>ML681963.1:82619438-82743603 GCA_007922195.1 Podocnemis expansa | reverse complement strand
CCAAGTGCGCCTTCCTGTGTCTCAAGAGGTTTTTTTGCATTTGGGTGGTGGCAGCGATACCACTCCAAGGCCAGGAATTGGAGGCCTTGGAGACTTTTAAGAGCAGGCTTTAAGGCCAGTGGCTTTTCTGGCGTGTTGCAGGCCCCCACCTTCTGCACTCAGAGTGCCAGAGTGGGGAAAAAGCCTTGACACAGGCAGCACAAGGTTTAAACCCTGACATGGCAGACAGTTAGTAGGAGCGATATTCCTGCTCCAAAGCTGCGCGCTCGGTGAGAGTAACGCTTTTCAATGGAATGACATCCACGAAGAGGTGCTCCCAGTTGAGTAAATGGCTCATAAACGACGTAAACACAGGCTGCGTGTGTGATCGCAAGGAGTGGGCTGTTCTGATGCTATCACTGAGGGTGGAAAATGGAACTGAGCAGGGATGGGATGACAGCCACATATATAGCCATGGGGTGGCCAGGGGACCGTGGCCGTCAGCCTTGTTCTGACAGGTTAGGGCAAAAGGTTTCCAACCAATTGTGCACGGCAGCATGGATACGCCTATTACTGAATGTATCCAAGCAGTGCTCGAAGAAGAAGCTTTTGTTACTGTAGGGCGAACAGAGGGCTATGGCTGACTATGTGTCTGTACAGTCACAGGAAGGAGTTCCTTTCCCTGCTTATCGGACTGTTTCCCTCAGATCAGGAGGAGTAGAGGTGTCTGCTGATGGTATGTAAAAGCCTAGCACTGAACTGCCTGTGAATACTGCACGGGCCAACTGCTACTGAGGATTTCAGGCCACAGGAAAGCTGAGATGAATATAAAGATGGAAAACTGTGTAGGCTCTTACCTGATGGAGAAGTCAAGGGCAGGTGATTATCTGGTTTTGCACAAATCTACTCTTGCTGAAATACTGGAGGTGGAAGGTCTTTCTATGAAGCCCTCAAAGCACCACATATCCCTTTGGATCCTGCTTTCTGTGGCACTCCTCAGTGCTGAGCCTATCAGATGAGTATTACAGAGTGATTCCAGGCAGCCCAGATGTCAAGAGCTGAGCTAGACCAAGCCTGCTAGATGCTGGTGCAGCAGTGCTGGAGAAAGAGCTGAGATTTTTGGGCCCATTAAGCAGCTATGCCCAAGGAAAAGCTGGACACGCCTGAGACCTGCCTGCATTACAGTATCCCTCTGCTGCGGCTTGCAGGACTGTTGCAGTGGCCAGAACTCAAGGACACTGTGTGGGGTTTACAGATTTACTTAACAAATGCTTCAGATTTTCCCTGATGCTCTCCAAACATTAGCTAATTAATCCATTTACTAGAGATCATCTCTAGGCCTGCACTGGGAAGAGAAAAAAGACGGCAAAGGTCAGGGCTCACCTGAATAGGGCGCCCAGCTGCATGTGGGCAGAATGTCAATGTCAGACAACGGCCTGAAATGAGCAGGTTTCCAGATGCCGTTTCCTTGGCTTAGCTGGTTTCTGGCCTGGGTTACACCTAATCTCTTCTCTCAGGTAACTGCCCACATCACTTGTGCTGGGATCACTGACAGTGCTTTCCTTTCTGTCTTTCTGATAACCAGCACACTGCTCATCTCTAGGGCTTAGCTTCAGTGGGTTTCCAATTTCACCTTCAGTAGCTTTTCTTTGGGACTATTCTCATTTCAGTGGGTGTGGGAAGAATTCTGATTTCAGATACCAGTGAGCATGCACTCTTTGAGGCGTGCATGAACAGAAATCATTTGGAAGTTCTCTCTAGGAGATGGAATCAGGGCAGGGAATCTAATGTTTTTTGGGTTTTTTGTTTTTTACATAATAATTATATAAGCCTCTTGATTGCATTACTTTCTTTCTCTCTCTTTTTTTTTTTTTTTAATGTGTTGAAACTCAGTATAGTCAGGGCTGTATTGATCAAGTTCAGGTTGCTCACACCTGACTGCTCATTTTGATATAGAGCTTGTAGCCACAGTAAATCAGGAGAGAAGTCATTAGATTAATGACTATGCTAGATCATCAGAGCTGACAGAATGGATGGAGATTTAGTGTCATGTGCACAGTTCCAAAGCAGTAGCTGTTTTAGTCTAGTCCAGCAAAACAAACAAGGAGTCTGGTGGCACTTCTAAAGACTAATTAATTTATTTATCGCATGTGCTTTCATAGGAAAGAATCCCACTAGATCAGGCGCTTGAGGCATCTTCAAGCATCTGATGAAAAGGGATTCTCTCCCACAAAAGCTCATCCGATAAATAAATTTTAGTCTTTAAAAAGTGCCATCAGACTTCTTGTTTGTGTTACATGCACAGTTTCTGATCCAAAGACTTAGTTTGTTCTGCAATATTTTCTGTATTTCCTGTGGAGAACAGCAGAAATTTCCTGGTGACTTACTTCCCTCTTCATAGTAAATGCCCAATATCTCATTTATCAGAAATTGTGTTCTTTGATAAGGCACGGAATTTGAGAGGTGGCAGTGAATGCTGCTCAAATAATGCCTGCCAAGCATCTTTTCTCTTGCTTGGCTCACAGGCCATGTGTGCTTGGGAACTGAGAGATGCATGTTTTGGGGGCCATCCTTACCTGGTGCTCTTTTGAGGGACAATTTTTTGCTTTCGTGTGCAGTCTGCAGAGGTGCACTTTCTTGGAAGCCTGCCCATGTTAATGCCTCTCTGCTTTGCTTTTCGTAGCTGTAATTGGCAGCCCACTTTGGAGATCTGATGGTTTACTCACGTCAGGCAAAGTCAGGGTTGAGCACCTGATCTGTAAACTGCTTATGAGCAGACTTCTGCCTTCAAAGCAGAGCTGGTCCCTGTTGCACCTCTGACTTGCTGAGCACTCCTTTCAGTCACTGCACTGAACCTTGAAAGTGAGGTACGTAAATACTATTTGTATTGATCATACGTGGCCAGCTGAGCTTGGATACGTGCACACCATCCACAAAGCTCCCTAGCCCTGGATACACAGGTTTCAAACTTGGGGAATTTCTTCTAAAGGCAGGTCACTTTGGTTGTGCCAGTGTCCTGGTCAGGCATGAGAGGGGCTAAGCCCTGTGCATGTCACACTGAAGATGTGAAGCTCAGCTTTGGAACGGGCTCCTAATCCAAACTTGTGCAAAGTTCAGGGCTGTTCAGAGCCTGCGTTCCGGGTCAGAGCCATCTCTGCTATAAAGAGAGGCTATAACACTATTGCTGAAAGCAGAACTGTTGCCACTGCTTTTGGTTGTGTTGCTTTTCACCTCTCATTCCTGCAGTTTTGGGCGGTTAAATGTTTTCCTGTGATGCTCTGTTTCTCCTGCTGTTGGTCCTTCATGGAAAGTATAATCTTGAGTTTATAACTCCATAACTTGTTACCAAGGGAACAGCCATAATGTCACAGTCACCAAAATGATCCCACTGGCTGCTCAACCAAGAGAAGCAGAGACTGGCTGGGGAGGCAGCAAACCTACTTTTTTAACTACAAATAAATATTCTTACCTAGGAAATAAAGAAGTTCTTCCAAAAAAAAAGGGGGGTGAGGGTGGGAGGAGGGGAATGGGTGGAAAGTCAACAAGTCATGTTTTAAAAAAAGATGTTTTGAACAGAAATGGTGCTTATCAGGCAGTTTGGAGATGGCCCTAGAGCAAATTTCCACAACACTCAGGGTTGTTTGGATCGCATGCCGCAAACTGGGCCTCTCTCTAACGTGACGGTTTTCAGAAGAATGGGTGCTCCTCTTTAGGAGCTAGAGGGGTCTTTGGCAGATCACCTGCTCCTTAACATGTATGCATCAAGACGTTCCGGGGTTCTAAAGAGCCACCTGAGAGAGAGGGACGTGTATTCTTTCAGACTGGCAGGTTCGGTTCAGAGACTAATGTGAGAGGTGACAAGTCCTGCCTTTAACCTTTTACTGTGGATCATTCATAAAGCTGCCATGACTTGGGCTGGCCCTCATGTAATTTCATCTATGGCTGAATGGGAGGAGGTATGGGGAAAGCACTGGTCATTCAGTGGTACAGACATGTTGCTGTCTCACAAAAGGCCATGCAGAGGCCTCCTCCTGTCTTTGGTCTGGCTAGCCAGAAAATTTCTATTAGGTAGAGGGCGCTTTCGTGGACCATTTGTACATTTCCCCTCAGCCTGACTGTTCCTTTGCCCTCTGCCCCTGCTTATCTCTAGGCTATTGGACCATGGAGGGAGACCCCTAACAATACAACAAAAACAAAAATTGTAATCTCCTGGTTATAAATTCGTGTGATGCAGCTCGAGTGCCTTGGAAAGTGCTTAATAAATACATTTTTTACAGGTCTGCTAGATACAAATAAGTCTTTGTCATGGAGTAGATGTATTTGTGTGTTACTAGTTCAGTCAGTCATACGTGCACACAGCAGCTTCTGATCCGGGAGGATGCTGTTACCAATTTTAGCTGAATAAGTTACTGGAAGCAGGCCTGAAATCCAAAGCCACATTCATGTTGCAATTCACCTCTTAAATCTCTTTCTGCATAATGTTGGCCCTACACTCAAAGAACAAACCAAAAACCCCAGCAACAGGGCCATGTCTATATAGATGGTGGCAAAGTTGCTGCTAACAGATCAATTTATCTGGTTTGATTGAGCGGCAGTAAAGGCATCCTCAATTGATCTGGAAGTCGATCTAGTAAAACCACCTCCTCAGGTGGTGTAGCAATGCATTGACAGGAACACATTTCCTGTTGGTGCAGCGCAATGAAGACAGTGCGTGGAATGGAAGTTACGAAGTTGACAAGAGGCGTCCTGTAAATTACTCTGCATACCTTGTGTAACTTCCATTGATAGCCACTGAATTTCTCTGGCAATGTAAAGCAGGCCCTTGGTTTTTGGGGTACTTGGATTTGGAGATAGATTTTCATCCATGGTTTTGGAGACATGTAGACTGACCTTATCACTGCTGAATGTGACTAAATCTTCTAATGTAGATTGAGGTGCTTGTTTTCTTCCTTATCTTTTTTCTTCATTTAGTGCCAGATTGTATCATCCATCTCAGAGTGGATCAGGCCCTTAATCCTGGGAGCTCTGGTCAGATTACCCTTACACCAGTTTTACATCAGTGGAACTATACTGACTTCATTGACGTTCCACCAGCGTCAGGGGGATCAGAATGAGACCGACTGTCCATTCGCAGAGCAAGGCACTGGTCAGTGAGACTAATGGTAGTAGAATTCTCACTCTGTTGAAAACACCAGCCAGGGATAATAGGAGTGAAGTTTCTCTATGACAGTCACACAAAAGGGATGGTGATTCCCATGCCAAAAAAAACCCAACCAAACAAAAAAAACTGCATATTTCCAAAATTTCTCTACTGTCACTGCGTGGTGAAGAAACTCTTCAAAAGCTGTAGCACATCCATGGCAAAATGAGTGGGCTGAAATGCCGTTTTTAAGCAAGGACCCCCAGGAGATGTTGGTGGATCCAGCCACACACAGTTCTCAACCCATTTTCTCTGGAAGAGGAAGGGAATGGCATGGACTGGGTGCATAAGGATGAAAACAGCTGGCTGTGCTGCTTCTGTCAAATGGAAGAAGCCATTTCTTTGCCAGCAGAGGAGCAACCCTGAACTGGCTCAGCTCACAGCAAAGATGGATGGGGCAATCTGCAAGGAGCACTTACAGCAGGGGAGAAAGATCCAGAGAGAAAATGCACGGACACAGCTATGGGTCTCACTGTATTATATATTCTACAAAGAGAGAAGCCCAAAGAAAGGTGGGAGTGAGGATCTGCCCCCAAGATCTCTCCAAGTGGTTTTATATTAGAGTTCAGTCTGATAGGTTTTCATTGGGCATCCCCTCCAGAGCACAGCATCACTTCAGCCTTTGGCATTGGGCTGTGCCCTCTGGCTGGCACAGAGGGCCTTCCTTGTCTGAGTCTTTGGCCTGGTGGGTGCTGTGCAGGGCAAAGACTCAGCTGAATGAACTATCAGACATGACAGGCAACGCATTTCCAGGAAACTGTTGCAGGCTTCAGGCAGTTATCACATTTTATAGGACATTCCAGGCTAAATGGCCTTACCACCCAAGAAATGAACTGCGTTGAGTGTCTGATTTCCACTACGTGAAGGGATTTGTAAATAAAGATATGGCAATTTCAGTCCATGCACATTCCTGACACGGAAGCAGGACTAAGGCACCAATTAGCACCAGGTTACACTCAAAGTTCATAATCCAAACTAGGTGGCAGGCAAAACACTTAGGGAGCTGATCTGCAGCACGTTCAAGCTGAGTTACAAGTGAAAACATGGCAGCATGTCCACAAAAGACAGACTCTGAATGAAGGAGATTTTAAGCTCAGAAGGCCCCATCTGGCCTGATGCATAACACACCAGACAGTTCATTCAGGGCAACAGAACCATTTCCCAGTGAAAGGCATCAGCAGCACCCATTTGTCTTTTCAATGCAACAAGAGCTCTTGCACTGGATGTGTGCATGAAGCAAAATTATAGGGCACTGGAACTGTGCAAGACAGGACAGCCGCAGTGAAGGTGCATGAAGTAAGCAACGGGCACCAATACACCATCCAATCCTGCATCGAGCACCCCTGCGCCATTGCTCGGGCTACCCAAGGACCAAGGCTCGAATGTCAGACCCAGCACTGCCTGAGGCAGAAGATTCATGTAATTCTAATCTCTGCCCCAGGGATGCTGTGCTGCCCCATCGCAAAAGCTCAGCTCTGCTAATGTGTGACCAGAGAGGCCTGTTTGATTGCAAAGCCTCAGGCTGCGCTGTCCAGCCCTGCCCTTGAGGGGCTGTCCAGCCTGAAGGCCCAGCTAGTGGCCAGAGGCTCCAGTCTGGAAGCAGTGATTATTTGTGCTGGTAATCTCGCCCCTGTCAGGTAGATTAGTCAGAGCAGAGTGAGGAGGGATGAAGGCCTCTCCCTCCCACTGTTGCTGAAAGGCCCTGTGCAGTTCCTGTCGCTCCAGCCCAGCAGGATGCATGGATTTCAACAGCAGTAAAGTGACTTCCTACGGCGACAGGCTGCTTGCCAGCTGTGGACACTGTGCAGCTTTCCTGCTGGGCTGCAGCCCTGTGCTCATGGCTTGGTGGGGCAGCAAAGCCCACCTCAGCGTCTCCCCCCGTCAGTCACCAGGACTTAGCTCTCCACACGCAGTGCCAGCAAACTGCAGGGGGAATTGACAGAATAACCCCACTGCCGTGGCTGCTCATTCAACTCACTTTAGACTCCTCTGCTGGCTCAAGAACCGTGGCACCTACTGAGACTTCAGGGCAGGGCATCATCCCTTTCTGCTGGCTTTGCTTTGCTGTTGTTGCTTCTTGTGCTGCTCTTTCCCCCTTACTCAGCACAGCAGAGCAAAGCTACGGGCCGAGTACAAGTTGCTCACACAGCAGCTGAAAACGAGAGTGCGTTTGGGATCTGCTCACCTGCAGCAAGAGAGATTTCCATGCTTCCCCTCCCTGTGGCTGGTCACTGGTGGTAAGGATTTAGAAGCTCAGGAAAGGACTAGAACATACAGCTCCTGTTCCCTCTGTGCATCCCGCCAGAGTCCGCTGAGTACAGGAGGCAGGCCAGGAGCTGCCGCAATTTCCAAAGACAGCCCTGTCTTGTACATCGTCTGTTTTCACTACAACACAAAGGGGGATCCCCCACCATGCAGTTACTGGAGGTGAAAGTCAGTAAGCTGCTGTACTCAGCCAATCCAAGTGCCACTAGCAATCAAAATGAAATATGAGGGGGTAACGAGGAGAATCCCATCCTGCACAGCATCCCTGATTGTTTTCTACATTCTCTTTCCTTCAGGGAGTCCTCTTCTCCAGGAGCTCCCAGCTGTGTGAAGGCTCTGCCCAGCTGAGGAGAAGCAAGCAAAAGCAGCTTCACACCATTTTTGCACTTCCCTGATCCCTGTGGCAGATGGTGGGTGCCTGGCATAAATCAGAGCAATCTCAGGGCTGCAAGCCACACCTTTTTGTAAAAGCCCCCATGGAGGATGTTTTGCTAGCTGGGAATTGCTGGAGTATGGTCTTTTGCCATAGTCTGCTGCTCTCAACACTTCCCTTGAAGAAAGCTGGGGTGAGGTTTGGGTGGGGCTTGCATAGTACTGGCTGTATCTGGTCTGTGTCTGTTTGGGTGAGGGAAATCCCCAGCTGCCCCTTTCAGGCCTGTTTTACAACCCAATTATGGGAGCAGTGGAAATATCCAGCATCGCCATTACTCCTCTCGTTCATGTAGTTTTATTATTCTGAAATAAGAGGGCAATTATAGCACTACAAGAAGGATTCTGGTGTAGACAGTGGGCTTGTTATAGCATGATAACATGAATTATTGCACTGTAATCAAGCGTAGACAAGACCTAAGGGTTTACAGACCAAATCAGGACCTGAGCTGGATGGTCTGATTTCTAAGAGGGCCTTCAATCCAGACTAAAGTTTTATAGATGCAGATTTGCACTCACTAATAAGCGTGCCATTAGTTTGATCCCCATGTAATACTGGGTGCAAAGTTGTGTCTGAAAACAAGGCCCAAATGGTTTTTACTAACTTGCCCATGTTCTGCTTTGCCAGCTATGTTAACAGAAACATTCATCTAACAGGATTCTTATGCTATGTCTATAGTACAGAGTTCTGCTCCAAGAATTTTGCTATTAGATAGTCACCGCTATAATTATAGAGGTAGGCAGTGTACACACAGCCATTCTTTTGTCATTGGAGTGTGTCCACACTAGGACCACTTCCAAGGACAAAAGTGGCAGTGTAACGGAGCTGAGAGAGAAACTTCTCTGCAAGGAGCCCAAAGGCTCCCAGTTTGCACCCCCCCCCCGCTGGGGACCCCAGCACTGTGCCGGAGGCCCCAAGCAGTCCCACTGCCACCAGGACCCGGAGCCTAGCAGCAGGGGACTCAGCCGCCAGGCTCTGGGTCTGGCAGCAGTCCAGCTGCAGCTGCCAGGCTCCCAGGTCCTAGCAACAGGGGAAGCAGCATGGCTGCCTGGCCCTTGGTGACAGTGTGCAGACACCCCCGGGGACCCAGGAGCCCCGGCAGCTGCAGCCTCGTTGCTGCTGGGGCTCCTGGTCCCCCGTGGCAGGGTTTGAAGCCACTAGGGCTCCCCATCCCTGGTAGCTGGGGGCTGAACCTGCTGAGCAGCAGACTCCCCTCATCAATTTCACTGCTTTAACAGTCCTGTTAGAACAGGAAAATTGCCATGTATGACAGCTCTGGAAGACCAGAGTGGCCTTGATTGGCATTCTGTGACATTTCCAGAGGCAACTTAATGTGGAATAAAAATGAGTCAGCGTGCGCACACACACTGTTTCACAACAGCTGTTTTGCAATAGGCACTGTGACGCTTGCACAAGTGGTATTATTGTTGCATCAGAACAGGGCCATTTTAACATGACAAGCAGCATCTGGGGTGTATGGTGAGCTTGTTTTGCCACAAGAAGACAACTTCTGCCACAAATACTCACTAGCACCTACAAAGCTTTATGCTGTGAATTTATTGCCTGTAAAAGGTACTGGATTTACAACATCTGAAGCCAGAGGTTAAAGTAAGCTAGAACGTGGCAGGGAACGCTGCTCCAGGGCCCACTATTTTAGGGGCTCAGTGTTGTGGGGCCCCTAAAAATAGAAAATGGAGCTGGAACGCTGCGTTCCAGGGCCCACCATTGAAAAATAGCAGGCCCCAGAACTCAGCATTCTGGTTCCGTGTTCTATTTTTAGGGGCCCGAATGCTGGGACCCTAAAAATAGCAGGCCCTGGAGCAGCGTTCTGCTGCGTTCCAGCAGGCAGGGGCCGGGGCAGGGGCCAGGAGTGTTGCTGGGGCCTGCAGTCTTCTCCCCAGCCGTGCTGCTGCCCCAACCTGGGGCCTACCGCCCCCCACCTCCCCAGCTGCGTCACTGCCGGTAAGTGCAGGGACAGCCCAGCCTCACACTGGGGGGGAGTATTGGGGGCAGGGGGTGGGGTGCTGGCATGTAGAGGGGACAGGAGCTGGGATCAGGAAGGGCCCACCTGCCAAGGAGCATTCTGGCTTTGAAGTAAATTATACTTTAATCCCTGTCTGAAGCCCCCTGTTTATTTGTGGCTCAGGCCTTACAGCATATACAACAGCTTAAACACCCTTAGTCATTGTAAGTGGTGTAAACATCCCCACCTTAACCATAAGAGCCAAATTTGGCCCACAATACATTATACAAGCTTGACTGTGCAAACAGCAGGCATTGGTGCAGGACTAATGGAGGGAAGACAATTTTGCATTTAAAGGTTTGTTAATTCCATTTAAAAAAGGGACGTGTCATCGTCTTTGCAGCCATTAAGGACAGAAGAACTATTACTGATATGGCCAGCTAGGCAGCTGGCACTAAAAACAACCTCTGCTTGCTCTGCCCCAGCCACATCAGCAGCAGAGCTGGTTCATCAGTTCTGAGTAGCTGGCAATGGTGGAACTGTTATCTAGGCATCAGTTTGCTTCAGGTGGGCTCTTGTTTTTAATTCCACAGATTTTGTGCATAGGAAAAAGTGCCAGAGAGGTTGATGTCTTCTGTTTCTCCATAAAAAGTACACAGCAAAGTCACTAGCCATTTGGCTCCTCAAATATCCATAGCGTAGGTAGGGCTTTATAATATTCATTTCTGAAGTAACTAAGCTCCTAGAAATCTCAAAAAAGATATTAGAATCAGAAACACAGAGCCTTAACTACAGCGGGGCCAATGGGGAAAGCCCCGGGCAGCACAGAGTGGCTCAAAAGAGCTACTCTAATAAAGGGCGGCTTTTGCAGCGCCAGCTCCAAGTGCCACTAATGGCAAGGGGCGTGTTCCAAAAACCAGCATTACAGCACTGCAGAAACGTTACTGTAAAGTACAGTAAAAAGTATTAGGGGCATGGAACAGCTTTCATACCAGGAGACATTAAATAGATGGGGACTTTTCACCTTTAAAAAGAGACAGTTAAGGGGGTTATAACAGAGATCCATGACTGATGTAGACGAAGTGAATGAGGAAATGTTACCTACCCCTTCACATACCACAAGAACTGGGAGTCACTCAGTGAAATTAATAGGCAGGAGATTAAAAACAAAAAAAATGAAGTGCTTCCTCACACAACGTACAGTCAACCTCAATGTATGTTGCCACGGAATGATGGGAAGGCCAAAAGTATAACTGGATTCAAAACAGAATTAGATACATTCATGGAAGATAAGTCCATCAACAGCTATTAGCCAAGATGGTCAGGGATGCAACCTAATGCTTTGGGTGTCTCTTAAGTGCCAAGTGCAGAAACCAGGTCTGGACCACTCTAAATTACTCTGTTCATTTCCTCCAAAAGATTTGGCACTAGCGACTGTTAGAAGAAGACAAAATACTGGGACAAGGCTAGATGGACCATTTTCTGACCCAGTATAGCCTTTTAGATTCTATTTGTCCACAAAAAAAATACACTGCAAGTTCAGTGGCAGTAGAGGCTGCCTATGGTCCCATATCATAAGCAGAGTTTTACAACATGCTCATTTCTGTAGTAACTGAGCACTTCAATCCTCACTAGGAAGGACCAGTATTAGGAATGAAAGAGAGATTCAGTTTCCATGGCTCAGCCAGGAAAAAAGGACCTACCAAAAAGGAAAGCAAGTCTGACAGGAGATCAAAATGCCAGCTGGGATGCTAGAGACCAGCCCTTAGCATTGAAACAAGGCCCTTGGCTTACTTCCTGTAAAAATGACCCTTCCTCACCACTTGAAAAAGGTCAGACTGAAATCTGGTGAAAAGCCTCTTCTTACTGAATATCTGAGCCATCTATTTACCTGACCCCTTCAGCTCCTCTGAAGGACAGTGGGAAGCAGTGGCCCTTACCTCACACAGTTCTGCAAAAAGGAAACGTTTCCAAGTGCTGTCTGCAACAAACCAAAATATTCCTCTGATACGGATGGTCAAAGCAAGAAATAACTATGCTCACCCAGTGGCACAGTTTCACTCAGACAGTTCCCGTATCAGCAACTGGAATCCTCCTAAGAGATTTTTTGAGATTCCCAATTGTAGGAAAGCAACAGTGATGAACAAATGCCAGGAGTTTTACTTCAAATAAAGCCAAGGTTCTGTGTACTGCACATCAAGTTGGCCCTAAATCAGAATACGAAGGCATAAGGCAACAATGACAAATACTCAAAAAACTTACAAGAAAGTTTAACTTGGCAAATAATGGGATATGCTGTTTGTTTCATCCCAAAGCTAAGGATAAGTTTCACTTCAAGATGAGATACAGTGAGACCTACTAAGTGGTTTCCTGTCATACACTAATATGGTTGCTATGAAGGTTGGTTCACTGTAACAGGAGGTTTACCTCCTAGAACATCTTGTTTTCAGCACAGAAGAAATGTCAGTGTCTCTCTTCAGCACTCCTGCAGACATACGAGGCATTAACCCCCTCTGATGGATTCCTGAAAGGCGTTTTTTTAATCTTGCCCAATGGGGAACAGCTGTAGCAAGACAAGCCTAGCTCCTCTTCAGTTCCTACCATCAAAACTGCTGCTGCAAGCTCTGGATAGAGACAAATGCCATAGTAGTGAACACCTGTCCTCAAGACTGATGAAAGCTCCTGGGGCCCTGTGTCTGCCAACTCTTGTGGGCCCCCACTCCCTAACAGCAGCACCCAGCCTGGGGTCAGGGCAGCACTCGACCATGTTAGAGCTGAGGCCTGGACTGGCAGATCTGCAGTCATGATTCTACGACTCTATGTGGTGCAAGCCAGTACTGGGCCCGGTGGACCCATGGACTGGTCAGCTGTGGGGCTGGGGTGGGCTGGCACTTAGTGTTGGGGTGGCCTAGGACCTGCAGACCAGCCAGCCATGGGGCCAGCACTCAGCACTGGGGGGGTCCTGTTGGTGCTAGGGTATCCAGGACTCGCAGACTAGCTAATAGCAAAGGCGTTGAAGCCTGGCAGACAAGCTTGCCCCATGTGTAATGGGCACTTAGGTCAGTGAGCACTAAAAATAATTTTCCTGGTCTCAGGGAGGCAGGGTCCGCTCAAGCCCGGGGCTGCAGACCCTTAAGCCTCTTTATTAATCTGGCCCTGTCTGCCTTGTTTACATTAGCACTTCCACAATTGCTGCCATCAATACAGATGCACAGGGTGGGAGAAAGACATAGAGTAGAAACAGCTCAGGGGCCACAGAAATCTATTGAACCAATTTCATATTTTCAGCCCTCTCTACTTGCTGAGTTCCCCTTTATTTGGCTTAAAGCAGCCAGCCTGACTGATCAGCTGACTTGTGACACCCAGGCCAGAATTTTGAATGCTCAGCTCCCATTTAGGCCCCTAAATAAGGGCCAGCTCTTAAAAAATGTTAAACTCCCTCTGCCACATTTACAACCAACTTCTCAGGAGAGTACTGCTGACCAGATGAGCTCTTGTGAAAGTCTCCCTTACAGCCCAATGCAGTATTAGTCAATCATCCTCATTCTGAACTGATTGAACCCACTGCAGCTGTCTCAGCAGGAGCCAGGGATCAAATGTGAACTCTGGTACCCTTGGGCACCTTTGGGGCATTCGTCTGGTTCAGGGACAGCCCACAGTGCAGCAGGGAAGAAAAGCTGGTGGTGTTGCGCCACAGAACGCTTGTTCTTCCTTCATCTCAGGGGTGTCACGGTAGCGTATTTCTCCAGCACAATGTAAGAATACTGAGTCTTTGTGGTTTAACACAGAAATTCACTTATCTGCTGGAAGACACCAATAGGTTCAGGATGTTTCCAATTTGAATTGATAGGGTGTGTGTGCATGTGTGAGAGAGAGAGTGAGCACAGCCTACAAGAGCTCAGGGCCATCCCCACTTCCCTTAGATCTTTTCAAAACTCCCCATTCACAGCTCTGCATCCCACTCACTGCTCCCGTCCTGCCCATTTATCCTTTCACAAAGGCTCACTGAGCTGGAAGCAGAATGTAACCTTGCAGAGTGGTTTTCTACTGCAGCCATGTGCTTGGGGGATTCACTCACTCCTGTGCCCAGCCTGTGGCACGTGGGTGTTTGAATGATGTCTAACCCCCCCCCCCATGTTCCTCCCCTCCTCCTGCGGGTGTCTGTGACTGGGATGCCCGCCGTGGCCTTTGGCAAGCACGCTGCTCAGCGGCTTTTTTCAGTCTGGCTGACAACTGGGCCTCAGCATCAGCTGCTCACTGCTCAGCATCAGCCTTTTGAGCAAACAGCAGGTGCAAGTGGCGAGACGCAGGCACTGCTGCAGTAATCCTTGCCCTCCCCCCCAGATTTGTCTGCTTTGCTCAAGAATGTTTTTGTCTTCCCTTCACAGTTGCGAATTCTTTTATATTGAAAAGAAATTGCCGTCTAATCTTTGCGCCCAGCAATTCCTTGGGAAGAAGCCAGGTCTCTCATTGTAACTGGGCTGCAGGAGAACTGCCTGCAGGGCTGGGCCAAGCACAGGCTGCCTCCCAGGCCAAGGAAAGAAGCTGCCGCCTGTGTGTCAGCTGCCACATTGTCTGACTGGCTTCCCTGGGTTACAAGGATTGACATAACAGAAGTAGCACGAAAGCTTTGCCTCACATGTAGACTGCTCCTCTCTGTCCCTGGACCAATCCCTCCAGGGGCAGTTAAGAGCATGCAGCTGGATGGCATTTGCAAAACAGCTGCACCCCCCCCCCCCCGCCAACACAGTCTGCATGACATGCAAAAACAAACAATGGCTTTCTGCTGAGTTGCCAAGGTTTCACTCCATGCCAGATCCTTCCATCAGCACCAAGAAGGGCTGTTTTGGAAGCTAAAGCCAAAAGCCCAGGAGACCAGAAAAAAGGCTGGATCCACAGTAGAGTAAGGGCCCAAGCCCATAAATAGTACTCTGGATATTATTTGCTAGCATGAGTGAAATGCATTGAGTATGATGGAGTTTTTCATGCTAATATGACCTCTGCTGCATACTGAACGGAGGATCAAGCTCTAAATGAGAATCCTTCTCCCCAAAATCTCATCTACACTGTGAGAATTAGCAGGCTTGGATTATGCCTCACATGATGCAGCGACACCAAACACTGAAGAAACACCTCCCTCTCCACCCACTACCACAAGCCTCCCTCCCCTTCATTCATAGCTCAGCCTAGAAACCACATCCCTCACCACACACACAGCCTGCTGCCACAAGTCAGCTCTGAGCTATCATCCTTTCTTCCCCAGGGAGCATGCAGGAATGACCAGAAGGGAGCAGAGGTCCCCTGGCGTCACTCCTAGCAGAGCTGGGGGAGGGTTAAAAGAGGGTTGTTAAACACGGGCAGGGGTAAGCCTGCAAGAACTCTGCAGACGAGGCGAGCAACAGCTGCACGCCGGGGAAGAGCCAGCCAGCACACTTGCTCAGGCATCTACCGTGTACACCCAGGATCTCTTCTCCTGCACACCTTAGGAGATCAACATGTGGAGAAAGCACCTGAACAGCAGAACTCTAACACTCCCCCATAGTAGGTGCTTTGCTCCAGCAAGACTTTGCAGAACAAGCATCTTTCCCTTCCCCATAACATACCATTCTTTTATCTTTTCTTCACAGGTCAGGTTCTCTAAATCTTCTATCATTTTTGCAGCTCTCCCCTGGACTCTTACCAATTTGTCCACATCTTTCCTAAAGTGTGGCACCCAAAACTGCTGAGGACAGCAGAACAACTTCCTCCTGTGTCTTACACACAACACCTATGTAAATAAACCCAGGATGATTTTTCATAACTGCATCACTCTGTTGGCTCGTGTTCATTTGTGATCCACTATAACCCAACCCCAAGATCCTTTGATTTTTTTTTCCTTCGTAAGTACATTACTTTGCACTTGTCTTTACTGAATTTAATTTTGTTGATTTCAGAGACCAGTTCTCAAATTTTGCAAGGTCCTTTTGAATTCTAATCCTGTCCTCCAAAGGGCTTGTTGCAATTCTTCCCAGGCTGGTGTCTGCTGCAAATTTTGTGGGGACACGCTCCATTTTGAGTGATGATCAAATTGAATTGTACCAGGCCGTGGTACTGACCCTTGTAGGTTCACCCACAATATGCCCTACCAGTTTGACTGCGAGTGTCATTTGGCAGTATCATTACTGCCCCCAAGATGTCAGTTAGAGGGATGGTGGCGCCTCAAGGCCCATCCCATAAAATAATGTCTTAGATACAGGCTCTCAGCAGGCAGTACAGCCCCTAGGATATCATACCAGGTTGGCAGATAAATGTATCCATCCTCTAGAAAGCTCATGCGACAAATAAATGTTAGTCTTTAGGTATCACAGGACTACTTGCTTATTTTGCTGAACTAGAGTAACGTGACTGCCTCTTTGGAACTTCGCACCTCCACTCTACATGACCTCCACTTAGGTATGGAAGCTGAGTCACCCAAACCAGTGCGGGCTGCTCCTCACCTCCTTCCTGTTACCAGTAGAGTTTACTTGATGGGAGGGAGACCTGGGTGAGGGAGAGAGCATTGTGTACTGTGAGATGGCCAGGAACCAGTCTCCTCCCCACAGAGCAGTTGTCCAAAACTGATTCGTGTTGTAGTCACATTCCTCAACACTTGTGGTGCTTCATAGAGACCCAAATCAAACCTCCTTTGTGATGTTTGCAAAAGAAGTATTATCCACCACCAGTAGTTTCCTATAAAAGAGTGATCGATTCCATTTAAAGAATCAGTGTTGTCTGGCGAACATGGGAGGGGCTGAGGTCCCACTGAACTCTCTGTGAGAAGCAGATAACCACAGCAGGAAGCTCTGACTCGGGAGAGTTCACACCTGTCTGATCCACGAACAGCTCATTCACCTTCTTTCCCTCCCTCCCACTCACTGGAGGCTCATTCTGTCTCCCTCTTCCCTTTCCCTCCATCAGTCTTCTGCACCAAATGTATCCCTGCATGCTTTCTGCTAGAAAAAAGCAGTCACAATGAGCTAAGGAAATGGAGCCAGGGTTCTCCCCAGGAACTGAAATTTTGGGGGCGGGTCAGTGGACTTTACAGGGGGGTGTGAGGGCTAATGCGGTGTGAGACTGTGGTGGTGAAGAGAAGCTTTATGGCACCATACTAAAAAGTGAAAAGTGGTTCATGAATAACCATTTTCTTAGATTATCAAAGTTGGCTACTGGTTTAGGACCAATACTATTCAACATATCCATAACTGATCAGGTAAAAGGGGGTGAAGACTTCAGAAACTGGTTTTGCAGGTGGTAGAAAATTACTCAAGATTAAACTGGATTATAAATAAATTTGAATTATTAAATCCAAACCAGACTGTGAAGAGTTCTACAAAGGGATCTTAAAAAACTGGATGACTAGACAACAAAATGGCAGCTAAAATTCAGTGCTGATAAATTCAAAGTAATGCATATTTGAAAACAGGAACCCAATGATACATATAAAATAATGGAGTCTAACTTAGATGTCACCACTCAAGAAAGAGATAAGACTCCTAGACTCCAAGGGCAGAAAGGACCATGATGGTCTGACCTCCTGCACAATGCAGGATGCAAAACCTCACCCACTCACTCCTGTAATAAATATCTAACCTCTGACTAAGTTAAAGTCATCAAGTCATGATTTAAAGACTTTAAAGTGCAGAGAATCCACCAGCAAGTGAGCCATCCCATGCTCCATGCTACAGAGGAAGGTGAAAACCCCCACAGCCCTTGCCAAGCTGCCCTGGGGGAAATTTCTTGCCAAATTCTGACTCCAAATATGGCAATCAGTTGAACCTGAGCATGCAAGCAAGTCTCACCATACATTGGAGTCTACTGTGGATAGTTCTCTGAAAAATTCTGTTTGGTGTGTGTGCACAAAAGCTAATGGCATGTTAAGAAGGAACCAATAAGAGAGGAAATGGCTTTAATAAGACAGAAAATATCATTAATGCCACTGTATAAATCCAGGGTACTCCCACATCTTAAATACAGCATGCAGATCTGGTTGCCCAATCTCAAATATATATATATTATATATATATTTGAATTGGAAAAGGTACAGAGAAAGGCAATTAAAATGATTAGAGATATCACACAGCTTCCCTCTGAGAACAGCTTAATAAAACTGGAACTTCTCACTTTGGAAAAGAAATGACCATGATATAGTGGTCCATAAAATTGTGACTGGTATGGAGAAAGTGAGTAAGAAAATGCTATTTAATATTTCCCATAACACAAGAATTAGGTGTCCCCCGATGAAATTAATAGGCAGTAGGTTTAAAAGAAACAAAAAGAAGTGTTTCTTCCCATAACACAGTCAACCTGTTTAACTCTTTGCCTAAGGATGGTGTGAAAGCCAAGTCTATAACAGGGTTCAAAAAGAATTAGATAAGCTTAAAGAGAACAGGTCCATCAATGGTATTAGTTGGGATGGGCAGGGATGGATACACCACGCTCTGAAATCTTCCTAGTCTCCTTTTGCCAGAAGGCGAGACTAGATGTTAAGAGATGGATAGTTCCATGACTGCCTGTTCAGTTCATTCCCTCTGAAGTACCTGGCACTGGCCACTGTCAGAAGACGGGCATCTGATGAAATGGGATTTTCTCCTACAAAAGCTCATGCAATAAATAAATTTGTTAGTCTTTAAGTGCCACAGGATTCCTTGCTTGTTTTGCTGAGCCAGACTAACATGGCTACCCCTTTGGAACTGGGCTAGATAGCCACTGGTCAGAACCGGTATTGCCATTCTAATACTCTTATGTAAAAATTAGTTACAACATAGAAATTTTTTTTATTACAGAGAATATCCACGATAATGATCTCTCAAGATAGTGGTGATGTGAGATAATGACATTGGCAAATAAAGCATTTTAAAAATCTTGGCCTACTAGGAAATATTTATATAATTTTCCCAGGCATGAATCTAGCATTCTGGAGCAAAGTCTCTAAAACACAGAGAGATAATAAATTTGTTAGTCTGTAAAAGTGCTACTAGACTCCATGTTTGTTTAACAAACAAATGTTCCTTTAATGTGTTCCTCTCCCTTCTCCATACCTCACTCACCTTGTTGTCCTCCATGTCAGTACTGGAGGGAGACCCACAATTCAGAGGTACTTTAACAAGAGTTCATTTTCCAGGGAAAAGTGGGACAAAGGCAGTAGCAGCACCTTGCTCGTTCCTCCCGCTGTTGGCTGAGTCTCCACACTTTGCGTGATGTGACTTCTATGATTTTAGGTCTCAGTGGGGAAAACTTAAGCTGATGCAGGCTGGAAGTCTCTAGTCTCCACAAAGTGTGGCTGCTTTCCCACACTCCAGGGTCTAAGCACTACAAGCACTTAGACCAACCTGATTATCTGTGATTTCAGGTATGCAGATCACTTAAAATAACAAAAGACTCTGTACAGAGGATAAGAAGGATAAGTACTATTTGACCAGCCCAATAGTAGTTAATTGCTAATCAGATACTTATTGTAAGGGAGAGCCCATAACAACAAGCAAACATCTGTCCCCTTCCCCCTGCACCTGAGCAGCAATCTGGTATGGCATCTGAACTCCTTAAATTTGCCAAAGTGCCACCAGACTCCTTGTTTGCTTTCCTTACTTCTTAGTGAGTTCAATTCAGTCCAGTCATTTCCAACCAATGACTAAATTGATATAACACTATGTTACTAGCTAGCTGACAACTGGGGGGGGGGGGTAGGGAAATCCCTGGATGGAGCTGTGCCCCTGTGTCCTAAGGACAGCTACTTAAAATCCTGTTTATTACAGACAAGGTATCTTGAGCGTTTACCACAACAGAGTTGTAACATTTAACAGCTACTGCAACAGCTTGGGGGTCTTCAGTGTGGTTGGCGCTAAGGAAGACAAATGGGAGTGTAGGACACTGGATTGGCTGCATATCCAAGTACCTCGCTTTCAAAACACTAGTCCTTATTTTCAAAGCCCTAAATGAATTGGGGGCTATTGTGTCAAAGATGGTCTTTCAATCCACTCTGCCATAACTGCATGATTTGATTGAAAAAGAAGGATTAGCACATGCAGAACCAAATTTGCCAAGGGTGGAGACAACGCAGTCCTAGCAGAGGGCCCTCACCTACAAAAATCACCATTACCACAGATCAAAAACAGGGGTCTCAAACTCACGGCCCATGAGCTGCATGCAGCCCCTAAAGGTCTTTCCTATGGCCCGTAACAACACTATCGTTATCAGTATTTGCAATATTGTTGTATGAAAAGGTTTCAGTGGTGCGGCCCTCAGGCTAATGTACTAGTCCTTATGCAGCCCTTGTGGTGATCTGAGTTTGAGATTCCTGGTTTAGAACGTGATGCTAGGCCTCCTCTCAACTGGCCTTGCACATAGGGGGCAAAGTTGCTGAACAGTCCTTATTTCTCTCACATATTCAGAAATAAGTTCCAAAGGAATAGCCGTGTTAGTCTAGTCCAGCAAAACAAACAAGGGATGTGGTGGCACTTTTATAGACTAACACATTTATTTATCACACAAAATTTCGTCAGAAAAAATCCTTGTCAAATGTTTGAAGATAGAGCACCTTCAAGTGTCTGACGAAGTGGGATTTTCTCCCATGAAAGCTTACGCAATAAATAAATTTGTTAGTCTATGAAAGTGCCACAGGACACCTTCTTTGTTTTATTCAGAAGTAAGTCACCTAGGATACATTCCTTACAAGTTAGCAATGTCAGTGAGAGAGGAGAGAGGGTGAGAGCTTGGTTTCTCTTGCCTACGGAAACTAGCATACTTCTAACTGTATGAAACCAGGCCCGGGTACTACAGGGATGGATGCCTTAGACAAACACACGCTAATAATTACTGAAGTGTATTGAAAACCATTTAGATTGCAGGTGCTGTTTCACTGCTGTCTCACCAGACTGTCAGTAAATTCTTAATCGTTATTGTGGATCTATTTTTTCTCTGACAGGATATTTGACAAATCCAGGTCTATGATCAGCTGAATGCTCCTAATCAGCCGAGAAAGATTTCTGTTGCACATTAAATGCAACAGACAACAAAATCAACATTTGGGGCCCTGCTAGAATTTCTTCTATTAGCTGTGCTCTCTGGAGGAGGTCTGAGGCTTCCGCACCTGCCAGATCCACCACAAGCTTTTTAAAAACAATCAGAGGGGGAAAAAGTGGTTGGTGGAGAAGGGGAGGGAGGGAAATAAAAGGCAACATCCGTCCTCAGTCATACCGCAAGCCGAAATCACAAAGGATGTACATGTATTGGGAGGAGTCTAGTTCTCTACTTGTGCTGTAATTAAGAACTAAACAAAGTCTCTTTCTGCCCCCTGCTGGCCAAAATCCAAGTAGCTCAGCCTGCATGTATTTAAGAGTTGTTACCTTTATTTGGCATTGTACACGTTTAAAAAACAAAAACAAAACAAAACTTCTAATCACAGAACCTCACCCCCAGGAGCCATGAGAGTCTCTGTCATACACCACAGTAAGAACTGCTCAGTACATGGAAAGAGCCCTTTGATCAATGCTTTTCGAAGATGGATCACATGATATTCACCACCGTGATGTGTGAAAGCGTATGCGATTTGATTAACAATCTTTCCTGATTTACAGATCACTCCTCTCACCCTACCCCCATAGTACCTCAGACAGATTCATTTTGCCTTAATTTTCTGCCCAGAAAGTGGGATATTTATTATTTGTATTGGAACAGGCATTGCCAGGGCTAGAGGCAGGTTTAAAATCCATGGTAAGGAGGCGCAATTCTGACTCAGAATATGGATTCTTGACAATTCTTAACAATTGGTTGAGATTCATTCAAACTGAATTCACTGGAGGAGAATGACATTCCTAATTATTCTGAGGTAAAACTTAAGTTGTTCACTCATCTAAATAAAAAAACAACATACTACATTTCTGTTCATATATATTCAGTACCTAAAAGTACTTGGTGTTTCACATGTGAAGCACATTTCACTTGTGCTTCAGAAACTTCCCTGGCTTCCATGGTCAGGTGCAAGCCCAGGCGTCAGCCTTGCTCAACATAGCTCATGTATCAATATAGCCCACATAAGCTTTGCGCCAAGGGTAGCTCTTCGTGCGCCTCTCCTAAGCAGTAAAGCTCTCTTGGGACGCTTGAGATGACAGCCACCAGTCTGAGGGCTGTGGGCAGGGCCTTCCAGGGGCAGAAACAGGGTTCTGGGAACTGCTCTCCCATTGGGCTGGAAGACCTAGAATTGCTGACTTTTTTTGTGCATACAGGATTGACCCACATAGCAACTCAGGTTTATCCTCCAAAAGGAAAAATAGTAATGTGGATTTTAGGTGGATTTGGGAGTTTCTTGTAGTGTCTTTTTGACACTGCTGGTTTAGAATATTAAGTGGGTATTTTAAAATACTGTATTGTGTGCTCACTTAGAGTCACCATCTGGGCAAATACCAAATATATAGTTTTATTTCTTTTCTTTATACCCTGTATTCACTTTTTTAACCTGACATGCACTGGCAAGATGGCAGCTATATAATTCATTCCCTCCTCTATTCTGGAGATTTCATTTTTTTCTGTGATGCACTCTTTGAAGTTTAATTACATTGCAGTAATCTTTATTAAAAAAATGACTACATAAGCTACTCCATATGTTTCCATAAAACCCCATTAAAAACTACACCATGCTCTCTCATATGGCTTTCTTTCTCCTTATGGCCAATTAAACTTGAGTGCAAGTGCACAAACTCGCCAACAGAGCACCCTTTTAAAAACAACATCAACCTCCTCTTGCCTGATTCATTGATAGATGCCACAATAAAGTGTTTGACATTTTAAAAGCATCCAGAATGATGGATAGCGACACGAATGAATGACTCGGAGAGTAGGAGGCAACCAGTCAGAAGAGTGAAGACTTCAGTTTACATTCAAATATCTTGATAAACAGCAAGGATAGGGAAGGGAAGGGGAAAAGAAAAATACATGACATCTTAATGAGGTTCAGGCAAGCTTTTTTGAAGTACTGCTTGTGTAGCTGCAATCTTTTGATGTTAATAGCATGTAGCATCTACCTTGAGGCCAGCTGGCGTTTGGATTCCCAAAACTGAGATTGTTAACTCCTCGGCACCAGGAGGTTAACACATTGTTGGAGAATCACACTGGGAAATTTCATCTTCCAGCAGTACCATGTAAAAAATGCTATTTGTTCATGACACACTATATTTTTACAGATGACAGAATTCCATTCCCATTGTCCATTCTTTCTGGATTCATCCAGCGTCCATTCCCTCTAGACTGATCTACCATGCTCTGTAACTGACTTCTCTTATTCCAGTTCAACAGATAAGAAAACATCCTGCTATGACTGTGATATACCCCTGACATAAAATTTAATCCACAACTCCTTAGATTTAAGAATTTGGATAGCTGCTGAATATGATGAAGGAATAGTCAAAGCTGACCACAAAAGCATGCTCTTACTTTCTGTTTTCCAGTCCAATTCATTCCGCCAGCAGAGCCCAGTTATAGCCAGCAATCCTTGTTCATCAAACAGATAATAATCAACCCCACAGTGAATGTGATATGAGAAAAAAGTTGTGCGCACCATCCGCTATGATCAAAGGCTTCTTGGTGTTGAGAGTGTTTCTCCTTTAATGGTGGGCATTACTTAAAAGCAGCATTAAATGCCCGCCCAATGACAAGTCTCCGCACCTCGCTGGTTCCTGCCCCTATCTCATACAGCTTGGCATCACGCAGGAAACGACCCATAGGATAATCATTGATATAACCATTTCCACCTACAACCACAAAGAACAGAGATGAGAACCAAGAAAGAACAAGGTGTGGGCTGATTGTTCTTCAACTGGGAAACTTTCAGTGAATGCATAGATACAGAGGTAAACAGTTAAGTCATCCTGCATAAGGCATTTCTTGTCTACTGAACTCAGTGACTAGGAAAGGAATAAAAGAAAGCCTATATTTTTGCATGTTTCAAACACACCTCAGGTCACCCTTTCTGATCAGGGAGGAAGCAATTTTCTTACCTAGACACTGAATTCCATCCAGAGCTACGTGTGTAGCACATTCTGCTGAATAAAGGATCGCTCCTGCACAGTCCTAATGGAAGGACAAGATAATTTACATTCACAGCAACAGAATCTGCAAAGATTTCATTTGCACTGTTCCAGTCATGCCTACTTTTCACCACGTTTATATACTTGCAAACTGGCCTCAGCTGCTAATCCTCAAGAACATACTTGTGAGCTAGACAAAAGTCACACCAGATGGGGCCAGCCTTAAGAAAAATGGCACCCTGGATGAACTTGTATTTTGGAGCCCTTTCTTTTGAATCTGGATGCATGTGGGTTGGGTGGATGAGGGATGGGGAGAGATCCCTGTACAGCGACCCCTTCCTCTCAGCTGGGGGCTGATGGGGGTCAGCTCTGGGTCCAGCACTCGGGTGCTGAAGAAGTCCTGGGTGGGCGGTGTGTGTGGGGCAGGGGGAAGGGGTTGACCACATTGTCCATCTGTAAGGCTGGCTTGGACAGCAGAAAAGCAACTTTGATAGAGACACAAGCTTTCCATCACATTTCATTGTATCAGTTTCCATAAGGTGCATGAGTATATTTAAAAAAAAAAAAAAAAAAAAAAAGCAGCAGAGATATTAAACTTTTCTTCATGAATTTACTTCAGGCCTATGGGGGATGTATGAAATTTGACCTACGATACAAGATGCTCCTCCCACCTGTTAAGTCTCTTAGTTACCCTCATGGAACCAAATATGCTTACAGGATCAGTGATGGAAATTATAACACCCTCTAGGTGACTGCTGTAGCTACTTTCAGGAGCCTGAATGTTTTGTTTGAACTTACTATGGTGCAACTTGGAATACTGGTAAATCGACTGACATGCACAATTATGTTTTCTTCTGCTGGAAGTGTACAAGGTGTTCCAAGAGCCCCAGATTTTCTGCAAGTTACTCCTGGACACCTACAACCCCTCTCCGGCGAGCAAGGGTGAAAGATACATGCAATGGTGTGAGAAACTCATCAGGAACTGAGCTCACCTTGGCATTGAAGTGTCCTCGGTCACAGGCCCTTGCCACGTTGTACACGTACTGCCGACATGCCATCAGCCGAGTGTACATATCTGCCATTTTACCCTGCATGAGCTACATGCAGCAACATAAGACAAAGTAATAGCTTTACATTCAACAAAATGTTAAAACTTAAAATGAAATCAAGATGAGTGAGGGGAAGAGGGCAGAAATCAAAGGGGGATAGGCAAAGTACTTAAAATACGTTGTGTTTCTCCCTCCAACTGCCTACGTTCTACTTACTGGGCTGTCTTCAGTAGCCTGAGCCGGAGGGAAACTGCTTTTCTTTGACTCAGGGCTACTTCTGCAGAAGTGGCCTTCCATTGTCGGCTTCCTGATCAGCTGAGATGCTCCTCACAGACCACAGATCAGCTGATCAGGGAGATCAATTTGACGGTACCAAATTCGCCACTCAGTGAAGACATGCCCTAAGCCAGGTCCTTTCCCATTTTTAGCAGTAGTGTCACTAAGGAGTGCAGCTTCAGGAAAAATCCAGGACAGATTTCTTCACCACAGGCCCTGGGCTACAAAAATCTGAGATTCCATCAGCATGGAACCATGTTATCCCAAGTTCTTATAACAGACCACTGCAATGCTGAATATTCTCACTAGATTCTGAATAATTTCAGGTTACAATTTTTCATACTGATAAAGAAACATGGAGTGTGATTATCAACATAATGGGACACCACCACACATAATGACAGCCTCAAAATCCTTTCCATCAGGTACACAGTGATAAGAGTGTAGCATCTGACTGATGAACGTAGCCTGTTCTGCTGGCATCAGCATTGCAATAGCTCTTTCCTCTCACTCTCACCTGGAAGTGGCCAATTTTTTGTCCAAATGCTTCTCTCACATGCAAATATGGAAAAGCATGGTCAAGAACAGCCTGCATGATCCTGAAAGAAACCCAGACACAGTGGTGAGGGAATGGAAGCAAAACAAACAGGAAGACAGAGTAATTAGCAAAACAAATATTCAATTCAGTGTCTCAGTCCAAGGCCGTGCCTGGCATATAATGCATTTATGTGGTCATGAAAATGGCCATAGTTACTCTTGATGAATTTACTATGTAATTATATTTCAGAATCTAAGCTGTTGTTAAAAAAAGTTTCCACCATTTTAGTCACAAAAAAACCTTCCAAATGCAAGAGACATGCACCTCCTCATCCATTCCAAAGGTCAATGAAGCCTAACAGGGACCCTTTACATGGACACATTGCTCAAATGATAAGCAGTGAAGTGGTTAACAAAGTCAAGCTACTGTACTTCATTCAGCATCGATGTCAAGGGTGCAGCAGTGGATAGTTGGGCATGCCTTGTGCAGTGGACAATGAGACAGATGATTTCTGTCAACATTTGCTGGGGTATGACATGCAGGATTCAACTCCCTCTCCTCCAAATTTCTAGTCACCTCTTACCCAGCCCAAAAGTGGAAGTGTATTCCCTTCCTCTACCAAAAGCCTCAATTGTTTCCTGAATTACCAGAAACCTAAACCAACTTCCAGTCCTTCCTATGCCTGAAACTCCCTCTGTCCCCATCCCAGATGTTAAGATCCCCTCCACACCTCAACAACTTCTACATGGCAACTCTGCATTTTCAACCCAAAAGTCTGCAGCATGTTGAAAATTTAAAATCTGAGGGCAAAACAAGATATTTATTTTGATATTAAGGTCAATGTAATAAACAACCAAGGGTTATTTGCACTGAACTGATGGGACATAAAGAAACTGGGGAGAACGTACCAGTCCAGGGGTTCTTGCCACACACTTTAAGGCTAATATGTTGCAGAGAAAACAGCAGCTAGGTTTTAAATGTCTTTTTATCAGTGTGTGCTGGGCTGTTTCTCTGAAAACAATTCAGTGTTCAGAATAAAAGGATGCTTTAATGACAAAGAGCCACCTGGTAAGGATAAGGCTTGATTTAATGAGAATTCAAGACATTATTAGGTAAGCTTATGGCAGGATTAATAAGTATCCACTCTTCTCCAGCACCTGCCCGGACACGAAAAGTCATTATTTCAAGACATAGTGAAAATTCTAGTTTACAGATAGATAAAAAGGGGTACTGGGAAGTTAAGCCTCCTTCTCAAGATTGCTCTTTAGCAGAAGCAAAGTGAGGAATGAAAAACTCAGGAGTCCTGGCTCTGTATTCCACAGCACTGCCTGTCAGGGACATAGCTTAGTGGTACATCCTTATCTTTCAGGATGCAAGGGGTTGAACTAGACTAGGATTCAAGAGCTAGTTTACATCCTTAGCTAAGAGTACTCTGCTTGCTATGCATCTCATAAGACGATCAAGTCAGAGTTCCTCAACTGAGAAGCACAAAGAAGCCCAGAGTTGAGTAACAGAGGAAGAACTCCATTTTCCCACTGGAAAAGGGAAGTCTTTGTAAAGAGAGAGGACATAGATACGTAAGATGAGGGATCAGTATGGAACATAAGGACAGAATGAATAAGAGGAATTTACCCCTTTCTCAAGCAGAAACACGTCTCCTGTGAGAGGGAATGAGGCTGGTTTATGTCATAAAGAAATTAGTACTCCAACCTTCCTAGATTGTGGGGCTGATTTCTTGACAGCCTGAAGCCAGTAAATCAGGGGCATCAAACTCATTTGATGTGAGGGGCCACACTGGAGGGCAAGACACTTGACAGGGGCTGAACTGTGTCCTATAAAATTTGAATCCGCACATGTCAACTAATTATCTGTAATCATGATAATGTAGACTACACTAATTACAGTAAACCTGATCGTGGGACAGATATATCGCATAACAACACAGGCTACACACTTTTCAGGATGAATATTCCAAACAAATACAAATCTATATTTAATATAAACTTAGAAAACAGTGTTTCAGTGGCATTAATTCTGTGTACTGCGGCTTCTTGACACTTGGCATCTCTTTGCCTTCACCAGCGAGTTAAGGCCTAGTGCTGGAAAGCTGGCTAATTTTGATGCTATGATGTATTGTCCAGCTGGACAAAACACTGACTGGGATGATCTAATGGGAGTGGTCCTGCTTTTTTTGGCAGGGGGTTGGACTAGATGACCTCGTGGGGTCCCTTCCAACCCTATGGTTCTATGATTCTATGATTATGGTATCAGCAGAGACTGATAACATGCTAAAAAAATTAAACACCAGTTTACAGACTCAATTTGGCTCTGTAAAAGTAGAAACTTACATTTCCTACTTAAACATAGTTCTCAGATAATAATCATCCTCCCTACAGTAACCTTTAAGTAAGTGGCACTTTCACAACTATACACAACAAATTTTAGCTTGTTAATTGAACCCTATTTTTTGGAAGTTTGAAAAGGCTCTCATTTCTCTTTCCTGAAAGTGTCAGTGCACAAGAGACAGGGACGCATAGCAGGGCAGGGGTGGCCATGTGGGGTGGCAAGGGGTGCAGGGCACTGGTGGCAGGGGAGTGGAGAGGTAGGGTGGCGTGCAGGGTAGTGGAACCCATGCTACTTCCTTTCCCCCGCATCCCATTGGCTCCTAAACTCCTTCCCCAGCCCTGTGCCCCAAGGGCTTCCCTTCCCCTTCCCCAGCCCTGTGCTATAAGGGCTATTCTTTCCCTTCCCTAGTCAACACTGCACCACACGGGCTCCCTGACCCCCAACCCCCTTCCTGGCCCTGCAGTCCAGGCTCCACTTTCCCTGCCCCAACCCTACAGGCTTCCCTTCCCCATCCCTGTGCTACAAGGGCTTTTATTCCCCTTCCCCATTGCTAACCCAATATACCACACTGGGGGCTTCCTGCCCCCCACAGCAGACTCTGCTTCCGCTTCCCCTTCCCCAGCCTGCTGCTAGGTCCCTTCCTTACCTAGCTCACAGAGACTGAAAAGATCTGTGTTCTGGCTGGACCTATTCCTACCCTGGGCCACACGCATACAGCTGAGAAGGTGCTGGCCACCCCCACACACGCCTAGGCCAATCAGCTTGGGAGAGGGCAGGGCAAGCCTGCCCAGAGATCAGGTTCCCTGCTCCTGCTACGCTGGCAGCGCAGGCCCCACACTGCTCTGCTGGGAAGGAGACAAAGCAGGGCAGCAGAGCCTGGGGTCACTTGCCTGTTCACATCCCCCTGCTTCCCCCACACAGCAGGGCCATCCTGGTGGGTAGACAGAGTCCTACCTGGGCTAGCAGGCCAGTGAGAGGGCGGGGGGGGGGGGCGCACTAGCCCAGAGGCTGAGCTTCCCATTCCTGCCTCGTCCCACGTATGCGGGAGCTGTCCCTAGAGGGAGGAGGAGCCCAGAGGTCAGGTTTGCTGCTCCTGGGCAGCCCTACCCCACATGGACTCCTCAGCAGGGCCACGGGGGTCCACAGACGTTTCCCTACTCCTTCCCCCTCCCCCCAAGGAAGAGGGAGCCATCCCTGGAGGGAGGGGGAAAGGTCGCTCAGAGGCTGGGTTTGTCCTCTCTGACCCCTGGGCAGGGCAGGGCAGGCCGGCCCAGCAGCTGGGCTTCCCACTCCTGCCTTTCCCAGAAGCCCGAACCCTGCACTGCTCTGTTGACAGCAGGGCAGTGCAAGGCCATAGATGGTTGCCCTGCTTGTACCCGCCTCCTCCCAAGGACAACCAGGGAGGGCTGAAAGGGGCTGGCATGGCCCAGAGACTGAGCTCTGAGCTCCTGCCTGCCCCTTGCCCTCGGCTCAGTGCCAAAGGCAGTGGGGCAGCACAAGCTCAGGGCAGTTGCTCCCCTGGGCAATGGGAGTTTGTGGGCTGGATTAGACATGGCTGCAGCCTGGATTCAGCCTGTGGGCTGGGAGTTTGACTCCGCTGCTGTAAATTGATATAAACTGAAACACATGACTAGCAGAATACTAAAAGAACACTTACCCCAGTGGTCCCCCACACAGCACAAGCCTCTCCAGATCCAGGCCACTCATCAGAATGTAGACTCCTTTAT
Source organism: Podocnemis expansa (assembly GCA_007922195.1). NCBI lineage: Eukaryota > Metazoa > Chordata > Testudines > Podocnemididae > Podocnemis > Podocnemis expansa. Next base: position 82,713,794 of record ML681963.1, on the reverse strand, counting down.
TCAGCTGCCCCAAAACATTTTCAGCTGCCATCAGCAAAGGGAAGTTACTTGTAAGCAAAGCTCCCTGAAGGCAAGTTGTTACCTACAGATGTCCATTTTCTGGGGACAGGACTTAATCCTCTAAGCAGTATTTTCCTTTTGCCTTGGGGCACAACCAATAAAGCAGGGTTGTACATGCACTGAGTATTTTTCCTTGCCTCCACAATTTTTCTCTTCAGCTAAACCTATAAACAAAGTAGTAGTTCTGTGGTTCTTAACCTGTGCCCCAGTACGAAGCTACTGCCCATGTGACATCCTCAGGGCCATTCATTTAGCACTGGATGTGGAGCACATAACACACTGCATGTTGCATGTGCAGCCCATAACTGTAAATAGGTTGAGAACCACTGCAGCAGAGTGATCAAAGGGGCCTTTACAGCCAATGCTACTCAGCTGCCCATTTTCTAAAAGGTAAGTATCTGGGACTCTGCAAGAGGGTCTCAAAGCTTGGGCTGGAACATGAGCCCAAACGTCTACACAGCAATTTTTAGCCCCACAACCCAAGCAATGTGAGCCTGAGTCAGGTGACCCAAGCCATCTGTGGCCATAGAACTGTACGACTGGATGGGATCTTAGGAGGTCCCCTAGCCCAGATCGCACAGCTTTTATCCCCAAGCAGATGCATCCTAAGAGAAAGAGATTCTGCAGACATATCGGAAGGTACTGAATTGACTCAGTCTCCAAGACTGTAGATGAGAAGCAGCTGTAATGGCTCAAATGCAAAGACTGTATTTTTTCAGCACTATCCTCATCTGCTTCAGAAAGTGATCAGAAAACAGGAATCCTTTTGCCAAGTGAACACTGTCCTGTATGGACCTTAGCACACCTAGAATGGGTGGAAGACCCAGCCTTGTTTCATTGGCCTTTCTGACCGGAGGTTGAAAATCTAGTAAAATTAGAAACGTTGGCATTTAGGGATCTGAAACAGCCCCCGAAGCTTCTCTGAAGTGATACCAACCATGCCCCACATGAGATTTCCAGGAATCAAGAAAATGCATCTCCTTCACTCATTGTACACCACTTTTAATTTCCCTTGATGAAAAAATGGTCACAGGAGATGAATTAAACAAAACATTGGCCTGTGGCCACAAACATCTCCCAGGGTTTCTGAAGAAGAGGACTCACTAAGAGATTCTCTAAAATCCCATTCCCATTATCTAGATAGGAGGCTTCAAGGGAAACTGTAATCAGCGGTTTCTACTAACAGCAGCTCCATCCAAGCTTTGTGAAGCCCGCTGTTAAGTGCAGGCTCAAATGCAGCCCAACCCCAAGGGTGGAACAAAAGTGACCCATCACAGGCTGACAATCACTTTACAACACAAGACAGGACCCTCCTGTGGCTTCAATATCACACTTACAAGACAGTGTTTGAGGAAAGACGTGTCTGGAAAACTTCTCAGAATCTGAACACACACGCAAGTGAAATCTTAGTCGCTTTCAATGAGAGAGGAAGCCATGTGAATATTATAAAGGGCTCTGCGCAACTCTCAGATGTCACTCACCAGGAATCTTGCAGTCCTCAAAGATCAATTCACAAGTATTGGACCCCCTCATTCCCAGTTTATCGAGCTTCTGAGCAGTGCTGAAACCAGGCATGCTCTGCAAAGTCAAGAAGAGAAGCAGATTACAAAGTTTTTTCTTTTGGAAGTTGAGACACACCAACACAGAAAAATTAAAGGAAAAACACCCCACCTTAATAAATGAATAGGGGTAGGAGGATGGGGGAGGGGATGGCAATAAGCGAGGGCTGCTGGAGAACAGTCAGCATGAAATGTCTGTTGTTGGAGAGAACACAAATGTGAGCATTCATGTGGGGGAAGCAAACGTGTGTACCTCAAGCTGTGCCTGAGGCAACACGAATGGGGGAGTGAAATTTGCTTTCTAATGCACATAAATCTTGAATGAGTAATAACAGCTTAATCAGAACACAGAACCAGACATTAAATATTTAAATTGATAGCTGTGTGGGCCCAGTGGTTTTGTTTTTCCAGTCACTGACACTAGGAAGTCCATCAAGAGGCTAACTGAATTGGTCAATTTCAAAAGGGACAGCCGTGTTAGTCTAGTCCAGTCCAGTAAAAAAACAACAAGGAGTTGTGTGGCACTTTAAGACTAACAGATTTAGTTTTTGCATGATCTTTCGTGGGAGAAGATCCCATTTCCTCAGATGGAGCATTCTGATCAAATGACCATTATGTTTAGCTCTTTATCATAGTTTTCTGCCTTTATGAAGATGCCTTGCTATTTTTCAGAATGTAATAGGTGTAACTGGTACTCTATAGTCACCTTACAAGAAAAAAGATAGGTTCCTGATCCCAACAAGCTCACAATCTAGCATCTTAGGTCTGGTCCCACTGAAATCAGTAGGATTGGGCTTTTGGACCAAGATCTGGAAGGCATGAAGAATAGAGGATGGGAAGACAGGGGTTACAGCAGAAGAACAAAAGATATGCTTTGTATACATGTTTTATAGGAGGGGTCTCAAACTCAAATCACCATGAGGGCTGCATGATAACCAGTACATTAGCCCAAGGGCCACACTACTGAAACCTTTTTCATATAATGATATTGCAAATATTGGTAATGATAGTGTCATTGCAGGCTGCAGGAAATAACTTTAGGGGCTGCATGAGGCCCACAGGCCACATGTTTGAGACCCCTGTTTTATAGGTTCTGAAGACAGAATGGATGGGAAGGGGAGGGGAGGGGTAATAATGAGGACTGGTTTAATGGTGATTTATTAAAAAAATCTGAGGGAACAAAACGAGGCATGAAGGTAGCAGTGCAGATCAGCAGAGAAGACTAATGAAAGTGAGGCAGCATAGCACACAGGATTAGGAAGGACCCCTGGTGTATACACAGGAGCAGGGTGAAAGGAGGCATGGAATCTTTTTTTTCAAAGGAGATGATGAAGTGTTGATGCTCTTGCTAACTCTCTGTGGGCAACTGGCATTTTTAACAAAATCGATTGATTGCTACCCATTTTTTCTAAATTTCTGCTTGGGAAGCTGGCTAGCTGCTGAGTGTCAAGGCCCAGGAACATCCACCTGATATTGTAGTGAGGACGACTACATATGGTGTGGCAGAAGACTGATTTCAGATTCTTCTAACACTCAGGCACAGGAAGAGGAGTGAAGGCACTAGCTGTTCTGTTACCATTACAGTAACGCTCCCCTGAGCCATCTGTTGGTAATGATCAAGACAGAAGTACTTGGCCTTCTGAATTAGTCAGTTTGGGGAAGGGGCAGTCACCTCAAAATAGGTTAAAATCAGACAGGTTGATCCACTATCAAGTGACTTAGAAAGCCTACCTTCTCCACAATGAATGCTGTTATACCCTGGGAGGCGGGGACAGCACCGAGATCTGTTTTAGCATAAACTATTAGAACATCAGCATCTGGTCCATTAGTGATCCAAAACTTGTTTCCATTCAAAACAAAGTAATCCCCTAGAAACAGAAGAAACGGCCTCTCTTAGTTTGTAACAGACTCAGTCAGGCATTCAGTAACCTTACCTCTCCCCTGCCTCATGACACAATAAATTACAAGTCCCGTTTCTTAAACACTCTCAGAAGTGCACAAAGCAGCCCTGGGTAAAACGCTTCCCAAACTCTGGGTACTTCAAACAAACAAACAAGCAAGGAGTCCTGTGGCACTTAAAGACTAACAAATATATTAATTACATGAGGTTTCGTGGGAGAAAATCCTGCTTTGCCAGATGCTTTGAAGATGTTTGTTTGTTCTACTGAACTAGACTAACACAGCTGCCCCTTTGGATCTGGGTACTTAGCTTCCTTCAATTCTGGGGTCCAAAGGATGAGGTGAATAAGCCACTGCAGAGCCCTCCCCAGATCCCTTAATATGGCCTCTCTTGCACAAGCTATCTTTCACACCATACCCAACTTTTAGTGAAGCAACAAATTAGAGACATCACAGGAGTGCCAACATGATGGGTCATCTTTTAACCCTCCTCGCAAACAAGATTCCATGTTTATATTTTCTGGGACTCGTGAGTCAATTCCTTTGATCCCCATCAGTCATGGAGCTGCCCATCCCTCTGTATTCTACTACAACATTTCTGTCATAATAGTAAGTGAACCTTCTGCTTGCTGGCCAGGAAATAGCAAAACCAGTGATATGAATACCATAGTCTGTGTGTTTTGGACTGAGCACAGCTGAATTTGCCAAAAAAGTTAAATCTAGGTTTAAAAGAGAGGTGCTTAGGCTGGCCAAGAGAAGCACTTAGGTAGTTTCCCCAGCTGACACATTTTACCTTTTCTTTCTCCTTTCAGCTTCATGGAGACAACATCAGAACCAGCATTGCCTTCACTCATTGCCAGGGCTCCAATGTGTTCCCCACTGATTAGCTGGAAAAAACAAGATTAAAAAAAGAAAAAAAATGAAAAAGGAGGAGGAGGAATGGTTTGTGTTGCTTTCTTCGTTGGGGAGAAAGGGGCTGCACTAAATCTCAAAATTCATTGTATTACATATAAACTACAAGTAGGATAAACAAACAAGGAGGCCTGTGGCACTTTTAAAAGCTAACCAATTTATTTATCAGATGAGCTTTTGTGGGAGAAAATCCCACTTCATCAGATGCTTTGAAGTTCCCCATCTTCAAAGCAGCTGACAAAGTGGGATTTTCTCCCATGAAAGCTCATACAATAAATAAATTGGTTAGCCTTTAAAAGTGCCACAGGACTCCTTGTTTGTTTTGCTGAACTACACTAACATGGCTACCCCTTTGTAACTTGTCTACAAGTAGGAAACTCTCCCTGGAAGAATTCTAACAACAAAAGTCACTTGTACTATTGTGTCAAAGACATAGAATAGAATTAAACTACAGCAGGACCATCAGGATGAGTCAATGTACATGTCATTTCCTGCTTTAAAAGCAGAGTTTTACCCATCTATCTCCAAGGAAGTGCCAACAGAACCATGCTGGCAGCCATATGCCTTCCCAAACTCCATGTTCTGTGCTTCTTGATTGTCTTTTAAAATGGCTGATTGGCATAGGCAAATACTTCATGCATACGGAAAAGAAGGACAGCTTGTTTAAAATGAACTGTAGAACACAAAAGGTCACTGAGGGGGCTAGAGAAACTGCAGAATGTTCAGCACTAAACTAAATGATTCCCCACACACTTGTGATGGAATGGCAGATGGACAACCTACTTGTGTCCCCTCATGCCATGCTGACACAGTTGCTGCTACCTCTTTCCTATCCACATCCTCCTACCCTTTTCTCCTTCTTGCCCTTTACCTTTCCTGTGTATTTTTTGTTTCCCAGTGGATTTGCCCCCTCTTTTACTCCTTGTTACATGGAGAGAAATTTAATATACAAAGATATATATGACATATGATATCTGTATATTTTAACTGCCTCCTTAATGATGTGCTGGAAACTAGTATGGTTCTGTGAATTAAATAAAATGACCAAAGCAGTCTCCTATGCATCATCGAGGATTCAATTAAAAGTCAGGGATAATGAAAAATAAGGTAGTTGGTCTTACTGCAAATCAGTGAGTGACAACAATTTTAAAATACACCTAAGAAGTGGCCAGGATACACGGAGTTTATGTACTGATGGACTGAATAAAGACGACTGCTTTTTTTTTTTTAAAAAACAGAACACTTTATTTACTGCTGAATTTAAGTTCCAAAGGGGTAGCTGTTTTAGTCTGTTTCAGCAAACAAGCAAGGAGTCTTGTGGCACTTTTTGTGGCATCATGTACCAGAAACGCCCCTCAACCTTATACATGAGACAAACAGGACAGTCTCTGCACAAAAGAATAAATAAGCACAAAAGTGACATCAGAAATCACAACACTCAAAAACCAGTTGCTGAGCATTTCCATCTTTCTAATCACTCTGTTGACTGATTGTTAGCAACTGCACTCAAGCAAGTCAGTAGGACATCAAGACTTCAAAGAGAACAGACAACTGAAACTGATATGCAGATTTAATTGTGTGAAAGCAAGATTAAATCGTGACTATGGATTCTTCTCCCATTACAACAGGTGACATGACCTTACCTTCCCCTATGTGTTGTTTTCCAGTGTTTGAATCTTAACAACTGCTTTGATTTCCTGTTTCAGTATGATCTGACTCCATGACTTACACTTCCCTGCATTTATTTTCCTCCCACTCTGTAACACTGCCTATCTTCAAAGTGTCTGACAAAGTGGGATTTTCTCCCACGCAAGCTCATGAAATCAATAAATTTGTTAGTCTAAGTGCCACAGGACTCCTTGCTGAATCTAAGTCACATTGATAATTTTGGATAGCTGTGATTCATTTTATTCTCAATGTGTACATAAACTGAAATCTGTTAACAGATTATCTGCTTAAAGCACGTGCCAGAGAAGTTTTAAAAGTAATAGATTAACTGAAACAAACCAAGCAACCAGAGAAAATAAGCAAGCAATTAACGAGATTTAGTGCACGTACGGTGCTTTTCATTCAGAAACACCAAAGTGCTTTAAGAAGGGAGAAAAATGGTCTCTTCATGTCTTTTTTTTGGAGGGGGAGGGATCACCCCACATACAGAAATTGAGAGATTAAGTCAACTGCCCAAGGTCACCCAGCAAATCAGTGTTAAAGGCACATATCCAGAGTAAGGTTCCCACCTCTCAGGACAGGGGTCAGCAACCCCTGGCACATGTGCCAAGAGTGGCACACAAGCCCATTTGGAGTAGCATGCAGCTCTCTCTGTGGTGCCAGTAAAATTGCTGTTCCAGCAGTCAAAGGCTGCTCCAAGTAACTCCTTTTGGCAGCATGCCTAGGGCCAGCATCCCCAGGTATGCCATGGAGAGGAGCTACTCCAAATGGCTTCTTCTGGCAACTCGCCTAAGGACCTGTCACGAGGCACACAATGGAGAGGAGCCAATCCAGATGGCTTCTTTCCACAAAATATTTCGGAACCCCCCACCCCTCCATTCAAGCCGTGGCCACTGCCGAATCTTCAGGCAGTAGCAGCTTTTTTTGACACAGGGGGTTGCCAGCCTGGGCCGAGGGTTAGCAAAGACGGCTGGCAAAGGTTGCTGACCTCTTCTCAGAATGCACTACTCAGCTTGAGGAGATATACCCAAGGTGAGGAAACTATAGGAGCCTTTTATCTCGCCGTCCAGCAATACTAACTGGCGCCCAGCAAGTGATAGCTCTTCCAGCTTGGCCCCACTCCTCTTCTACCATGTGGGCCCAGCGGTGCACCGGCAGGAACTCACAGTGGCTGCTTCCCTCTCCTGCCCTTCTCCCACTACATGCAGCAGCAGTGCCCTGGCCAGTCCAGAATGGAGCCTCTGCAGTGCACCACCCTTTTCCCACTGTATGGATGCAGTAGCGGAGCCCCAGCCAGAGTGCAGTAACCACCCCGCCCCCCACCAGGGGCCCAGCACTGCCCTGGACAGAGCATGGTAGCCCTCTCTCCTCCCAGCCCCACTCCCTTCCCCTCTCCCACCTCTCTCCAGCCCCAGCTGCAGCCCTCAGGCCAAAAAGTTTGCCTACCCCTGAGATATACCCATGTTAGTTCTGACTGAGCCAGCACATTACAAAAAGAGCATAGTTGTCAGGGCCGTGACTAGGGCAGAGCAAATGGGCCAAATGCTGGGCACCACCAGACCTTTCCAGGCCCCGAAGAGGAATGCGCCTTTGTTGAAGGCACATCCTTCCAGGAGCCAGCTGGGGGTGGGAGGAGTTCATCTCCTGCCCTGCCCCTGAGCGTGCCAGCTGCACTGGCTGGCCAGCAGGTGAGGTACCCCCTGCTAGGCCCCTGGGGGCTCGAATGGGCCAGCAGGGAAGGCACCTGCCTGGCCAGGGGACTGGATCCAGCTCCCCACTGCCAAGCCATATCGGGCCCTAGGCCAAAAGGCCTAGTTACAGCCCTGATAGTTGTGATGGTGCAAATGACAGGAAGGGCCACTATACGCCAGTGAGTTAGGTCTCTGGTGCCCAGAGACCAAGCCTACATTTGCCCCTATTGCATCATGCACCCTTCCTACCACCCGCCAACAGGGCAGGATGGGCCCCTGGCTCCCGCCAGATGGTGCTGCCCTTCAGCTGCCCCCAGGAGGAGGAGTAGTCTGTACATGTGGGGGGACATACTGCAGACCTCCTCCTGTGTGGAGGCCTTTCTGCCGCTCATTGAGGTGGCAGAGCCTGACACACAGACTCCCTGGACAGCACCCGCCCCTCTCTATCCAGCTCCGCAGCCCAGAGCCAGCTTGGGAGGGTCAGCCTCACCCCTTGGCCAGAGGGGTGCTGAGCTGGTCAGGCACAGAGAGTGAGGGGTGCAAGAAGCTCTGGGGGGAGACTGCAGGCTGTTGCTCCCATCCCCTCCCCTGATAATGCCAATGGACTAGCTGCTCCAAATACATACCCATCCGACATGCTAGCACATGCTCCTGTTGCTCATACCACCATAGCTACAGCCTTTCAAGTGCATGAGCTCAATCAGAGCTTGTGTGGGTATGTCTCCCCAAGCTCAAATTTGCGCCTTCAGCTCCAAGTGTATACATACCCTTCATTTACTGTCCTATCCATTGGACCATGCTGCCTCCAGCAATGATCCTGAAACAGGCAACTACTAGACACCTTTATGAGTTTTAAGTTTCTAAAGGAACCTTCACTGAGATGGATTAGTTAGGGACAAAATAGGATCGCTGACAAACTGGAGAAAGACACGTTTGAAAGGTACAATTCATTTTCAGGTTCACTGCACTAAGCTAACCTAATGCACTGGCAAATTAAACTCTGTGAAAGACAAACCTGTCCAGGCATGCAGCTGTAACACATACCTCTAGTGCCTCATAAGCCAGGCCTGGCAAAGTGCTTTCAGCACCTAAGTGCACATTCCACACTGCGGCCACACATTTTAAAGAGGTCAGTCAATACTCTGGCAAAATGCATATAAGCAAAGCACATTTATCAGAAAAACATATGCTTGTGCTTACATTGTGGTAGAAAAAGGTTCATTTTACCCATTAAACTTTTTCTGTACTAAACAGGGCCTGATCCTTGGTCCAGTCACTTCAAAGGAAGCAGACTTAGGGCTTTATTTGTTTTAAAGACTATTAGCATTTCTGCAGGAGCAGCGTGTGATAGCAGCATCCGTCTCTGGGTATGAGATTGAAATGGACACAAGAAACCATTCCTCATGATGCACACCTGCCAGGAGTCCACAGGCCTTTTTTATTAAATGTAGGATAGGGTAAGGGAGGTATGGATACTGAATCAAACTCCCACTGGGAAGAGATGCTAATCATAGAAGTTCTGTACTTCCCCCGTCAGCACACACAGCTATTAGACATACAAGGGGAGATGAAGTGGTAGGGCTCAGTTCAGCCACAGGAATATCTGTGAAATGTTAAGTTGCTACTTCAAGTATAATAAAACATGCAGTTTTATATTATATTATAGCAAGAGCTGTCACATTTCTCCTTATTCTGCAAAAGAAACCACAGGTGCTATATAAATGAATAGGACCACTCTCAGGACCACTGCCTCAACCAGCTACATACCTTGGGTAGGTATTTCTCCTTCTGTGCTTCATTGGCATTCCGTACCAACTGGTTAATACAGAGGTTTGAATGGGCAGCATAACTGAGTCCAACAGCTGCTGAAACTCGTGAGATTTCCTCCATTACTAACACATGCTCCAAATAGCCCATTCCAGATCCACCATATTCCACTAGCAGGAGAAGAGATACATCATCAACTCAGATCAATAATCTAATGGTAAATAAAGTTGACATAATCTCCTACAAACTGAGCCCAATGTTGGACTCAGAGATCACTGGACATCTCAGAGACTTATATTTGGACTTCTGCTTTAGACTGACTCTCGCTAAGCTGGTTACTTCTTGGTTCCTCATCTCATCTCCCTCCCCCCCCCCGGACCCCAACTCTCCTTAAAGACACATTACTTACTCAGAATAATTAGTAACATTTTGTACATGAAGCATACACACACACACACACACACACACACACACACACACACACACACACAAAAACTGATTCAGCAGCACCCAAACAGAAGACATCATAATATTGCATCTCTCATGCTAACTGTATCCCCAAACTTAGTATTAATTAGCATTATCACAAAGCCTTTACAAAGAGAAAAAACACCAGGCATATAGCATAAGGAGAAGAGAATTTTTCAAAGAACTGATGTAAGATTGATAACCAGTAGGGTGGAGAGGAACAAAAAGGCTGCTCCTGACCAATAGCAAGAGCTGAAGAAAAGGCAGCTCTCAAATGGGCAACTGGAGAAGCAGAAGCCAAATGACAGATGAGGGCAGAGTAGAACAAAGAGAAACAAAGTGGGTGAAATTAACTGGGGAAAAGTCTATGGATGGTTTTCAAAACAAGAATGGCAGCTTTCAACAGGATCCTCAAATGAATGGGGAGCAAGTTGTAAAGCTTAAGAGCTGGGGGTGTTTGTGTGTGAGAGAGATGGTCAAGCTTTTTATAAGCAGGGTAGAAAAAAATGGATGGTTTAACACAATATTTTAATTTTTTTAAAAATTAAGTAAGCATTCCTTTTTAAAAAGTATTTAAAATTAAATGTGAAATTATAACCCACCCTAAGTTAAGTAGAATATGTTTGGTGACAAAGATTTAAAGAAGGTCAAAGCACAGAAGTTACTGGCTAAGGATCTGGAACCAGAGTTTGTTGACTGAAAATAATAGAGAGAAAATCACTAGTGTATGTGGTCAAACTAGGCAGAGGGGATGAGCTGGCAGAAGTCATTAACGGTGGCTAAAAATTCAAACAGATACTTTTCCAGCTGAAGTGGAAAGAAATTAAAGATAAAGAGGGAATGAGAGAGAAAGACAACAGAAGGAAAAAAGAGAAAAGACTGAAGAATACATACGCAGGAGCGGTCCTGGGTTCAATTCCCAGGGGGTTGGACTCGATGATCTCATGAGGTCCCTTCCAGCCCTATGATTTGATTTGAGCAGAGTTCTTGGCTTTCAGGCAGGCAGAGTGATTTTACAGGTAGCAACAGAACTACAAAAGGAGGGAGGCAGACTTACCTGCCTACCTAGTGAGGCAATCCAAGGGGTCCAAATGCTCAACAAACTTTGAATGTTTCACCATGTGAGCAACAGTCAACAAAATAAAGGCTGCTGGGCACAGTCAATGAGGAAAGTGAATGAAGAGTATAGTATGGAGGTGAGTGCTACTGCCTGTAACTCCTAAAATGAAAATGGTGACCTCTGATTCAAAAGCTCAGGCCCAAAAAGGGGTTTGTGGGAAAATTCTTGAGGGAATCAGAATAGGAACAATTCATAGACGTAGCATGCTCTGTCTGAGGAGGGATTTAGAGGAAAGGCAGAGATAGAACTTGTGCCAAATGGGAAACTCTTGCAGATGGGGATACAGCACTGAAGACAATAAAAAGGCAACAATGAGAAAACCTGAAAGGAACTGTAAGAATTGAGGACTGGGAAGAGCAAAGGGAGTGAAAACAAGAGGAATGAAAGATGAGAGAGATTCACTCAAGCAAACTCTGACCACTCAAAGATAGAGCCCTGCAAATCTGCGGATATCCGCATCTGCGGATACAGAACAGAAATCCGCGGACCATTTCTTGCGGATGCAGGTTGGATACGGATCCACTTATTTGTATCCGCGCAGGGCCCTACTCAAAGAAACACAGGTGCATTGCGTCAATGCGTAGCTATACGGAAGGGCTCCGTGTAAGCTTAGGCACTTAACCAGAAATGCCTGGCATGTGCACAATTAGCTTATCTTCATTACAAAGTGTCAGCATGTTCAATACTAACCATGTTTCTGACCAGCATTTGGTATTGTGAGACAACTGTATTTTTAATGCTGCACCCTATTCAGAGTATGTGTTTGCAACACACAGAGTAAGAGTACTGGTTAGTCGCTCGAGCATGTATTCAAGGTCCTTGGCAAGGCTGTTCAGTCTATGCTACTGCAGCTTCCCTACTGTTATCTGAGTTAACCTGATCGATGCTAATGCTGATAAGCCTACGCATGCTCCAGACACCCTTCTGATTGCACTGTAGACATGGTGGCACAAAGCTGAACACAATTTGTCCTGATTAACAGTAACTGGTCCGTTCAGTCAGCACTGCATCAGCTAACCCAGTTCTTCAGCATGCTGCTTGAACATGAGAACATTTTACAACACAGACAGATGCTTATGCTAAGGCATTTTTATTTATAACCAACAAGGAGCTGAGTTCAGCAAAGCAAAGAAGGGGCCCTGTTGAGAAAATAAATTTGTTAGTCTTTAAAACTGCCACAGAACTCCTTGTTTGTTTTACTGAACTAGACTAACATGGCTGCCCCTTTGGAAATAGAAAGATTATAATTTGCTAAGAATGATTATATTGTTTATGTGTAGGTGACATATCTGTGTTAGACATCATGAATATATTTGATGTATCTGTATTTCACTTATGGTGTGCTTCTGGGAAGTACCCCAGACAGGATGTCTACAGCCATCCATTGTCTCTTCAACAGCCCATTAAGGGAACCACAGGAGCAGCGGGCATAGAAACCTGCTCAATGAGTTACTAGGAGAGGCTATGTGACTCTGATCTCCATTTTGTTTCTAAAAAATTCCACACAGCATGGGAAAGGCCAGAAGTGATAAAAGGGGCAGCAGCATTGCCTCCATTTTGTCTTCGATCAACACGTGCCTCTGGGATCTATTTATCTTCAATAAGGCTGTGGACAAAGGGCTGAGACCCATCCAGGTGCTGGGTGTCTACCAGAGGAACCATACAAGTCTGCAAACTCCAAATTCTACCAAGGACTTGCTTTATGTGGACTTTTAATCATTTTATGTATGTGATTTACCTTGACCCTTTGATATTTTTCATAGGTTGCTAATTTCCTTGTATAACAAACCTTAAGTTTTAGTTATTAAAGGACTGCCTGGCAGCATGGTAATTTGCTTAAGATACAGACCTATGTTGTTCTGTGTAATATCACTGGCCTTTTGGGGCCAGGAGAACCTTTCTTGATAAAGACCTTGGAGTGTTAAGTAACTTACCTCCTTACTAGACCCAGTGACTATTTGGGAATCAGTGGCTGAAATACAGTAAAAGAGGCTGAGTATATTGTGTTATGTTTCTTGATAACCAGCATGGGGAATTCGAAGCATTAACTGTGGCTAGTTAGGGGTAGTTTACTTTCAGGTAACCCACCACTGCTGAGAGAATCTGCTCTCATTTTGTAGTCGCCCGCGAAAATGTAAAGATCAGGGGAATCCTGGGAGGCCCAGGTCACAATAGTATCTGAACAATATCCTTACACTCTAAAAGTCATTTTGAAGTGCTCTGATAACTCAAAAAGGGATAAAGAGATGTTCTTTGAATTATCAACAAAGAGAGGAACCTTGAGAAATTTCAACACAAAGATGTTTTTCCTGCATCTATTCAGAAGAGGTTTAAAAATCACACTGAAATAGGAGTTTACAGGCAAAAGAGGTGTCCCCTTCATATTCTGTATAATAATTAGAAAAACACAGCCTGCTCCTACCACAAAAGGTCTGTATAATAAACTCTTTCCCAAAATGAGGGGACAGAGTCAGCTTAACAGATACACCAAGATAGTGAGGTATGAATTAATGTGGACTAGTGTGTTAATGGCTAAGCTTAAGTGACTGGCATTTCATGTGGGGAATCTTACATCAGGTCAGCGGTTCCCAACCTCTTCCTTGGCATGGACCAGCACATCATCATCAAAATCTTTTGCAGACCACCATGTAAAGCAAGCTCTTTTAAACATCTTTATATAGTGAGTAGCTGATGGGAATCAAACTTGTATATCAAGGGGTATTAAAAACACAGGTTTTTCTAATAATTTATTATGCTCACTCCCAAACATATTGCACTTATCACAGTCCATTTACCTGCAGTAATTATGTCACCCCACCCCCACGGACTACCTGCAGTACCCTCATGGCTCATCAGAGGTTCCCAGCCTGGGGTCCGTGGACCACTGCATTAGGTGTAAAAGATGAGAACAGACTCACCAGGAACTGTGATTCCCAGAACTCCCAGCTCCCCAAGCCTCTTCCAAAATGCCTATGAACACAAAATAAAGCAGTTAATACACCCCTGCCCAACCACAAAGCAAAGAACTCCTTACAACAATCTCCATGAACATATTAATTTACATTCACTGCACACATCTCCTGGAGATACACTCCTGCTGTGCACAACATCACAGGTGTATGTAGCCCCCTTGACCTCAGTGCAACTATTTATGTTGCGCGCGCACACACACACACACACAAGTCACTGCAGAATCAGGGCCTAAGGCTGTAACCCATTTCAAACCCAACACAACATAACTTCATCTCAACTTGCACTTCCTCAGAGAAGTGTTTTTCTGTCTAGATTTTCAAATGTTATTTCTTCCCAAAGATAATTTCCCATCTCTAACCCCCCCCCCCTTTTTTTTTTGTGAATTTTCACATTTACTGGAGAAAGAATTTTCAGATACAGGACACTGGAAAACTGCATTTCTCACTTTCTGAGAATATGCCATTTTTTGAAATTGGATCACCAAAGATGCCTTGCACTAGACATACAAGATTAAGTTTATACAATGCTGCATAATATCTGGTGCACTGGACTATATTTATAAAGGTTATGTGCAAAGCTTTGGAGTTCTTCATTATGAAAATATAACCACCAGAGCTTTTTGAGATCACAGCAGATGTAAGTTTCTTAAGTCTTGGGGAGCTTACGATCTCCCATGATGCCATCTCCATGATCCCTAAATTCAAAAGCTCTTCTTCACAAAACTTTCTGTTAGTATGTAAAATTTCACACTGGAAATCAAACAGTTGTCTGCACAGTGTCAGCAGAGATTATTTTATACAGCAGAAATTTCAGAGAGAACTCTTCAATATCAAAGAACCTGCAACAAAAGCATTATTCACCAGAGAGAAAAGCCAAGCCCCTTGCAGGAAGGAGAGTGAAGTGCTCCAAAATTACGAAATACCATTTAGCCAAGGCCAGTATAAAAAAATAGAGCTTCTGAACTGGGCTCAGAAGCAGCACACTGATAAGAATCCATCCCACTAAGCAAGGAAGAGGCCTTATTACCAGGCATTCTACCCCTATCTTTTTTAATGGCCTTTGGTTAGGTTTATTCTTCAGGCTAATTGGAAAGCAATGACTTTTCAAGCCTTGTATATTTCCTGCTGTAACTTTCCTCAGGGTCTGAGAATGAAAGGAAAAATACATTCATGCGACAGGGATTACAGTTTCCTTTCCAGGCACCGCACAGGGGCCTTGACTGACATCGCACCCCCAGACTACACAGTAAGGACTCACCCGCATGCCCTTGAACTCATTCTCTTGGTCAATTTCTTGGGCCTTTGGAGCCAAGTGTTCCTGAAAGAACTTGACCATGGTCTGTCTAAGCTGTAAATGAGATAAGGAGTTGAAGGAAAAAAAACCACACATTAAAACCACCTCAGTGTGTTTACTGTTCATGGGATACACCTTGGCAGGGTAGACAACATTCCCTAATGGATGCTTCCTATGCTCGCAACCCTCAAAAGCAAGAGAGCACAGTGAAATGAAGCAACTCTGAGTTTCATGTGATAAGACAGAGAGAACCCCAAAAGCTATGATCTTTTTAGGCTTTTAAAGAGAAGTTAATAATAGGGCTAGATCTGAATCATCAATCAGTAAGTGAAAATCTTACACTAAAACTAAAATGGGGACACTCTTTGGGAGCCTCTGTAGCTGGACTATTTTTAACACAATCATTCCTTCCTCACCTTCATTGTCACAAAAGCTTGACAGTTGATGGGCAGAGATTATGCAAAAGTAGTGTCCACCAGATTCCAACATACATTTTTATCACACACAGAATCCAGCAATAAGCATACATCAAAACTAACAAACTCCTATAGGGAGGTTCTAAAGGAGTAGCCGCATTAGTCTAGTTCAGTAAAACAAGCAAGGAGTCCTGCAGTACTTAAAGACTAACACATTTATTTATCCCAGGAGCTGTCGTGGGAGAAAACCCCACTTCATCAGACACTTCCATCTTCAAAGTGTCTGACGAAGTGGGATTTTCTCCCATGAAAGCTCATGCAATTAATAAATTTGTTAGTCTTTAAGCGCCACAGGACTCCTTCACTGTTTTTCTATAGAGAAGTGCTTTGCTGTATCTATCCTCATAATACTACAAAGTAGGGAAGTATTATAGCCCCATTTTTACCAGATAGGAACTGAGGCACAGAAAGGGCCAAAGACTTGCCCAGGGTCACACCCTTGCCCAGGCACCCTGCTGGCCACATGGGCCAAATCCTCCCTACTGTCTCTCTGTTACTGCTCCTCACTCAGACACTTGTCATCTACCAAGATGCTGGCCCAGTTCACCACAGTAGCCCCAGCAAAAGGCCATGCCCGGCTCTGCCCACTCCCACCGTTTTCCCTGGCATGGCCACCGTACATCTCCATGGTCCTACGCTAAGGTGGGCCACGACACCACCGTGCCCTGGCCCTGTGGCCAATCAGTGACTCAACGAGGCTCAGACAGACTGGGCTGTCCCAGCCGCCAACTGGGGCAAAGGCGAAAGAGGATAGCTCTGCACAGTGTCAGAAGCAATGAAGGCGTTGGCCCAAGGACACAAGCCTGCAGCGTTTGGGATAAGCGGGCAAGTAGGAATTGTGTGGCACAGCAAGGAAGTGAACCTGGGTTCCCCACACACCAAGCTAGCCTATTCCTTGTCTACTTTAGACAGGAACGGAAAGCAGTGAACTCATTGCCAAAGCAACTCGAACGAGGGTAGGATAATGACTTGGGATGACTAGTGACCTGGGGACAGACGAAAATTAGCAAGAGACTTTTGCTAGTCGTCTCCACCTCCAAGCTGCTGTTTTGTCATTCAGTCCTAGCACGGCACACACAGCAGCATCCAACCTGCAAGTTGAACATGCCCTGCCTCCCCAACACCAAGAGCCAGGGGTCCTAGTTTACTTTATGTTAAATTATGACCTGACCCTATGTTTTACACCCCTTTGCATTTAGTTTCATTCCTTTCTGTAAGTTCACCCATCTTCGAAGCACCTGAGGAAGTGGGATCTTCTCCCACGAAAGCTCATGCAAAAAATAAATCTGTTAGTCTTAAAAGTGCCACACAACTCCTTGTTGTTTGTCCTAGTTTAGGCCGGTTTCACGGGGAAAGTCAGAAAGACGACCCGTTTTGTCAGATCTCCCTCGCCCGCAGTGCCAGGCCGGCGGGCTGCTCGCTTAGCACAGCCCGGCCCGATGCGCGGCGGGCGGCCTGCCAGGACCGGCTCCTGCAGAGCCACAGCCGGGGCCGGGCTCCGCAGAGGCGCCAACCCCCCGCGGTACCTGCCGCTGCTCCTCGCTCAGCCCATTCACCGCGTCGTCCACCGAGACGCCGGCGCAGCCCCGCCGCAGCAGCCCCAGCACCAGGCCGCGCCGGGCTCTGCCCAGCCCCGCCACCGCCATGGCCATGGCTCCCCCGGGCCCCGCCCCCGGGCCCCGCCAATCAGTGAGGCGCCCGGCGCAGGCGGGGCGAGACAGACAGCGGGCGGGGGCGGGGGCGGCTCCCTGGCCGTTGAAGTGTTTGGGGCAGGCAGTGCACGGGGTGACCCACTGTTCTCCCCAAGGACCTAACCCTCATTTGCTCTAACATCGTTACTGAGGGGGTGGAGGGAAATCCCTGGGCTGACCCCTCCTGAGCTAAGTGATCCACCCAGAGCAGGGGTCTGCAACCCATAGCGCTAGGGCAGCTCTTTGGCCTTGCTGATCTGGGCTCCTGGTCCCACCCCCACCAGGGGAGCCTGCAGTTGGCCCATGCCACCAGGCTTTCCCCCCCCAACTGCCACCCAGGGACCCTGCTTCTGGTTTCAGGTACACACACACACTGCCAAGGCCCCCTGGCCCAGCTCCCCCACCACACTTTGTACCAGGAGGTCACGCCCAGGGTTAAAGTAAAGTTTGGAGGGCCCTGGAACACTCCTGGGCTGGTGGGCCCCACCAGACCCCAGCCCCAATATCCCTCCAAAACAAGTCAGGCTGCCCCCACATTTACTAGGCTAGGGAGGTGGTGGCAGCAGGCCCGGGCTTGGGGTGCGCTGTGGCTCTCAGACATTTTTTAAAAGAGCTCTTATCTTTTGGGTCACTAACTCCTGACCCACGCCAGCTTGAGCTTTCTGCCACTGTGGGGGGTGAGGTTTTGGGCAAGCTGGTACTGGCCTGTGCAGCCAGGTCAACTATTCAGAGAGGAATGGGAAGGGCTGGCTGGAGCCAAAAGAGCAAGAACCAGCAGCTTGGGAAAAGTGGTGGTAGGTGGTGAATTAAGTGGAGTGACACAGAATAAGGGATAAGAACTGGAGCTTTTACTATATGAACATACAGGTGAGTAACTGATCGAGAAGCATTAACAATCCCACATAGTTTGATAACATAAAAATGCGTTGTGGCACTAGAGGTAAAATTTACAAGGGCTGAAAGAGTTCCCTCCCCCCGAGTATATCACATTTACAGAAAAGTAAAAAAAGCTGCATACTATAGTTATGAGAGGAGGGGGAACTTCCTATGGTGGAAGAACTTAAACTGAGTAGTGATTAAATACATATACTAGTGAGATTAAAAAGGGATTGTTTCCTAAACTGTGTGACCCCACAGTAATCTTTAATTCCTTTGTTTACAGTGAACTATGCTCCCAGATCGAAGTCATACATACAGAGTGAGAAATTGACACGAGCACAAAGGTGACACAAGGAGAAGTCCTTACTCCTCATGTGTCCAAGAGCAGCTCCACCTGACCAATAGTGGCAGTAAACTCTTCTATTTCTGCCTGAAAGGAAGCCTGCTTCTTCAGGAAATCATCTCGCTCATTCTCTGCCATTTTCCACATAGCTGTTGCTGCCTGTATGGAAAATCAAGTTAGTACGCAATAGATACTCTTACAAATATGTATGACCGCACTGAGGGGGCCAAGCTAAAACACAAGAACTTTTAAAAAATTATATAATTCAAGTCAGACTAGAAAGATCACTTTGCTTCAATCCCATTGACTGGCAGCCTGCCTCATCCTAAAGCACCAATTTCTTACTGGGACATTTTAGTTAGGCCCAGCCCTTAATAATTTCACAATTCCTGTTGACTAAATGAGAACTACTTTTTTTTTTTTTTTTTAATCATCTTCATCTTCCAACAGAATGAAAGGTAACTCAGTAAAGATCAAAGTTTAAGGAATCTTGGGTATTCTGAATTTACCATGCTAGGTGGCAGAGTAAGAGAATTTGCCCTGAAAAGCCGCTTGTGAAACACAGACACAGATAGGTAGCATCCTAGCCAAATTTCACCTGAGGGCCTTATTAGTGTAGCATCTGAGCACCTTGCAGCTTAATTTATTCTCAACACCCACAAAGGAAGGAAACGCTGTTCTCCTTCTTGTTCAGACTGGGAAGTGAAGCACAGAGATTAGATAACATGCCCAATGTCACACAGAAAGTTGGTGGCACAGCAGAGAATTAGATCCAAGTCTGAGTTCCAGTCTAGTGCCCTGACTACTGGATCATCTGTTGTGAATACATCATGGGTTCAGTAGTGACCATCAGTGGCAGGAACTCCTCAGCATGTATGGAAATTTGCTCTTTTAGAACATTTCCTCTCCCTCCCCATGATTACTCTGTGACGTTTGTTTATTATTATTTACAGAATCATTAGCTCTTTGATGCACCCTTCATTTTTAATTGGAGGTCTCTCACAAAGTCTGACTACACTTAATCCTGATTATTTTTGATTACATTAGATCTTCTAAATCCAGGTGGCTATTAATTTCAGTGACGTGACAGATTTTACCTGTAATCCTTTCCCCTCTCTCTGGCAACTGATTACCATCCAGAATGTTCTTACGACATAATATTTACAGTTGAAGATAGGAGACAGGGTAAAAAGCCTGCAACAGTACATTAGTTTCTTTGAAGAGAACCCAGAAAAACAACTTCAGCTATGTCCAGCTAATCAGTTGCCTGGTCTGGTATAAAGCAAAAGGGTTGTCTTACTTGCAGCTCTTCTTTCTGTTTTGCAGCTGTTTCGCTGAATAGTTTCAATTCTTCTTTAAGCTTCTCTGTCAGCAACTGAAGAAAAGCCCAAAGCAACAAGTTTACCCAGGTTCTCCATAACAGCAGTTCATAGCAGTTGCATTCATTTATCAATTCAAAATTCCAGTAAACAGTTTGTTTAATCCCATTCCACTCCAACAAGTTCTCACCATAGTCTGCTTCTGACACTCCTTCACATCTTCTTTGGCCAAGATTTCATTGCCTGAAACTGGGTTTATAAAAACTTTCATAAACTTCTTTAGTAATTATCCATACAATTCCCTAACTGTAAGACCACACCTTCACCTGTAGCATTAATTCACTTCACTGCAGAATCACCCACTTTTAAAACTACATTAAGGGTAAATCAAGTATTCTAGGATACTCCAAGTCTGGTTCCTCTGAATAAGTGGAGAACCAGATAAAACAACTTCTCTCTTTCAGCCCAGAGTGAATAGTGCTGTGCCAAATTGCTACACTGAAGTAAAAATGAATGACACAAGTTCATTGGTTACAAGAAAGAGGACACACCTAAAGAATCAGGGTACCATTTATCAAGATGAGTGGAAGATGAGGGCCAGCTCTTCAGGCAATGGTTACAACTGAAATTAGTCCTTACCTGGATCAATATTTCTGCTTTCTAAAATTGCCATGCAGTTGTCTTGAAACTTCTTCAGCTTTTGAACTTCCTCTTCCAGGACTTCATTTTTTCCCATCAATTCTTTTATAGTGACCTATCATTATCACATAGGTTAGAAGTCAATAGACACACTAAAAAGATTTCTCCTGTTCCTCCCCCCTTCTTCCCAGTTAGCAGCAACACCTGCTCTGAATGCATTGGAGATAAGTTCTCAGACACTGATTTAATGCTCATAGATTTAAGCTGCCCGTTACAAGTTACCATCATCTTGTGTTAGTTCACTAGTAAGGTTGTTAGGAAACACACTCCAAGTTGGGCAGGTGACTCTTGAAAGGCCCTTCTCAGTGAACATTTGATGGACTATGCTGGTGCCATTTGTTCTGGAGTGCTGGCTAAGCCCCCTGTTGACCTGCTAAAACAGGTTTATCCAGGAACATCTCAGTCTCATGAGGAGAGAGCAAACCTCAAATGGGTTTAGACAGAGCCAGTGCTAGGTGGTAAGCAGCCCGTGTATAACAGGGGGGCACCGGCATTTTGAGGGGCATCAAAAGGGGACAGCACCATGGCGCTCCCCTGATGACATCACTCATCTGCGCCGGCCCTGGGTTTAGAGCTGTGGTTCCCAACATTTTCTGTGCCATGGCACAGCTTGCTACCTTTAATTAATTTGAGGCATACCACCATATAGTTTCCAAAGGAACTCATGAATATTCATGAGCCAATCCAGAGTTCTTTGAGGAGGTTTTCAAAAACATTTTGTGGCACACCTGCTCAGATCTAATGTCACACATGTGTGCCACGGCACACTGGTTGGGAAACACTAGTTTAGAGACAGAAAGCAAAGGTCAACAGTAGGAGCACTTAACTGTTATTGCCAATACCAGCAAACCTTATCAGCAAAGCACTCCGAGTGCAAAAATTTCTTGCCAGTACAAGACTATGTCTATACTGATGGCAGCAATTTCGCCACTGTCAGTTCGCCCTTCCGAGAGCGGATCACAGTGAGCATGAACTCGCCACACCGCTCACAGAAGTAAGCTCTAGAAGTCCTGGGGGGTCAGGGGGCACAGGGGAAGGCTGACCGCAAGGGATTTGCGTTCAGCTTTTCCCTGATGTGTACCAGCGGCTCAGAAAGTTGCTGCCGGTTACGCAAGGAATTTCTTTGTGCGCACAGAAACATTTCTCTGTGATCACCATTAGCACTATTGAATTTTTTTGTGTGCACTTTATTTTGTTGCATGCACAGGTTTCATGACCTGTGTGCACACGCCCACGCGTGCAGCTTAGCAGGAACAGCGCCAACCAGCTCCACCCCCACCCCCCCCGGCCAAATCCAGTCATCTTCCCAGCTCTCTGTGATACACCTACTACTGTGTGATGACGCGGTAATGTGTTCTGACAGTGGATAAGAACCACTGGTCTAGACAGCAAACTGCTCCCCAAGAGGTCAGGGAGTCAAGGACAGTGTTTCCCAACCAGTGTGCCACAGTGCACTGGTGTGCCGTCAGGCCTGAGCAGGTGTATCACAGGATTTTTTGAAAAACTATTGAAGAGTTCTGGATTGGCTCATGAATATTTATGAGTTCCTTTGGAGACTATATGGTGGTGTGCCTCAGAGTAATTAAAGGTATCAAGGTGTGCCACGGCAGAGAAGAGGTTGAGAACTGGCCTAGAGCCTGATCCAAGAGTGGAAGGATCACAGGATTTTTCCTGAGGCGTGAAGGCTCAATATTTAAAAGCAGGAAGCACCAAGAGGGGACAAAGGTGCAGCTAGACCAGAACTTTGACAAACCCATTATCTTCTATTCCACATACATAATATTAGGCTTCATGGACTCAGCAAGCCCCAGCACTATTCCCCACACAGCTCATAATATTGTTACCAGATAATCCTATAACAAGATGATCAGCCAAGTACTGCTTTTTACCTGTGCTCCTGCCAGCTTTGAGTGCAGTTGCTGTTTGGCTATTTCCAACAACTGGTTCTTGGTCTTTAGTTCTGTCTCCAATTTGTATCGGCTCAGCGGTCTGTAGAGTCACACATCATCAAGGACTTAACAGATGTCAGATTATGTTTAGTATTTAGCTAAGCATACTGGTTACAATATGAAAGGGAAGATGTATATTGGGGTTTCTTTAAGTGACGCAACTTCCAGTGTTGGCCTGCTCAGCCAGGGAAGTGTCGGACAATGTTCAATTCACCTTCAAGCTGTGTAGCTGACTACCTCTTTTGAAAGATGGGAGTGTGTAATGGGTGTGCACTGACCTAATTACTAAAGTTTTTGGGCTCCATATATCCAGAGTTTATTGGTGGCCTAATATTAGCACATGAATTAAACCATGTTGTACGTTGCCCTGCAAGTCTGGACTGCATCAGAACAGCTAATAGTGTTATTTGAGAGAGGCTTCCGCCCTGGCCATCGACTTACCCTCGTGCAACTGTTGCTGTCTTTTTAGAAAGAGGCTCTGCCTTCTTGGTAGACCTAGAAAGACTAAAATGGTAGAGATAGCATTACCATAAAAGAGTGTAGCATTTTGCCAAATGAACTGTCACTTTACAAAAACCTCATTTTCCATGCTTTCTTTTAAACTGACTAGAATATCTTTTGGACATTTTATTAAATTATTAAAAACCTGAAATTTGTCAGTGCATGTACTTTTCATTTACCCTTGGTTTTTGGCTTTAAAGACACCATCTTCTGGAACATGTGAGCTAAAAGTGAAATTAGGATCTTTGCTGAATTCCAGTTCACCTGCTTTGTTGATACGTTGTTTCTTTGATGGAAATGGTGTCTGTGTACCTGCAATGAGAGACAAGTGTCACAGCATAATGAAGACATGGCAGCCAGAGGAATTAACAAAAGTAAATAGTCCTCCACTTCAATATTTCCAAAGAAGTCTTTAACTTAGGAGGCATCATTTGTATGTTCACATCTCACTTCTAACAAGATATGCAGTAACAATGACCAAGTGGCATGCCATCCCTACAGTCTCCAAATCCTGCACAGAATACAGGCTCAGACTGGAAAAATGTTATTTAAGCCTTAGAAAGGCTATGGTAAGCAATGTAGAATGTAGTTCACCATTCCAGGACCAGATAGGATTTCCAGGTTTCATGACAGATTATCATATCAATATCAGGCAGGTACATGAACACTGCTTTGGTCGCTGAACTTCTTTATTCAACACCAAACAACAGATCTGAGCTATTTAAAACTTTTAGGGTTAGAAAAGTTAATATTTTAACTTGATGTAGCCAGCTACAAACTTGCAACATTGAGATGAAACTCACACAAGGTCATTAGAAAAGTTCTCTGAATACACAGACTCATACCATAGAGTCTATAGCTACAGAGCAGGGATGGCCAAACTTATGGAACTCAAGAGCTATACAAATTGATTATTAAACCTTTGAGAGCTACATTGAGATATATAGCCATATACTTTTACACACTCCAAAATTACTAAGTTTAAAATTCATTGCACACTTTAATTTTACTATAAAAAGAGAACAAATATCGATCCTACTAACGTCAGATTCTAATAATTACTAAAGGTTACCATGAAAATTAGGCCTATACAGTAAAAACTTAGCTGCTGCTCAATGTAGAAGACTGCAGGCTAGTGGCAATTTTTTTAAAATCCTGACCATCATGCTGGAGTTCTCCCCACCATCCTCGACCATGCTACACTTCTCCCTACCATCCCGCCCCCGCCTGAACTCCTAGGCTGGGGCTGCTTTCCTAAACTGATTTGCTGATGTTCTTCCGGGAGCCACAATTTTTCATTCAAGAGCTGCATGTAGCTCCCGAGCTGCAGTTTGGCCACGCCTGCTATAGCGTCTGTATAGCATGATGATCTGGTCACTCAAACATCTGTTACTCCCACTAGTTACGGAAGACCTTGTTCACACCAAGCAGCTTTGGAAGTTCAGCTAGAGGCTAGCAATAAAGAGCATTAGTGCAGAAGAGGTACAGAAGTTTTTGGCTATCATTTTTCTGACAGCCTCTCAGCAGACTTAGGAAAAACTGCAGTCAAGATGACTTCTGGTTTAGGCTGGTCCTGTCAGTACTGCTAACACTGGTGCAGTTGCATCAGTATGGATTTTCTCCCACAAAAGCTCATACGATAAATACATTTGTTAGTCTTTAAAAGTGCCACAGGAATCCTTGTTTGTTTTACAGTGGGGGTGTTTTTGAAAAAGGTTCAGTGGTGAAGCAAACTGATTAAAACAAAGAAATAACAAATGTGCAATCACTATCTTGCTGTGATCTCACCTAGTTAATCCAACAGCAAAACTAAGGCTATATCTACATGAATGTTCCTTCTAACTTTTCATAGGCTGTGTGCACAAAAAATTTCAGTTAATTTTTGGAACCAGTGTTCAAATCTGTGTGCACGCCAGTGATTGTGGTCAAACTGGTGAGTGCAATGCATGTGTATGATGCAACTAATATTTAAATTTTATTTTGATATGGTGATGAAATGATTTTATAAATCACAAAACCTTATTTGAAACATGCTGTTTGAAATTACCTACTTAAAGTAGCATAAAAATATTAGCGCGGTTGAATTTTTTTGTGCACTTTATTTTGTTGTGTGCACAGGTTTCACAACCTGTGTGCGCATGCACACGTACACAGCTTAGAGGGAACATAGATCTACACTACAGAGTTCTGCCAGCAAAACCTTTATAACCGTGTCTTCTCATTAGGACCACTTCCACTGACAAAATAGGCAGTGTGGGGGAGCTAAGAGATCAACTTCTCAGCACCCTGCAGGGAGCCCCCACCCTTGCTGGGGACCTAAGGACTACACCTGGGTCCCCCAAGGGGAACTTAGCTTCAGCTGCAAGGCTCCAGTCCCCAGCAACAGAGGGGCTCCTCTATCACTGGGACAGCCCCCCAGCCACCAGGGACCCAGGAGCCCCAGCAGCTGCCTCTGTTACCCCACAGCTGGCGTCAGCCATCAGGGCTCCCTGGTCCCAAGAAGCAGAGGTATCAAAGCCACTGGGGGTCCTCTGTTCCGGCAAAGGGAAACCAGAGCTGGGGCTTCCTAGTCAGCAGGATGGGCAGTCCTGGCGGCTCCTGCCCAGGACCCTAGGGAGCTCCAGGCAGCCGAAGCCCTGCTGCTGGGGGACCTGCTTTGCCAATTTCACTGCTGTAACAGAGCAGCAAAATTGGCAAGTATGACAGCTCCCCATGGCTTAAGGAAGCAGTTTCCACACTACCAGGTTAACTTTGCCAACAAAAGCCCTATGCTTCTTGCTTTGGTGGTATTAGTTTGTCCGCAAAAGAGGAATTTTGTCAGCAAAAAAGGGGAGCATAGCGTGCACACCAATACAAGCTGCCTTTAGTCAACAAAACTTCCTAATGTAGACAGGGCCTTATATGCCTTGGCTGTACTGTTTTTACAGATAGTAAAAGGTGAAATAGTTATTCAATCTGAAGATAAACCAATACACCTTTGTTATGCCACATTAAAATCCCTGGGAGTGAAGTCAAGCCTTGGAGGCCAAGCACATAGTTTCTGCCCAAAATACAAGTTTCAAGAAGTTATGAACATGAGAAAATGGCTAAGGGTTTCTGTTTGTCAGTTTATAGGTGAGGATGCAGAGTAACTATAGGGTTTGATATTGGATGAAATGTAGTTAAGATTAAAGTGATTTTGAAAATTAAAGTGTTAGTCTTGGTTTTACTATATGGGCATTTAGCCCTGCTTCTATAAAGAGCCTTTAATACTCTAAGATAAGACTGGTGTCCTCTTCTGAATCTGAAAACCAGCCCCCCCAACGCATCTCACCAATCTTCTAAGTCAAGCGCCCCTGGGCCCAATTACTATCGAGCAGGGAAGAGCCTGTATTCTTTCCCACCAATCTACTTTGATATAAAAAAAGGAAGTGACTGTTCTCACACACCCTCTCCCTCCTTATGTTTTGCAAGAAATCAACTTGTGTTGAGACACAAAGAGGTGCGAAGCCAATGGGGGATGAAAAGGTATCTTGGAAAATGTCACATTATTCTCCAGGGTAAGTCACCACCTGTTTATAAGAAGCTGGCAATGATACCTGGCTGCAGCTCAGAAACATGGGACTCCCATCTTTATGCAAGGAAGGGGAGAAAGACATAGGGCAGGGGTTTTAAACTCAAATCACCATGAGGGCTGCATAAGGATTAGTGTATTAGCCCGAGAGCCGCACCACTGAAATGGTTCAATGCAATATTGCAAATATCGGTAATGATCGCGTCATTGCAGGCTGCACGAAATGGCTTTAGGGGCCGCATGTGGGCCGTGTATTTGAGAGACCTCTGATGTAGGATTACCAGATCCCAAAGCCTGGAAAGGAGGACAGGGAAGTAGAAAAAGGAGAACATTGGAGGACACATGGAGAAAATGCAATATTAATGTCACATTCTTCTGTTTTTCGGCTCCCTGGCACACTTCCCCCTAGAAATGCTGGGGCATTCCAGCATACTTTAACGCCTGTAAGTAAAAAACCAGACAAAATCAAGTATTTTTAAAATGCCAGCCAGGCGGATGAGGTGAAGGTAAAAAGGAGGACATCTCCTCCCTTTGCCTGACCTCTGGCAAGGCTAGGAAGAGGGGGATTGGCGGTGTGGCCCTAGGGGCCGGGGCCGGGCAGGGGAGGCAGGCGACTGACCTGTGGGGGGGCCCCCGTGGCAGAGCGCAGTGGGGTGATGGAAGCTATACACCGGGATCCTGGAGTTTTCGCTCTCCATGGCCTGCGCAGCGAGGGCTCGGGGCTCCTGGCACAAGGGGGGCAGAGTTTAGGAGGCGCTTGGTCAACTGACCTGAGAGGAGACGCCGCTGCCAGGCACCGGGTCCCCCACCCCCTATGCACGCTCCGCCCCCGGGACCGTTTGGGACACGCGCACGAGCCCGCCCGCCCGCGCGCCGGAGCCTAGGAAAAGCGTCTCCCCGAATGGCGGGCCGGGCAGGGGAGAAGAGGGAAGGAGCCGCGGGGCCGGAGGCCCACTCCGCGCAGGGAGCGCCTCGGAGGCTGACAGGGGAAGCTGGGCTAGGCCCCGACTGCAGAAGGCGCGTGCCAGCGCTCCGCTCCCGCCACCCTTTGAAAAACGGAACGCGGCAGCGTCAGCAGCGGAAAGGGCGGGGCGAAGAGGAGCGCAGGCGCAGAGCCGGAAGGCACGCTTCCTAGTGCGCAGGCGCTGCCAGACCTTTGCACATGCGCAGTGTAGAAATTGAAGCCCCCGCTGCGTTCGCCGCCTTGAGGCGTCAGTGGGCGGTGCCGAGGCGTGAGAGGTGCTCACGCGCACGCGCCCCCTCGGGGGCGGGGACTCGAGAATTCTTGGCGCGTGTTGTTTCGTTCTGGGCGGGTGGGCGCGCGTGCTGGGCGGCTTGTGGGGGTAGGCGGGGGCGAGGCCTGGTCCGTGCTACAGCTGCGGAGGAGCA
The DNA here is from genome assembly GCA_007922195.1 of Podocnemis expansa. Lineage (NCBI taxonomy): Eukaryota > Metazoa > Chordata > Testudines > Podocnemididae > Podocnemis > Podocnemis expansa. Next base: position 82,685,585 of record ML681963.1, on the reverse strand, counting down.
GGGCGGGAACCAGCTGTCCCCTTGCCAAGCTCGCTCACCCAAGTGGGGCAGTGACTGTCATAGAACCATAGGGTTGGAAGGGACCTCACAGGTCAGCTAGTCCAACCCCCTGCCAGGGGCAGGACCACTCCCACTAAAGGCTGATGACACATTGTGCAAAGAAATACTTTCTTTTGTTTGCTTTAAACCCATTTTAAACCGAATTTCATTTGGTGACCCCCTAGGTCTTGAGTTATGAGGAGTAAGTAACACTTCCTTATTTACTTTCTCCACATAAGTCATAATTTTATAGACCCCCCCCCCCCATATGTGAGGGCTTTATAGGGGCCATAAGTGCAGGGTTGGAGTTAGGGTATGGCAAGCCGTGTATCAGCATTGGCCCCATACTGCATGAGCAGTGCTGGCCCAAGGTTGGCACTCTAGGCAAACTATGACTTTACTCCTTGCTCCCCCCAGCCACGTTAAATAGAGAAAAGTGATTATTTATTTATATATATTTTAAAATAGTGTTAAAAAAAATCACTTCAATCTAATTTGTTGTCCCTTAAAGCGTGGCATCCTAGGCAACTGTCTAGCTCATGTATATCGTCAAGCCAGCTCTGCACACAGGACCTTGCACAGCTAAATTGCATCCTTCAGGCTTTAAGTGTACAGTGGTGTGGAAAGGCTAAGGACTGACCATTGGTCTAAATATTTTATTTTATTTGTCTTTCTTGTTTTACCTAAATCTGATATGTAAGTTTTTCCATTCAAGGATATCCCATACTGTAGCACAGCGGTTCTTAACCACTGTGTTGGGACACATTACTGTGCAGCCACACGGAGAGCCCGGGAGCTGACTAAATTTGGCCTGGTGTATTCTGTAGGGTTGCCACATGCCACCAAGCATATCAAGATTCACAAAAGGTTGAGAACCACTGCTTCTGGCATACCATTGCAATGAGTTATGTTTTTAAAGTTAAGCAAGTATGTGTGTCTTTGCAGGATCAGTGCCTAAGATAGAACACAGAGATACTGCTTTTCCCATGACAGAGCCAAGATCGGCTGTACTGCTACTAGTGTTATTCAGGCTATTGGTACAATTATAACAGAGACATCTCTCCCAGAGAGCTATTAGAACCTTTGCTGAGTCATTTGGAATATCATATTTAGTTATAAGCTATATTATTCTTTAATTTTGCACTAGTAGATTCTGGTAAAGGGTAAGTTTTTGCATAATCAGTTTTTCCTTTAGACCAATTCTGTAAGCTGATCTGTGCAGGTGTCCTTTAGACTAGATCAGTTTGTAGAATTAGGGTCTTGAGTTTTATGTTTTAGTCAGATGAGTCCCTCCAAACTCTTCCACACCAATATGATGAATAAAAGAGATGTTTGGGAAATCAGTCATTGACTTTCTTGAGTGCTTGTATAATATTTCCTGATATTATTTTCAGATGTGAGCTACAAATAATTGAAAACAATAAAGATGAGGCCCCATTACAGAAGAATGTATTCCCAAGTCATTTTTTGTATTTATTACTGTAGAGCTGACATGCAAGTTCTAGGTTCCAAAGGACTGATCTTCTTAACCAACTATATGGGATCTAGAAAAAACATCAGACAATATCAAGTAGGGTAGATTGAAACATATTAAATACAAACCAGAAGATCCAGTATTCCAACTTGAATTTCTTGCTTTTTTCAATTTCTTGCTAACTTATAGCATCCAACCTTGATGAGTTTCGCAGATAGCTAATATGAATGGATAGTTACAGCATGCATGTAGATGGATGGAACCTGGGAGGTGGAAATTTCCTCATGCTGATTCCACTGGAAAACACATTACACACATACAACATAAAGAAAATGAATCACTATACTCAAAGCAAAGGCACAAGATACCATGGTGTTTAGGAAAGTTTTGTCATTTATTTTTATGCTGACTTTCAGGGAGAAAGCTTTTTCTGATTGTAACAGAATTTTTGTTTGTCTTCCAGTAATGAAAAAAATAAAATTTAAGATTCAACAGATATGCCAATTTCAAAAATAGTTGTATATTTTTGCCTAGGATAGAAACTAGTTATGAAGAAGAAACACACACTGTCCAAGTTGCTGGAGACAAGCAGATGGCTTCCTGTCAAGAAAAAATCCACACTGAAGCAGTATCAGGAGTCCCATCTAGTAAAACCAGTTGAAATCCTGATATGGAAAATATCTGGGGCTGGACTATACACTCTTCTCATTGAAGAGTAACAGATCATACCAGTTAAACGCTCACTGGACAGATTTAAACATACCTGAATTAACAATGTTCCCTCTAAGGCCCTTGGGCAGCTGAGAGACTTATGTTGCTCACTGTGCGGACTACCCCTCCACGGGCCTGATCCTGCCCTCCCCTGTACTCTCCTGGCCCACCCCCATACAGCCTGATCCTGGCTCGTGCTCAGCCCCCCCAGTCAGTCTGATCCCCCTTCTCCCATCCTAACCCACTCTCCCTGTCACCCCCAGCCGGCTGGACCCCCAACCCTCCGCACCCTTACCTGGTCGCTGGAGCAGTATGTCCGAGCCATGGATCCCCTGGCCGGAGAAGTAGTGACGGAGCATGCTCTCAGCTTCCGAGCATGCTTTGTCAGAGCTTCTCTGGGCAGGAGTTTTTAAAACTCCTAGCACCGGACAAGCACTCAGCCAGCCAGAAGACAGAGTCTTTCAGCCAGGTAGGGACTCTGGCTGCCAGCCGTATGTGGCCGGCAGTGTCCCTTGTGCAGGGCAGTGACGGGGGGCTGCGTGGCCGCACAGCTTACAAGGAACATTGCCTGAATACAGTAGAATCTGAGAGTTATGAACATCCCAGGAATGGAGGGTGTAACTCGGAACAAAATATTATGGTTGTTCTTTCAAAAGTTTATAGCGAAATACTGATTTAATACAGCTTTGACATTTTACCATGCAAAAGAGAAATGCTACTTTTAACCATCTTAATTTAAAGGAAAGAAGCACAGAAACAGTTTCCTCATCTTGTCAAGTCTTATTTTTTTAAAACGCTTTCCCTTTACATTTTTTAGTAGTTTACATATATGGTGGTTTTGTGTGTGTGCAGTCCCCATTACTGTCTGATTGTGTATTACCTGTTCAAATCGAGATGTGCTATTGATCGGTCAGTTTATAAATCTGATCTTCATAACTGTTGAGGTTCTCCTGTTCAGTTCCTTTGGGGGAAATTTTGTGAGCCTGTACTGCTAATAAAAACAGATATCTTCTTCAACAGGAAAGCATTCTTTATCAACAGTTCTCTCTCCAGCCATTAGCTAGATTTTGATGATTAACAATTACAGATATTTTTGTACATGAGATTTCTATCTCAATATTTAGAGATAGTTACCTCTTTAATCATTATTCCCTTCCTGTTTGAACTTGGCACGAAAACAAAATCTAATTGCTGTAGAGATTATCAAATAGTACAATTGTGCATATGGCATGGGCTGCTAGAAGGTCAAAGTTTTTTTTTTTACTGCATTGAAATTCATCTCCAGTCCTCATATTTGTATAATATCAGATTTGCTGGCTCCGTGAAAATGTAGGCATCTTTGCAGTTGAAACATCTTCAAATATTTCTAGCTCAAAGAGGAAAGGGAGGAAAGATTTCAAATTTGCAGTTCCAATTAGAGAGTGTTGCTTTCCTGGAGATTTCAACTGCTGTAACCAGAGCTCTGTGCACTAGATCGTTTGATCCAAACATCAGGCATGTCTGGTTGACTGTTTGGTAAAACAACTGGACCGTCACTCCCTATTCCCAGTCGATTTTTCCAAGAAGAGCTGTTTTGCTGTGATGCTGGTGGAGACGTATCAAAGACAGTCTCTCTCAAGTCCAGCCTCAGGGTGTCTCTCTTCCCATTCAGGTGACCTCTCTCTGTTGCACAGCAGGAATCAGACAAGTCTAAGACATCGGCACAAGAACTGGCTGACTCAGCAAGCGTTACGCTCTGATCAAAATCAGTGAGAGATATCTCACTGGAGACAAGCACATTTATAGAACTGGCATGAGAACAAAGGCCTCTGTGAAATTTGTAAGTTTCATCTTCAGGGAGATTGCTGTTTTCTGAGGTATACTCTGACTGCTGTTGAGCAGAGTCTCTGGAACACTGAGATTTATTTAACTGTCCTTTCATGCTGGCTGAAGAATCCACCATGTATTCATCCCAGGCTTTTGAGCCATATTCTTGACATCTACAGTCCCTGCAGAGTCTTTCTCTGTGAATTTCTGCTTCTGTGCCTGAGCTGCTATGTTTATAAGGAGAAGATGTTTGCAAGGCTGGACACTGACAAAGATCTACAGGGTGGTCCATGAGAGTCTCCTGTAGATTCTGTCTGTCTGTTTCAAGGGAAGGATGAATTCCTGTTCTGGGACACCTGCTCTCTTGGATCTGTATGTCTTCAGACAGAACAGAAGGACGGTTAGACAACTTACTTGTGGAAGTGCTGTTGTCAAAACTATCACTAAGTTTTCTGGCCAAGGGCTGGAGCTCATACTGCTCATTTGCGGCATTAGATTCCTGAACTTTCCGTAATTTGTTCTGCTTCTCTCCTCCTCCACAAGTAAAGCTCCCATTTGGCCTGGAGTCCTCAGAATAATCCTTCAAGGGATAGGTGCAAGGCCAAAGGATCTGACCACAGTTCTTCTCTGGGCCAAAGAAGCAGCACAGAGACTGAAAAAAGAAACTGGCAAATCCACAGCTGATACATTTGATCATCATTAGGAAAATCCCCAGCTTCCTGTAGGCCAGCACTGTGGCAGGCAGCATGATGACGCCTGCAGAAAATAAAGCAGAAGCCACCATAGCAGTGGCACAACTCATCTGCTTCAGAGAGAAGGCCACTCGGCTCAGGCGATCAGAATGAGGGCATAAGTGGTAGGAAATGCAATAGTTGACTGTAAAGTCAGTAGAGAGGCCCACTGCTGCTGAAATGAACAGTGACTCCATTTCATTGAGCTGCCATTCCAAGAGGACCAGAAGTCCAACAGTTACCAGGACAGTGCCTGCGATAGCTGTGACAGAGAATATGCTAAGAAGAACATTCCAAGTGGTGAGCAGTAGCACCACAAAAGAGATGGTTATGGATAGTCCTACGACCACCATTGTCTCTGTGCTAAGACTGTGCTGTAGATTATATAGCTCTAGTTTACTGGTGAACCATCCATTCTGAAGCCCCATGGGGGCAGTTTTCATTTCTTCTGTTAACCAGTGGTCAATTTCATTGTAGAATTGTTTGGCTTTGCTGTAATTGAAGCTGTAGTGATAAACAGTTTGAAACTGTAGCACCAAGGCAACTAGATTTCCCTCTCCATCAAATCTAAGACCCAAGTCGTAGGTTTCAGGCCCATCTCTGACTTGTTCCATGATCATCATTTTGATGCAGTGCAGGAAGACTTCGCTTCCATATGGAAAGGGGAAGTGGTTACAGCAGAGGGTGAAACTGTGATCTTCCTGGGAGCACTGGCGACTCTCCATCCACCTTCGAAACTCCTCCATGAAACAAACTGTAGATGTCTGCTCCAGATCAGAATAATAGAAAGTTTGATTCTTTACTTTTTGGCAAAATTCCAAGAGCCAGTTTTGAGCTTCAGGCGTTTGAATTGTAAATGTGGAGTCTTTCACCAGAGTGCCATTGCTCTTAGGGTTGAAATGATCCCCATTGTCCACAGGCAGTATGCCCCAGATTATAGTGATGGGCATGCGTTGTCCTTCTCCATGCTCCAGTCTCTCAAACATGAACTGGTGACAGTATTCTGTATCATACCTCTCAAAGGGATGGCTTAACCTAAACATCTGGACAGATGGCATCGCTAAATTGGGGAGTTTTAGTTTAGGATTGAAACAGGAAATGTAGGCACCTCCTATTGCCAAGGCTGCAAACCAGCAGATCCAGATGTAACGAAATTTTATGACACCACATGGAAGAAGCTTCTCAAATAACAGCTTGGAGGTTTCACCCAATGTACTCTGGAGACCCCTGAGTATATGATGGAGAGAGAAAATGACTCTCTTATGCCCACTATAGTTCCAGTAGTCTTCTGGTTTATAGATGCAGTTTGTTGCAATGTAGCGTTCATATAACACAACAGAGGAAGGAAGCCAAGTCACCATGAATACTAGATTCACTAATACACAAGTGCCCATGAATATGGCAAAGCAACAGATGGCTACTATATTGCTCATATAGCTGGCATAGAAAGCAGCACCTGTCGTAAAGCAAGATGCCAGCATGAGATACCCAAAATGGTGCATGGTTTGGCTCATCCATTGCAGGAGGCCTGCAGAAGGATTCTGGCTTTTGCTGAGGTTCCAGAGATCAAAAAAGACAAAAGCGTGATTGGTGCAAATGCTACTGAGAATGATGATTGCTGTCAGATTTACAAAAGGGAAGTAGGTGAATCTGAAGGCCATTTTGTACAAGAAGAAGGAGATCATCAAAGAACTGACAACAATCATAAGGACCATAAAAGTCATAAAGATTGAACATAAATAAAAAGACATACTTAGAAAAATGACTAATATTGCCAAGACTGGATACATGGTATCCAGTAAAAGATAGTGCTGGAATAATTTCTGTTTAAGGCCCAGGTCCATTCCAGTGATTGAGGTGTAATTATCAAACAGGTCCCATGACTCAAGGTTGTCTAGGTAGATTTCCATCATAGATGCTCCTTTCTTTGTGGGCAAAAACAGCAAACTGTATTTCAGTGATGGCACTTGATATTCCATTGTCTGAAGACTGAGAAAGTCTCTGTCAACCAAGAAATGAAGAAGTTGGTAAATACCCTTGAACCGGGTACATTTTTCTTGTACTTTGGCACACTGAGAGTGTTTCTCTCTTTCAGTCCTGGGACCTATACAAGAAGGAATAAGGATGCCTTTGTGGTAGTCTGGGGCACAGGAACGGAGGAGTGCCAGGGTGTGGGAGACATCAGCCTGAGTTATGTCCAAGCAAGAAGACCTGTTATGAAGGACAGCGATATAGTTACCCAGAGACCAGCTTGGGCAGCATTCATTGCCTTCAGTACGTTGACAGAGATTTCCAAAATGAGCATGTGAGCGAATCTGAAAAACAGGAGGAGAACATTATATTAGACTATGTGTGGCCAAACTGCGGCTGGGGAGCCACATGCGGCTCTTGAATGAAAAATTGCGGCTCCCAGAAAAACACCAGTAAATCAATTTACAAAAGCAGCCCCAGCCTAGGAGTTGAGGAGGGAGTCGGGATGGTGGGGAGAAGCACAGCATGGTCTGGGATGGCGGGGAGAAGTGCAGCATGGTCAGGATTTTAAAAAACTCGCCACTAGCCTGCAGTCTTCTACATCGAGCAGCAGCTAAGTTTTTACTGTATAGGCCTAATTTTTATGGTAACCTTAAGTAATTATTAGAATCTGAGAGTAGTAGGATCAATATTTGTCCTCTATTTACAAAAAAGTTAAAGTGTGCAATGAATTTTAAAACTTGGTAATTTTGGAGTAGGTAAAAGTATATGGCTATATGCCTCAGTGCGGCTCTCGAAGGTTTAATAATCAACTTGTGCGGCTCTTGAGTTCCATAAGTTTGGCCACCCCTGTATTAGACCCTCCCTATAAAACTTCTTTTTACCTCAAAGCAGTTTTTAAATTCTCACAAGAATTATTCTGTCCCCTCCATATTTACAAACTCTGGGTCCTCATCCTCCTGTTGACAAAATGCAATATACTGTAACCATTGAAACAAGATATCTGGGCAGCCCTTTTTCCAAAACTGAATGAACGGCCTCTATTATGTTGTTCTTGCACTAGCTGATTTAGGAATTGGAACCCTTACTCAACCCATTGTCCGTACTCCCAGGGATAACAGCTTTCCTTGTTTTACTTGCAGTCTCTGGATTAGGACCACTAAGATGAGAATTTTCACCCTTTATTCTTTTTCCCTTAAACTTCCCCCAGCCCCCTGCACACCAGTGACATTCCATGAGGAACAAGAGCAGGAGGCAAGGTGCTACAGACTCTTTTCCATCATGTTCTAATCAATGCTTAAAACTATTTCTCGGTTAATTGCATAGGGCAAATACTATTTCCATTCCTTCTCAGTGCCTCTTTTGCCTGGAACTTAAGCGGAGGATAAGGTACATTCAAACATTTTTTTCTTTTAATTCTTCAGGCACTCTGGCACTGCCTGCTGCTATTTCTTACCACTATTGATAAATAAGCCCTAATTAATACTCACTGTCCTGCCCCTCCTATGTCTTTTTATTACTGAACCAAAGAGCATCCAAGAGATCACACAATCATTCTTACCAGTCTTGGTTGTAAAATATTTTTGGCAATTTAGAAGATTTTGTCTAGTCACAGCCAGTGCAGTCCTTCCTTGTTGGAAGAAGGCCATGTTACTTATGTATCTCCATCTACTTACTTGGCACCTCCAATTTAGAGAGGAAGTTGTGCTGTTAGAGATGGCACTATCAATAAGTCTGATCACTAATATTTCTTAAAGATCCCATGGTGTTTTCACAGAACTATCCTACTCTAAGCTAGTCTTTCTGTTTACATAGCCCTCTTCGCTGTAGTGTGTGAGGTGTTAGCATACAGGCCAAATTCCTCTTTTGGTAACTGCATACCACCCTTAATTCTATGCAGTGTCAGTGTGATATACTATCATCAGTTTCTGGCAAAGCTGTTGTGTATTATAAAATAGCTATTGCTCTTCAGCCCAGGGGGAGTCGCATTTTAGTGATAGGTGAAGTTATTCTTTTACTTATTTATAAGCCTGTAAAATCCTTTGGTGTTTTCCAGGATGAAAGATCCTAGATCTCTTCTACTATTTCCTTCATGCTAGCTTCTGGTTAGTGATTAAACCAATAAACTGAAATGAGCCCACAGGTACGGACATTCTCCAAGACATTACTGACCTTGTCCTGTTCTATATGACACATGGACTGAATCGCTTGCAAGTTCCACAGGCTCCCAGCAGTTGTGGACATAAACACCAGCTGAGAATAGCTCTTTCCTAAAACACAAAAATGTAGTTAGGTAACTGAGGAGGAATCAGCCACACCGTTGGAAGTAAAAAAGCAAGGAGTCTTGTGGCACTTAAAGACTAACAGATTTATTTATCACATGAGCTTTCATGGGAGAATATCCCACTTCGTCAGACGCGTTGAAGAGGGAGAACTTACAGAATTATTTTTATCCAGTTCTGTAAGTTCTCCCTCTTCAAAGTGTCTGACAAAGTGGGATATTCTCCCACGAAAGCTCATGCGATAAATAAATCTGTTAGTTTTTAAGTGCCACAAGACTCCTTGCTTTTTTTGCTTTTCTAGACTAACACAGCTGCCCCTTTGGAACTGTTTGAAGTAGTTACTGTGTACTTAAAAACACAGTGCTCTCTCTATGTCTACCACTGATAATGTAACTTATGGATCTTGGTGAATGGCTATAAAAAGTGTAATTTGCCTCATCTGACCTCTGCCCCTCCACACCTTCAGTCTGTGTCAGGGTCAGAAAGGGGAGGGACATGGGGATCTCACAATATTCTTTTCACTATTGTGGATCTGATTCAGGCCATTTCTGTACCCACTGTTACCTCCTGACAAAAAGCTGGACAGTTTGGGGAGCCTGAGGCTCTGAGAAATTGGAAGCAGTATATTCCAGTGACTGAACCACTTCCTTAGGCAGATGACTTAAAGCAGGGGATTGGAAATCAGAATAGTTAGGCGCTATTCCCTGTGCTCCCATTCACTTGTGTTATTTCTGGCAAGTCACTTAACCTCTCTGTGGTCAATTTCTCATCTGTAAAATGGAACAATAATGTTTACTTATCCTCAGTGACAGAATGGGCTCAAATTTCTTTAGGTTTTTTTTTTTTTGTCCAAATTTTTGAAAAGAAAAAAACATTTAATTTAATTTGAAATTTTTTCATTTTTAAATTTCATTGCTGCTGAAAATATTTGAAGCAAAAATTTCAAAACAAAATTATTTTTTTCTTTTGAATATTTGGGATAGTTCCCTCTTTCTCTCACTACTTCACTCCATTTCTTTCTCATGAAAAGTCAATATATGTGGAAGGGAAGTGAAAATGGGATACCTTCCCCACTTTCTTTTAATCTTTACTCTTTTCCACAGGTAAAGTGAAAAAATATTTTAATTAAGGCACAGTGTTACTTTCACTTTTTTACTTTTATAGTGTTCTAATCGGGAAAAAAGAGGAGAGAGGAGAGTGAGAGACAGAGATAAAATGTTTACTTTCCCACTATTTTAAAACATTTGGGGGGGGAATATTTTCAATTTTGGAAGAAAAAATTTATTTTGAATTTTTTTGAACAACAAAAGCTTCAAAAATGATTTTTTCAGGGAAGAAAAAGATTATTTTTTGATGAAATCCAATAAAACCCATACAAATTTCAGTCAGGTATGCTCACAGATAAATGGGGAGGACTGAGAAATTAATGTTTGCATAGTGCTGTGAGATCACTAGATGAAAGACACAGAGTGCACAGAATTTATTATGCCTGAATGCTTTATTGGTCTTTTTCTGAACACTTCCATATATTGTGGATATTACATCTAGAGCAAAATTTCCCATTGTCTCCTTTTTTGTTTGGAAGGTCTGTATTAAGACTTCACTCACCAGGGGGGCCACAAAAAAACCTGTCTTTTCCATAGTCTTGTTCCACCATCCGCCGTGTTCTTGCTTCTTGTTCACCACGGATAAACCTCTGCCTTCTGTTAATACCAATGTCACCATAGCTATCAAGAAATCACAGTTGCTCATCTATGAAACAGCAGGATTCAGTAACTTTTTACAAAGGTAATTGGGGCAGCAGGGAGCCGGGTCCATTCCCAGGAGCTGCCAGAAGCTCCAGGTGCTGAATTTTAGAGGGCACAGGAGACGGATCCGGCTACCGGCAGTGACTGTGGATGGATCTGACTCCTTGGTGGCGGCCGGGGTGGCAAGAAGCCGGATCTGTCGCCAGCCACCTTGGGGAGCCAGATCTGTCCCCTGCGTCCTCTAAAATTTGGTGCCTGGGGCTTCGTCCCAGTTGCCCCAGCCTAGTTACAGGCCTGAGCCACAGGTAGTCAAATCATGCAAATGTGCTTTGATGAGATAGTGCAACTAGATCAGGGGTCTCAAACACGCAGCCTGTGGGCCACATGCGGCCCCTAAAGCTATTTCCTGCGGCCTGCGAAGACATGATTTTTACTGATATTTGCAATATTGTATGAAAAGGTTCAGCGGTGTGGCCCTTGGGCTAATGTACTAGTTCTCATGCGTGGCATGACCCTTGGACTAATGTACTAGTCTTCACACGGCCCTCGTGATGATTTGAGTTCGAGACCCCTGAACTAAACTGACCACTAGCCTAGAATGAGGACATGGTTTGGGTCTGGGGGTAGGTAATGGGCTTTTGGACTGGTTTGATTGCTACAATTTGCTGTCATATGAGGGATTAAGGTAGGTCCCATATCACTCCTCTTGGGAATTCACTGAATTATCCCTGAAGCCGTTTAAAATTTTGGGGTAAAATTTTCACAAGTGCCTTAGTGACTTAGGGTCTCAGGCTTGCCAGGCTTGAGCTATGGGGTCACAAAACTGTAGTGCAGGCATTGAGGCTTAGGCTGGAGCCTAGGCTCTGAGACACTACGAGCCAATGGATTTAGTACTTAAAAGTACTCAAATCACTTCTGAAAATGGGAGTTAGGTGCCTAATTCACTTTGGCACATTTGAAAATGCTACCCATTGCTTTTACAGCTGAACTGCAACTAACCTGAACTGTTACATTGTCAGCTTCTTCAAAGCATTGCAAACAATGAAACCCAAAGAACTAAATCCATATACCTGTTCTTTTCAGCATAGGGAGAAAGTGAAAGGGTCTTCTTGTAGCCTGTATAAGTTTGCATATTCTTCCAGACAATGAGTTTTCTGCCAATGTCAGTATCTCGAGGCTCAAATCCCTATAGCCAAACAGAATCGTTTTAATAATGTGTCAGACTTGTGGTTTCATTTAATTTAACCTTCCTTAGCAGAACTTCTCCATACCTTGTGTGAGACACAGAATGTGTCTAGGATTATTTGACTCTAATCACATTTTTTGAGACACACATAAGTTGAATTGCTCTTAAAGGCGAAGGCACAGTCCATTTGTGAATCTAAAGAAACAATTTCTCATTTCCTTTTTGCCCAATAATAGGGTGGCAATAGTTCATCTTGAACAGATTGAGTAGGATTTCTCACCTCCTCTCTAGAAAAGAACCATCAACCAAAATCAATATGCATGGAGACAGGATTTATTTTCCTCCCTCTCCACGTATTATATAGTCCATATTGGAACCTTGACCAGAATGATGTTTTTCTCTCTCTCTCCTGGAAAGGTATCCTGCGTCACACTCTGATGGAGTAGGATCACATTTCCCCCATATTTTCAAGGACTTTTTTTCTTAGGTGGAGGGAGGAAACAAATTCTGAAGAAATATTCATAGAAAGGTATAGTATATGTCTAAGGGTAAACATGTAGGAGGGAAAGGAACTATTTAAGAATTATTAAAGTAATACTACTATGAGCAAATAGTTTGGAAATGAGGAAAGGAAAATTAAGTCTGAATAACCAGAAAAATGTATTAATGAAAAATGAAGTAGTTTCCAAAAAGAAGTAATATAAGTACTTCACGAAAATCCTTTAAAACTGTGACAAGCTGCCAGACCATAAATGCATACACTACTGTACTGAATGAGAAGGATGGACTAGTTTTCTTAACAGATTTCTTTCCATTGTCAGTCTCTTTGATTCTCAGATCAAAAGAAAAGCAGGAAATGTAGATTCCCCTTGTGTCCTAATGTGCTTCCGTACAGTTCTAAGAATGAGGGGACAGTGGATTGTCCTCTCATGGTAGAAACTGTTGTGTATTCTCAGACTGGGAGAGTGGTGGTAACTTTAATCGTCCTAATGTATTTACATACCTGCTCTCTTTTTCACCCATTTCCAAAGGAAATGTGATCATTTTACCATGCATTTTGTAATGTAAAATCATTTTACAGTGCAGAAATGTCATTGTTTTATAATTGCAGGAAGAAACCGAAATTTACTGTTCCACAGATTGTCCTTGCATTCATGGCATAGATGCCGTGAAAGCTCCATACTGTCATCTGAAGGAACTTACCATCAAGGGTTCTGAAAAATCTGGCAGATTTCCAACAAGCAAACCAGCTAAAGCACAAACCAGAACTGTCACCAAGCAGAGCACCAAGACAGCTACCGGCCATTCAGCAATCACTTGGGAGTAACTAGAATGAACAGGAGAAAACAAATGCTGCTGTTAACCTCATTTCTGATAGTAATATGACACAAGCTGCATGACCAGCACAATGTTAGAAGAAGGATATTTAACAGAACAAGGGCTTCTTGGTCTGAGCATTTATTTGTTGAAAAGCTCATGGGCTACATTTCAACCGCTAATGAATGCATTCTTTTCACAGTTGGATGTTTGCATGCAGTTCTCATTAACTTGCACAATTACATTCTGCCTCCCTGTGCTCCTGCCTCTTCAACTAGAGATAGTAAACACCAGGCACTTGAATTTCTAGGCAAAATGTGGCTTTAAATATTTAACTGCAAAAATTCTTTTGGAAAGTTTGGGGGGTTTTACTCATTTGTTTCTTCTTCCTTCCATTGTACAATTCAAATTATCAACTGCCAGCTAGTGTGTATGTAACTGATAAAGAACAGCATGAAGTTTCAGACCTCAATAGAATACACAGTAGGCAGTTATCTTGTGATGCTGCTACCACAAGATATTATTGAGCCTAAGAGCTTAGTAGAATTAAAAAGAGAATTATAAATGTATGTGCATAATAAGAATATCAACAGTTACATTAGAATTATTTTTTTTATAAGGGATATATACCCTCATGTATGTTACAAAACATCAGGCAACCTCTCAAGCCCCGTCTACCCTAGAAACTTTTGCTGATACACTAATGTTAGTTATGGGTGTGAGGTTTATTTTACATTTCTATACCAGCCCTAGCCATAAGATGCAATTATAGAAAAGAGATGGAAGAAAAAGCCCTAGTGTAGATAAAATTATATTTGCATAAATATTCTTTTGCCAATATAACATTCTAGAACTAGAATAAATTTTACCAGAAAAAGCATTCTTTTGCTAATATAAACTACCTCTACACGAGGAGGGTTTATTGGTACACTTATACTGGCAAGTCTTTTCTACTGTAGACCTTACCTTATTGTCTGAGGTGGGGTTGTTGTACCTATGCCACTGTGATCCAGCCTGAACTGTAATATTCCAGCTACCCTAGGCCCACGCTTCTCTTGACCTAGAGACTGCTAATTGGGCCAAATAACTTTTTCATGCTGAGGGACAAGAATGAGCACAAAAAATGAGTTTTCACTTGTGACTGAATTTGGAATTGAACCTATCATCTGATATATTTTTTTAAATGTAGACACTCAGTTATCAAGTTAACATGTACACTTCAGCACACAAATGATCAAAAATGGCACCTGCACATTAAATTACCTATTTATGTGTCAGGCTGTGGTACTTTGATGGCTAATTTTTTAAACATCACACCCTTGAGCTCCAGAGGTGAAACATTCTTATACAAATGAGCTAGGGCAGCTTACTGATACACACCTTTCATAAATGAAAAACTGGAAACGCTAAGAGGTAAAGAACCAAATGTTAAAATTGTATCTTACTGATGTTAGCTTAAATGGACATGGTTAATTACTTTTAGTCCTCAAAATAACATTTTTTAAAAACAGGAGTGGGATAAAAGGTAAAATGTTTTCATAACTTTTTTATTTCTGCATTTCAACAAAGCCCGGTTTTTTAAAAAGTTACATTCTACTGCAGTGCTAGAAACTCAAATACAACAGCCTTGCTGTAGCAGCCAAAAAGGATCTCTTGTGCATCTATTTTCATTCTTCAAGCACAATATAATCATAATAGAAGATGAAAAATATTTTAAATCAGAAATTCTTTAAATAATTCTTTATGTAATTAAATTATTAATTCTAAAAGTTAGATACTCCTTGAATTAGACTAATATGTCATTATGGTTACACAAAAAAAGAGTTTAAAAAACTAAGTGCAAATATTATGTTGACTGTCATTTAAAATAGTCTCATTCCTTTGGATTTAAATACAAGAAATGGAGGGTAGAAGATAAGTGCAACAAATAATTATTTTATTTATCTTTTTTTCATATAACATTTTTTTCTGAAGTGTCTCTAGATTGTCCATCATCTCTTTTCTATCATACACATGATTCCATGTTGCTGGAATACAGAGGTGCACTTTATAGTCCCTAACCAATTTTAAACATTTTAGTCAACTAAATTTAATTGTAGAGCTTCTGGTGCATTAATATGTGAAGAATTAGGAAACCTTGATAAACATCTCCATCACTACATATCAAGGGAAAATGCAAAGCTCTGAAGCTATTACCCTCACATGGAGCAATCTTCTGTATGAAGATGTTGCAGTTTGTTTTAATTCTGAGATATAGGACCCAGGGGAATCCACTGCAGTCCTTTAATAACAATGATACTTACACTGTGCTTTTCATCCATGGATCTCAAAGCACTTCACCAAGGTAGATTAACATTATTATCCATATTTTCAAAATAAGGAAACAGAGACATGAAGAGGAATAGTGACTTGATTAAGCTGGCATGGAAGGTCAGTGGCAGAGCAGGGAATAGAATTCAGGTTTCCTGACTCCCAAGCCAGTGGACCAGGCTGCACCCCTAGGCTTAACTTTTGACCAGACAAAAAAAACCTATTAAAGCTGTTGGCTGGGCCAGAGAAAGGTTACACTCAGAGGAAAGCCAGCTAGATAGAAGATGAAGCTCTTCATAACTGTAGTTTAAATTTATTACACAAACAGAAATAGATTTTTCAACACAGATGGGAAGCTGCTAATGAGGAGCTTTGATCTTGCCTCTGAAGTTGTGCCTGTCTGGGATGTCACCAGGAATAATACACTGTGTTTACTAATAGTAGGGTAGGAGAGCAATGATTATAGGATAGCAGGACAGGAAGCATTTGATATTAAACATACCTTTTTGGCATCCTGAAAGCTTTGTCATGTCTGCAGACAGAAAGACATTTGTTGGTTTAAAATTATTTTAACTTGAAGCAGTGTGCTGTGCTGTTAATAAGCAAGTTAACCCTTTCAGGGACTATAAAAACGAGACAGCAATACAATGCAGTTCCAGTTGATGAAAGCTATCTGGCACCGCTCTAGGTACATCCTGATGTAGGGACTGTAGCTGATATTTTGAAGAAAAATAATGGGATGAGATATAGATTTGAATCCCAGTCCCGACCTTTTACCTTATAGAAGAATCCTATAGAATTTAACTGGAACATAAACAATATAGTTCTATGAAAATTATAATTCACTACGCACTAAAATTTTTAGATTTTAATAGAAGATTATGTATTTTCTACAGGCTTTTTTTAACCATTCCACCATAGAAAGTGTATAATTCTCTCTTAAATTCCACAAGATGGTTCAAAATATCTCTGGAGCAGTGGTTCTCAACCTTTTGTAGTTCAAACACAGTTGTCAGTATATTGTGACCCTACAGGGTACACCAGCTCACTCCCTCCAAGCCAAACCCAGCCATTTCCCTGGCTCTCTATGACACGCTTATTGCTGTGTGGCAACAGAATAATGTGTCCAGACACAGTGGTTGAGAACCGCTGCTCTAGATTATAATTTTTTAATAAAGGCAATAGCACTTTTCCATCAGGCTAACCATTATTTGTACATTGGGCTCCATTTTCTGCAGACAGTGTAAATGATTGGTTGAGGCTTTAGGGACATGGGGCTGCTCATAACAACTTGCCATGAAACAATTTCCCTCGCAAATGAACATTTGTTATTCCCAGCTGCACTGCTTTGAGGCGTCCAGCAAACAAGCCTTCTCCAGGGATTCCAAAGTCTCTTCTGTCAACAAATCTTTCAGCTTGAGCTTCCCGCTGCACAATAATAAAAGCTCCTTTTCTGTATATCTTTCAGATGTGAAGAACCTTTTCCCCCTTTAACGGTATAGCCTTACGTCCTCATTCAGGCAAGGCTGAGAATTACCCAACATACCAATACACTATCCTATTTTATGTATAAGTACATGTGCCTTAGGAGACTTTCAGTTGCATAATTCCAAAGGGAGAGCTGTGTTAGTTTGGTTCAGCAAAACAAACAAGGAGTCTTGTGGCACTTTTAAAGACTAACAACTTTATTTATTGCATGAGTTTTCCTGAGAGAAAATCCCACTTCGTCAGATGCTTGAAAATGGCAAACTTACAGAATAGGAACAAAATGAATACAGAGGAGTGTAAGTCACAGCATCAGGTCAGACTGTTAAAGCAAAGCAAAGCAGTTGTTTAGATTCAAACAGTGGAGAAAGTTGGGGGGGAAGGAAAGCAAAATTACCTGCTGTGATGGGCAAAAAACATAGTCTCTATTCAGCCCTAAGTTGACAGAGTCAAATCTTCATATCAATTCCAATTCTGCAGTTTCTATTTTAAGCTTTTATTTGTTATCCATTTGCCTGAGTATGGCTATTAACAGATCATTAAAGGAGTGATCTGGAAGACTGAACTGTTCCCCTATTAGTTTTTGAATGTTGTTATTTCTTATGTCAGATTTGTGTTCATTTATTCTTTTGTGCAGAGACTGTCCTGTTTGTCCAATGTATAAGGTATGGGGAGCACATTTCTGTCATACGATGGCATAAATCACATTGGTTCGCCATCTTTAAGCTTCTGACAAAGTGAGATTTTTCTCCCATGAAAGCTCATGTGATAAATAAATTTGTTAGTCTTTAAAAGTGCCAAAGGACTTCTTGTTTCTTCATTTGCCTAGTAGAAGCTTTTCATGAGTGGGATGGATGAGAGAATCGCAAAACAGAAATTCTGGTATTTGTAAAGCCAATGAAGAGGGCCAAACATCATACTCTCCAAGGTACTCGACGACACATGTTGAATCCTTATAAATAACTTTCAGTTTTTCATACAGCATTAGTGCTCTCTGGATTTTGGGGTGGTGTTTGCATGTTTTGTTAAACGAGGTTACAGTCAGCAGGCACACTGTGGATCTCTGTAGTAATCCTCTTTCAAGAAATCCATAGCAAAGTCCCCCAGATTACAAATTAGAACTGTTATTATAAGTGCCAGAACTGTAAACTCTGCAGAGGATTTGCAAGACCAGCTGTGTCTGTAGTTTAAATCATCTGTTATAAAGAATTTAGTTGACAATTCTGTTGAAGGTACATCAGCTAAAATCAGAACCTGATGCCAGTGGTTGAAGTATAATTTGATGGGCCCTAGAACCTTCCTAATCTCTGAGCCCCCTTCCCATGTTGTCTGGGTCCCCGTAATGCACGTGACTGTGAAGTGCTCCACCCGATTTTTCTAGATTCACCCATCAGATTTGTGGGACCCCAGAATGGTGTCCTAGGCAATCCCACACATTTTAACCCCTGCTGATCACTCTTTGATAGCTGGGAGGCTCTGCAGTGCAAATTGAGGTAAACAGCACGTTTTTTTTTCCCGTTACTAGCTGTAGCTCAAGAAAATAAGTCCACACAAGTCCATGGGGCCGGACGAACTGCATCCAAGGGTGCTGAGGGAATTGGCCGACGAGATAGCAGCACCGCTGGCCGTTATTTTTCAAAACTCATGGAGAACAGGGGAGGTGCCAGGGGATTGGAAAAAAGCAAATGTAGTGCCTATTTTCAAGAAAGGGAAGAAGGAGGATCCGGGGAATTATAGACCAGTCAGCCTCACCTCAATCCCTGGCAAAATTATGGAGCAGATTATTAAAGAATCCATCCTCAAACACTTAGAAGAAAATAAAGTGATCAGGAACAGTCAGCATGGATTTACCAAGGGTAAATCATGCCTGACCAATCTCATTTCCTTCTATGAGCAGATGACTGGTTTTCTGGATGCAGGAAGAACCGTTGATGTGATATACCTTGATTTTAGTAAGGCTTTTGATACAGTTTCCCACAGCATTCTCATTGGCAAATTAAGGAAGTATGGGTTGGATAGGTGGACTATAAGGTGGATAGAAAACTGGCTAGATCAACAGTTTCAGCGTGTAGGAATCAATGGTTCCATGTCTAGCTGGCAGCCAGTCACGAGTGGTGTGCCCCAGGGGTCAGTCCTGGGGCCAGTTCTGTTCAACATTTTCATCAATGATCTGGATGATGGAATAGACTGCACACTCAGTAAGTTTGCGGATGACACCACACTGGGGGGAACAGTAGACACGTTGGAGGGCAAGGACAGGATTCAGGGAGACCTAGATAAATTGGAACAGTGGGCCAATAAAAATCTTATGAAGTTCAATAAGGACAAGTGTAAAGTCCTGCATGTGGGATGGAAAAACCCCATGCACTGCTACAGGCTGGGGAACATTCAGCTAAGTAGCAGCAGTGTAGAAAAGGACCTGGGGGTCATGGTGGATGGGAAGCTAGATATGAGTCAGCAGTGTGCTCTTGCTGCCAAAAAGGCCAATGGCATACTGGGCTGCATCAAAAGAAGTATTACCAGCAGATCAAGGGATGTGATCATTCCCCTCTATTCTGCACTGGTGAGGCCACATCTAGAATACTGTGTTCAGTTTTGGGCTCCCCACTACAAAAAGAACAGGGACATGCTAGAGAGAGTTCAGAGGAGGGCAACCAAAATGATTAAAGGGCTGGAGCACAAGCCCTATGAGGAAAGACTGAAAGCATTAGGCTTATTTAGTCTGCAGAAGAGAAGACTGAGGGGGGATTTGATGGCAACCTTCAACTACTTGAAGGGATGCTCTAAGGAAGATGGAGCTCGACTGTTCTCAGTGGTAACAGGACAGAACGAGGAGCAATGGTCTCAAGTTGCAGTTAGGGAGGTCGAGGCTGGATATTAGAAAAAACTTTTTTACTAGGCGAGTGGTGAAGCATTGGAATGAGCTGCCAAGGGAGGTGGTGGAGTCTCCATCTTTGGAGGTGTTTAAGGTCCGGCTGGACAAAACCATGACTGGGATGGTTTAGTGGGAGTGGTCCTGCCTCTGGCAGGGGGTTGGACTAGATGACCTATGAGGTCCCTTCCAACCCTAGGATTCTATGATTCTATGATTCTATGAAAATAGCTAGAATGTGCGTCTATTCAGCACTATCAAATCTAGCTTCATTAAGATATTCTTAGATGCTTATCACTGTGATATTAAAATGCATGGGAACTTTAGTGAAAATAGTGGTTCTAAAAATCCATACAGAGCAGAGTGGGGTAGCACTAAGTGCAGGGTGAGGGAGGATATACACTGTATCCTGTTAAGAAGTGTATCTGGTGCCACTCCTATGTTCACTCCTACAGCACTTCCGGAGACATGCCTGTCTAAGGGCAAGTGTATACCGATAGCGGAAAAATCGCCACCATCAGTGTGATCTTCTGAGTTTGACTGAGCAGTCTGGAAATTGCCCTAGCAACTCCAGCCCCAGAACTGGAGTGGCAGTAAGCCTACTAGAAGGCATTTCCAGTCGGCTTAGCGAAATGTGTAGGGAGCTCTTAGGAATTTGCTGGGAGATACACAAGGTATTTATGTACCTTGAGTATCTCCTGTTGACTGGGGCCAAAAAGTGCAGCGAGTATAGACTAGGGCTCAGAACAGTGTCACGGGGAGCTAGTGCCAGTGTGCAGCTTTTCCTCAGCCTTCACTTACCCCCAACACAGGCAGTGGTTTAAGGTTCCCGTTTAGTTCTCGGAGGGCAGCTATGTTGAGTGAAAAGCTCATTGTTCTAGTCATTTTTTGACTATAACCTTACTTTAAGAGAGAATGCCTCGTTCTAATCATGGCATGTTTCTTCCAGCAGAAAGGAAACCCTGGCAGTTATTTGGGATTCTTTTCAATAGCTGCACAGGATAAATTGCACTCATAGTTCCACTGAAATACGTAAGAACCAAAGGGTATCAGGGTATTTCTTACAATGTACCAGAATAAAACATGAGAACTGCAAAATATAGGCCAGCTCATGGCTAGATTAGATGGTCCTGGCCCAATTTGAGGAACAATGGCCTTAATTAGTCTTTTTAGGCTCAAAGTGTGAAGTGCATAGGGGAAAGGTGTTAGGAGCTGCCTGTATGCTCTACACAAGAGCCAATGACCATAGCACAGCAGAACTCACTCCATGTACTTCTATGGCCCCCAAGAAGATGATGAATTGACAGAGCCCTGGTCTTCATTTCCATCTGTACCACTTTGCCAACACAGCACATTCCCTTCCCAGCATACCAGAAAGCTCCAGAAAAGATTGTGAGCAGAGCTGTGTGAATAATGGATTTATTTCACCGACAGTTCTGAAAAACTGGAAACCCAGCGGAGTCAGGTTGACGTGAAAACATGTGTTTGAAATATTTGGCAAACCAAAAAGTAAGATAAAATTGTTTTGAGTCTAACTGTTTCATTTTACCTGAAAGGAAATGTTTTGCTTACATTGGAAACAATTTTTAACATTTTTAATTCTATAAAAATAAAACTAAAGGAAATTTCAAAACAAAAAATTCATTTGGAATCAGCAGATTGAAATGCTTAGTTTAGGAAATGTCAAACAAAACATTTTTAATTTTTCAGAATTCTTAGGGGTTTTTCCCCAGTAGAAACAAGTCAGTGAAATTGAGACCAATCTGTTAAATATTTTGGGTCTCTGAATTTGCCTTTTTTACCAAAAAGTTTTTGAAAAAAACATTGCCAACCTGTAATTGTGAGGAACCTTGAGACTTGTATAGACCTTGGCTTACCTGACTGTTACAATGTGATGCTGCACTGGTCGTGACTGCTGCTGGTCATGTGACCACTGTTTCCATTGACTTTCAGAAGTCTCTTCTTGGGGCACTGGCAAAGGATCCCCACTGGAATGATGGGAGCACAAAGTGGCCCTCTCTCCATGTCCTGGAAGTGGGGGCAAGGCATAGCTGTCTCTAGATTCTTGCTGGTTGCAGTGATAATATAGATGATGTTGATGTGAGTCCTGGGAGCTGGATGGCACCTGACCATTAGACTGAATGGAGACTGGTCCAAGCATGAGGTTGGAAGAAGGCAGACGACCTCTTACAGAGCAGGGAGATGCAGTGACTGGGCACCGATGAACTGGGCAGGCTCTTTCCCAGGTAGTTCTACCATGGCTTGGTTCAGTCTTCCTGATCTCTGGCACATTAAGACAGGCTTGGCAAGGTTCAGGGTTTACTTTCTCTCTGTGAGAAAACATGGAACAACTATCATGTGCTAGACTGATGGAAAGGCCAAACATGGGATCACATCTCCCAATCTAAAGATTTTGATAGATTAATAGATTTTAAAGTCAGAAGAGCTAATTATGATCATCTAGGCCAAATCCCATATAACATACCCCATAGAATTGCACCCAGTAAGTCCTATATCAAACTCCTATTCTGTGGTTGAGTTAGTGAGTCTTTATTTTTTAAAAAAGACACCTAAGTTTGATTTAAAGACTTTATGTAACGGAGACTCCACCACATCCCTATGTAAGTTGTTTCAATGTTTAATGTCTTGTATAGGAATTGGATACTAGTCCTTGGGAGGTGCTAAACGTATTCTGTGTTTCTGAGACTTGTCAGAATTGTATTGTGTATATGTAACTAAGCTTTCCATGTTGAGTCATGGTAATTTAGACCCCAGTGTTCCTTTGTGATTGAACCTATTGTTCTTATTGTTGTGTAAAAGGCACAAGACATGATAATTAATGACAAGGATGAGATCATAATCCATGAATACAGAGAAACAGAAAACAGTTCAGAAGCCTAGTGAAACTGAAACTAAAGAAACTGTAATCTACCATCACTGGGGCTATGAATAAACTACTCATTTAGGAAGGAAAAATGGGTCAGAATGTCTGGAAGTTTGGGGGAAAACAAACTTTTTTGATAGCTTAGTAACAAACTGGCCCACCTACATCAAGAGACTGGAACATATGATGGCGACTGGTATAAGCTGAGAAATAGACTAGCATCTGCACCTGCTATTTGGCAGCAAACCAGGGATCAGAAACTAAAGGGTATTCCTGACACTCAGTGTTATTTGGATGATACACAGATTGTGGAAATGAGTGATGAAGAGCACCTGGAAAACCTCTAGAAGGTACTTGTGAGGCTGTCTTAGTCTGGACTTACAGCAAACAAGGAAAATGTGAATTTTTCAAAAAGATTCAGTTATGTACTATAGCCATACCATTGACAAAGATGGATTGCATAAATTACAAAACAGAGTTGAAGCTATCCTTAAAGCATCCCATCCAAAGAACTATATCACAATGACATTCCTTTCGGGGAATGGCCAGTTATTGACAGAGTTTCATGCTTACCACAGCAACAGTATTATGTCTGTTGAATGAACTGTCACACAATTGACAGAAGTGATTTTCTTCATACAGTGCACAAAAGCTTTTGATGAGGCCATGAGGCTTGTAGCATCTTAAAAAAAACAAACCTTGCACACTACAGTGGATCTTTGCCTCCATAGTCATCCTGTTTTCATACCGAAGGGCCCATTACCTTTATTTCTAACACTCTTACCTCAGCAGAATGTAACTCAAATTGATAGAGAAGCTCTGAGGTAAAGCTGAGGAAAAAAGTGTCATCTGGATCACCACAGGAAACAATTTACTCTGCTTACAGATTATCAATTTCTAGTTTCAATTTTTAACCCAAAGGCTGTGTTCACACACAGGGATTATTTCGATACAAGTTGTGTCGAAACAAACTTGTATCGAAATAATGCCTTATTTCGAAATAACTTAGTCCAAATTAACAAAAAGTTATTTCGAAATAAGGGAAAAGGGAGGAAACGAAATAGCATGTTCACATGTTGTGAACCTGTTGTTTCGAAATAAAAGTGCTGTGTGAATACAGCCAAAGAGTGTTAGTAATGGCTGCTGCTGCACAATTGCAGAGGTGGAAAATGTTCTTGGGCACTCACAGTTATAATATTGAGTTCAAAAGTACCAACCAACATGCAAATACAAGTTGTTTGGCACATATACAGACTGCTATGAAGTTCAGGTCACATGTACTCCAGAAATTAGAAACAAGGAGTCCTGTGGTGCTTAAAGACTAACAAATATATTTATTGCATCAGCTTTTGTGGTAGAAAATCCTGCTTTGTTAGACTCTTTGAAGATGGGGAAACTTACAGAATAGGAGCAAAGTAAATGAAGGGAAGTGTAAGTCACGGGAACAGGTCATACTTAACACTTCCCTGCATTTATTTTCCTCCCATTCTGTAAGTTCTCCCAGCTTTAAGGCATCTGATGAAGGGGGGTTTGTCTTCCACGAAAGCTCACATGATAAATAAATTTGTTAATCTTTAAAAGTGCCACAAGACTCCTTGCTTGTTTTGTGGCATCTTATAGACTAACAGCTTTCTTTGGGCATAAGCTTTTGTGGGCTCCAACCCACTTCAGCAGATGCATCAGATTTCCCCTCTGGAAATTTCTTGCTTGTTTTGCAGAACTAGACTAACACGGCTGTCCCTTTGAATCCAGAAATTAAGTGACTGGCCATTTGGGAATTATAAAAATGGAAGTCCTTGCCCAAAGATTCATGTAGAGTCTGCAGAACGATACACAAATAGAGGAAATGGCAAAACAATGTTTAACTTGGCATCCTTGGGAGTGGCTAAAATTTATGGCAGTAAATCCCCATAGACTATGCTAGCCCATTTATGGGACTTATGTTTTTGACCACACTACCTGACGACTCTAAATGGCTTGAAGCATGCTATAGAAACTTAACTAAATCATTGCAGATGGTAGAAGTGTTAAGACTCTTGTTTCCAAAGTCAAGAGTTCCCAAACAGATTATCAGTGACAATGACTTCAGTCCACATCTGAACAATTTCAGTTGTTTGTCATAAAAAATGAAATCAACCACATCACATCAGCTCCTTACTATCTTGAGACAAATAACATTAGTGGAAAATTTTGTCCAGACATTTAAGCAAACAATTTGTGCTACAGCTCCAGATAAAGGTAAGTTACAACAGAAGACTACAAATTTTCTTTTGGCCTATAGGAATGTAAAACGTGGCACTAGAAATCAGATGGCAGCATAGTTGTTTATGAGATATAATTTGAGGTCTTGCCTTATTAAAATAACATCTGTAGCATCAACACACTAGTCCCTAACAATGTGAAGGACAGTTGGTGTGCATACAGATGAATGAGAGAATACAATTCTGTGAGACAGAACACATGAAAAGCATTTATTTAGTCTTTCTTCATGTATGCTTACTATACAGCAGCTGTGGCTGAAATATGTTTACAGTATACTCCGGTGATTTTTGCAAGGTCTGAGGGGCAGAGATCAGGGTCTGAATCAGAGCTGCTGAGTTCCTGAATGCTATATTTCCTGGTTTTCAGACATTTAGGTTTGTTTTATGTTAATTCTTTATTTTCTGGTTTTCAGTGGTTTAAGTATCATTGTACTGGTTTAAGTATCACTTACTGGTTTCAGTATCATTGTATCTTCTGGAAGCATTCAAGGGGCTTCCAGTCAATGTAATGTAATGTTTTGGGGCAGTAAATTTTAGAGTTCTAGAATTGTTGTCTATGCTGTACTATGGCCAATTCTAGATTTTTTTTAAATTTCCTTTTATGTTCTAAGATGATATGTTGTCATTGTTTCCTATACCTTGACATATTTTTTCTTAAGATATTTTTAAACATGCAATGAATTACTAAAATAAACAATAATTTATAGCTATGTTGCAACAGTGATAAATTATACTTTTAGAATAATAGAATCATAAAAATGTAGGGATGGAAGGGACCTGACTGAAGAGGTCATTTAGTCCATCCCTCCATGATGTGGCAGGACCAAATTTTGGCTTTGTCCACACTTGCAAGCTAGTTTGAATTAAGGAGGCTTAATTCAAACTAATTGAGTATCTGTCTACACTGGGCTTTCATTAGCTCAAATCAAGGAATTCTTTAGTTTGAACTAATGAAAGCTGGGTTTGAATTAGTAAGACGTGCCGGTTAGTTCAAACTAAGCTCTTAGTTGGAGCCTTAATTTGAACTAAGGATGGTGTAGACTAGGATTAACCCTTAGTTCAAACTTAATTGGTTTGAATTAAGGGCAGTTAGTTCGAATTAACAAAGTGGACTAATTCAATTTAATGTTAAGTTGAATTAGTCCACTTTGTTAATTTGAACTCATTAGTTTGAGTTTAGTTTGAACTAAATTTGAACTTATTATTTCAAATTAACAAATTCAAACTATCTTTTCCTAGTGCAGACATAGCCAGATAAACTTAGACCATTCCTGGCAGGTGTTTTCCTAATCTATTCTTAAAAACTTCCAATGATGGCAATTCCACAACCTCCCTTGAAAGTCTATTCCAGTTCTTAGCTATCTGTAGAGATAAAAATGTTTTCCTGATGTCTAATCTAAATCTACATTGCTACAGGCTGAACTGATTACTTTTTGTTCTACCTTCAGTGGACATGGAGAACAATTGATCACAGTGCTCTTTATATAGGGTAACAAAATGTTCCCATATTATCAGGACCATCCTGATATTTGGGGCTTTGTATTATATAGGATCCTACTGCACAGAATCCCATCCTAATTGTTCACAATTGCTATCAGGTCACCCTATATTTATAAGATCCTTTAGCATATTTGAAGATTGCTATCCCGTCCCCTCTCAGCTTCTTTTCTCAAGACTAAACATACCCAGTTTTTTAACCTTTCCTCAGAGGTTATGTTTTCTAAATCTTGTACCATTTTTATGCTTTCTTCTGGACTTTCTCCCATTTATTCCTATCTTTCTTAAAGTATGGTGCTGAAAAACTGGACAAAATATTAAGCAGTGGCCTCAGTGGTGCTGAGTACAGCCTAACGATGGCTTTCTGTATCTTACATATGACATTTCTGTTAATATACCCTAGAATGGTATTAGCCTCTTTCACAGCTGCATCACATTGTTGACTCACATTCTGTTTGTGATCCACTATAGCCCTGAGATCCTTTTCTGCAGTATCATTGACTAGTCATTTACTTCCCTCTTTTTTTTTTTAACTTCAGAAGGGCAGTACTCTGCACTGATCTTGCACCTACCATATATTAATTTGATCTAGGCCTCTTTTTCTCCGATTAGATTATGAGAATATCATGTGGGACTGCATCCAAAGACTTACTAAAATAAAGATATATCTCATCTACTGCTTCCCCACTCTCCATCCACTGGTCCAGAAACCCTGCCAAAGAAGGAAATTAAGTTGGTTTGGTATGATTTATTCTAGGCAAATCCATGTTGGCTATTTCTTATCACACCTTTATCCTCTCATGCTTTCAAAATGATTGTTTAATACTTTGTTCCAGTATCTTTTTGGGTAACGAAGATAGACTGATTAGTCTTTAATTGTCCACGTCCTCTTTGTTCCCCTTTTTAAAGATAGGTACTATTTTTGCCCTTCTCCAGCCTTTTAGGACCTCATCTGTCCTCCATCTTCCCAAAGATAATTACTAATGGTTCTGAGATTGCTTCACCCAATTCCTTAGGTACCCTACAGTGAAATTTGTCAGGCACTGTTGACTTGAAGACAGCTACTTTATTTAAATATTCATTAATCTGTTCTTTCATTTTTTTGTCTTTCATTTCTACCCGTGTTGTTAATATTAATTGTGTTAAGCATCTGGTGGCAATTAACTTTTTTAGTGAAGACTGAAGCAAAATAGACATTAAACACCTCAGTCTTCTTGGTGACATCTGTTATCAGTTCATATTCCCTGCTAAATATGGATCCACACTTTCCTGTATTTTTCTGATGCTCCTGGTGTATTTATAGAACCTCTCCTTATTGCCTATTATGTCTAATGACGTACCTCATTTCGGTATGTCTACACTGAAGACTCTGTTGACTTAACAAGGTCAACTTTAAGTTGACATAAAGTCAACCTTCTTAAGTTGACTTAGAATGTCTACATTCCAAACTCCTCTAGACTGCCCACATCCACACTGGCAGTTGCTAGGTTGACTTAACACTTAAGTTGACCTTATTAAGTCAACTTAAGGGCTATGCCTCGTCTACACTGGCTTAAGTCAACTTAATAAGGTCGACTTAAGTGTTAAGTCAACCTTAAGAGGTGGTGTTATGAAGTCAACTTAAGGAGTACTTAAGTTGACTTAATAAATTCCCAGTGTGGACAGAACATTCCTTAGGTCAACTTAAGGAAGGTTAAGTTGACCTAAGGCTCCAGTGTAGATGTACCCTAGGAGTATTTAAGTCAAGAATATTAATATTTTTAAGCAAAAATTGGATGAAATTGAATAAAGAATTTTCAATGCTCATCTTTCCTCCATCTTCCCAGTTGCCTTCACAGTATTGGGCAAAGGAATGTTTTTTCTCCTCTAGTAATAAAGACAGACATATCAAACTGGACATTAAACTATTCCAAATATGAAAGGCCAATGAACAGCTTCTAGTCCCATTCTACTATCTAGCACCAGACTTTAAAGGTAGAAAAATAGTATTTTTACTGGATATTTAATATTTTAAATAATCAAGATTTCTTTATATGAGTGAGATCACCAAAATGTATTGAGGACAGCTGCTTGTTTTGGAAGATGGAGGCAGCCGTTGTAGACATAATTCTGGAAACCAGGGAGGAATTGGTTGTCAATCTTAAGGTAGAAGACAGTTAAAAGTGATCACAAAATGATATATTTCATGATTGTAAGGAAAGGAAGACGTAAGAGCAGCAGAACAAGGAATAAGAACTTGGGGGAAAAACAGACCTTTACAGACTAAGAGGATAGGTAGCTAAGGTCCCACTGGAAGAAAATGTAAGGGAAAAAAGAGTTCAGGAGAGCTGGCACTTTCTCAAAGAGAAAATATTATAGACGTAAGAGCAAACTAAGCCAATGGAAGACTAGTAAAAGCATGTTTACCTTGTTGCAATAGACACTGATGAAGCAGCACCAACTGAGTGAGTCTGTGTAAACCCACTCCTAGTGGAAACCCATTCCCCTTATTTACCACCCTGCCTGCAAAATAATGCCATTTTAAATTCTTTGTTCATATGTTCGCTCCCAGTTGAAACACCTGACTTGGCCTGTCCAAGAACTTCATAGTTTATAATAACTTGAGCTAGTTTAAATCTTTCAGTCAAGTAATCTCTTAGTCATTGCTCATGACTAAACGATTCCAGTTCTGTCAATCATTTGTTATATGTAAGCACCTAATTTCTATTCAACATCTTAGCAGTCCTATGCAGTACTTAATTACAGTGTCATCTTGGTTATCCAATAGTATTAAAGGAAACCTGAAACTTTTGGATAATTGTGGGTTTGGAAAATCCCTAGTGTAAGCTTTGAAATTTCAGAGGCTGCAGAGCCTGCAATCCCAATTAGCTGTGGATCTGGCAGCCTCAACATTTCATATGCTTCAGTATTTGCCAGAGACATAGACTGGTTCATGTTTGTCTGAATGTACCACATCACGACACTATTATTTTGCTGTATAGACAGGACCCTCTAATCATGCTAAGGAATAGAGGATGAAGGCATTTCTGGTGTTTGTTTATTGTGGGGGGCTAAGGGGAAGACTTGACTAGAGCAGTGCTTTTATTAATCATCTGCATACTTGCTTTAATGATGTTGGAAATGAACACGAAGCTAACAATTGAAAGAACATTTTCTGCAAGATAAATTACAGTCAGGGTGATGCAGTACAGTCAACAATTTGGCACTGTGTGGGCAGAAATGTTGTCTCAGACACAGAAAAGCACCAGCCTATGGGGTGGCCTGGCAGCCTCATTGTGTCAAATTTAGCTGGATGCAACCCAAGAGACAAACAAAGAGAAGAGAGGGAGGCAGAGAGCAAAGACCAGACTGCTCCTGTTATCTGCCACTGCTGGTTGTATCCTTTACATTTCCTGCATCCCCCCTCCCCCCAAAGAATCTGACAGTTGGAGAGAAAGAGCCGCTGAAAAATAGGTTGTTGCAGTTTAAAACCTGCCTGTGTTGAAGCTGAAGGGATCCAAAGGGTGATAACATCTGCTTTTATCTCTGGTATATCTCAGGGAAACTGGGATTGAAATTCTGAAGAGACGTGGTTGTTGGTTTGAATTTTTGAATTATGGATAAAGACTATTTCAAATAGAATTTCCTCTCCCAGTTCTTATGGTACAACATTAAATGACCATCGTCTGGGAAGCATGGACCTTACAAAAATTTAGTCTCCAGTGCAAGTTTCCTCCTTCACTAACATGTTTAGACAGTTTGAAAATCAAATTTATGAACCTGTACAAATCACTTTGTTATATTGCTTTCCTAAGAAGATAGCACAGACTACAAAACTTTGCCAGGCAGGAGAAACAGCAAAAGAACAAAGACTTGCTGCAGGCTGCAGGGGCTAGGAGCCAGCTCAGAGCCCAATCAGGCCTCAAGCAGCTTTCTGCCATTGGCAGGAGGCTCTGAGCTCCCTGCCCATGGTGGCAAGCAGCTCCAGGCCAGATCAGGCCCCAAGCCTCCTGCCACCACCAGCAAGTGGCTTGGGGCCTGATCCAGCCACGAGCCCCTGGCCACAAGGGGCTCAGAGCTAGATTGGGCTCCCAGCCTGTTGTTGCGGGTGCCAGGGGCTGGGAGCCGCCCCCTACTACCTCCTGCAAGGGGTTGGGAACCAGATCGGGACCCCAGAGCCAGATGGGGCTCTAGAGCCGATTGGGGCCAGCGGGCAGGGCAGGAGGCAGGGCAGCCCCAGGTATGTCTACACTGTGCTCCAAGTGTCGACCCAATGTAGACATAGCCAAAGATCAATGAGACATGGGATTAGGCGATGTGAAGCCCACAAATTTTGACCCATATATGCACTAAGAGACTGGATCTGTGCTGTCAAGCAGCTCCAGGACTGGATATATAAAGGAGTCAGTTGCTGCATGGCCAGTAACTGGCTCCCAACATTCCTTGCACATGGTGTAAATGCTGTAGAGCAGAAGTTTGTGCTGGGAACATGCTGTGTAAGTTGGATGGTCCCCAGTTCCTTTCCACCCTAAACACACCACACGATCCATTGTCTACAGCCAAGCCCTAAGATATAACCGCATCTGCTCTGATCCCTCAGACAGAGACAGACATCTTGAGGATCTCTATCAAGCATTCTTGAAACTACAGTACCCACCTGGGGAAGTAAGAAAACAAACTGACAGAGCTAGACGGGTTCCCCGAAGTCATCTACTACAGGAGAGACCCAAGAAAGAAAGCAACAGAACACCACTAGTCACCACATCCAATCCTCAAGTCAGACCTCTGCAAAAGATCATTAAGGACCTACAGCCTATTCTAAAAGATGATCCCTCTCTCTCTCAAGCATTAGGAGACAGACCACTCCTTGCTTATAGGCAGCCCCCTAATCTTAAACAGATTCTCACCAGCAACTACAGATCTAACAACAGGAACATTGAAGCAGGCACACACCCTTGCAAAAAACCACACTGCCAAGTCTGCCCACATATCTACACAACAGACACCATCATAGGTCCTAATCAAGCCTGCTACTCCATCAAAGGCTCATTTACCTGCTCATCTACTAATGTGGTCTATGCCATCATGTGCAAGAAATGCCCCAACACCTTGTATATTGGACAAACAGGACGATCCCTCCATAAGAGACTGAATGAGCACAGAGCTGATATCAGAAATCAAAGAACAAAGAAACCCGTTGCTGAGCACTTCCATCTTCCTAGTCACTCGATGATGGATTTGTTAACGACTGTCGTTAGAGATGTACCTGGGACATCAAGACTCCAAAGAGAAACAGCTGAACTCAAATTAATATGCAAGCTAAATTCTGTGAAAGCAGGACTCAATCGAGATTATGGGTTCTTTTCACATTACAAAGGGAAATTTGACTTCAGGCTTCCCATGGTTTGAGCCTGAAAACTGCTCTGATTTGCTGTTACTGTATGACCTGATCCTATGTTTTACACCCCCTTGCATTTAGTTTCATTCCTTTCTGTAAGTTCACCCATCTTCGAAGCGTCTGAGGAAGTGGGATCTTCTCCCACGAAAGCTCATGCAAAAAATAAATCTGTTAGTCTTAAAGTGCCACACAACTGCTTGTTGTTTTTTTACTGGACTAGACTAACACGGCTATCCCTTTGGAAACTTTCCACTGACTACCAATGAGTCAGATGGAACTGAGTTCAGGCATTGTGGCAAAAGCGACTTTGGGTGGCCGGGAAACTACACTACATACCCATGATCCCCGCTGCATAGCAACTTCAGTTCTCCAGCATTTCTGTAATTTTGCTTCTCTCTGAGCTATCTCTGGAGAGAGCACAGCTGAAATTGAGAAAGGAGGGTGAACTGAATCCAACATTTTTAAGGAGAGCTGTAATGTGGGTCAATGAGAACAGTTCTAAAAAATATTTGGGCTTCATTTTCTCCCTGTGGTGATGCATTTTCCCCATTATGTACTTCTTACTTGGAACTGTCTCAGCAATGTGATATTCCTCTGAAGATGTTAAATGAATCTGTAACTTTGGAGGATGCGTCACTCACTGGTTTCCCAAGTAATTTAGATGTCTTTAATTTACTCCTTATGTACTAATAATTTATATTGTGGTATGCCTCAAGATTGGAGCCTAATTATGCTGTACAAACATATAGCAAATGACAATCCTAGCCCCAAAGATCTTATAGCCTAAAAGACAAGATGTACCATGTGAACGAAAGTAAAAAGCAGATGTGGGACAAAAGGAGCGAACGGGAATGGAGCAGAGTGGAGCAGAGCTAACCAGCTCTCAGTTGTGCGGGCTGGGAAAAGAGCAGCTCCACAGGGCCTGCAGTTGTGGCAACTGAGTAGAGCCAGGCTGGAAGTGGTAAATGGCTAATTAAGACCAGCTGCTTGCCAAGCAGCTGGGGTATGTAAACTGGCTGGGGAAGAGGAGCAGGGAGGGTATGGCCAGAGACAAAGGCTGGAGTCTTGCAGTCTTTCTGTGGCACGGCCAGCAAAGGCTTAAGAGGCTGAACTATGTATGGGGAAGGGGTTTGCACCAGGAAAGAGATTGAGTTGTCTGTCAAAAGATGCTGGAGGTGAGCAGTGCTTCATTACAGGGAGCTAACGATAATAAAAGACTAGCTCTGTGGTAAACTTATAGCCACTCAGTAGCAGTAGTCACCATTCGCATACTCTTAAAAAGGAAGATCTATAGACTCAACACAAAAAAACCTCAAAAGTCAATTTGTATCTCCTCCCCCACTCAAAAGATCCTTTTTCAAATTAAGGACCAAATCCAGTGAAATTTCATTTTTAAAAATGTAGGTTTTTTTTATTGTAGTGGGTTTTTCCTCACATAAAATTTAGATGTTTTACTGATTTTCCTCAAATTAAAAAAACAAAACAAAAACCAAACTTCCTGGGCTAAGGCCTTGTATTGTGTGCCAAGCTTCTGTTGATACTTGATGCATTTTTTTTAAACTGACATTTTACACTAGAAGATTTAAGAAGGAGCACTCTAATGGAATTTAAAAAGACATTTATAATAGGTGCATTGACAGACCCTTTCCTCAAGCCCTAGGAATGAGACACCAGCAATATGGAAATATGAAACAATACTTGAGGGGGAATGATTTCTTCTCTGATTTGTTTTAAAATGATAAAAAGACCACATTCTAGAGACAGCTGGTATTCAGAGCTGAAAGAATTCAGAGGCAAGGCAGAGATAACAGAAAAGAAGCACAGTGCTATTAGAATGTAACAATCATTCAAGCTAAAACTATCATCCAATGTATTGCATAACAAGCAATTAAAAATAGGTGCAGGATCCCAAATTAAAGAAAAAAACAAACAAACCAGCAAAAAGAGTCAAAACTATCACATATATGATGGGATCAAATGTTCTTCAACAATTATGATTTGTTCATACGTAACTAGCATGTTTAAGAATGTTTAATTTTTTAATCTTAGTATTGCACCCTATTGAAAGAGAGCCTGACTTTAAATGGTCTTTAAATTAAATACTTAGGCCTGGTCTATCCTGGAGGGTGAGGTCTATGTAGGATGCCTTGTGTCTACCTAGCTGTGGAAGTGTCTTCATTTAAATCCTGCCAAAGTAAGTACCTCACTGTGCTGACACAGGGGTTTTCAACCTGCTCACCATTGCAACACAGCTGGAAGAGCTCCCAGCTTTGCACGACACACCATACTGCTGCTGCTCCCCCCACCACTGAAAATAATCTCCCTGTAAAAGGGATTTTTTGGCAGCAGGAGGCTTGACTGGCCGCTCCTATGGCCATGAAACAGCTGATTGGGCAGCAGCTCTGGCAGAGAGCCACTGCCACTTCAGCTTTCAAAGGGTGAGCAGTGTAAAATCAGCCTACTGCCGCAGCTCGCCTCAGATTGTTGTCAGCAGGCTGATTTCATGCAACACACTCAGTTGCTGTGCCGTGACACAGTTTTGTGTTGCAACAGAGTGGTTGAGAACCACTGGATTAGTGCATCGCTTCCCTGAGAAGCTTAGTGCCATAGTCGATGTAATTACATAGATGCAATGTCAGTGTAGATGCTGCATTACTTACATCAACTGTTACTGGCTTTCAGGAGCCAGCACTTAGTGCTCCATTTTGACAATACAATTGATATAAGTACTTGTGGCGAGGATGTGCACCAGTGACACAAGGAGCCAAGTGTGCATGCATACAAGCAATTTAATAACTGCAGAGCCTGTATGCCAATGTAAGTTAGGTTGCTGTAAACTGGAAAAGATAAATAACATAGGCCAAAGTCACCACTAGTGTGATGTCATTGGCCTTTTTAACATTACACCAGGATGAATTTGATCCAATTTATGTACATGATATAGTTGGGATAATGGAAGAGGAAACAACCTGGAGCACATTTCTGCTCTCGCTTAAGTCAATAAGAATTTGTGACTATGTCAGTTCAAGCTCTTCAGGTGGCATCTTTGATAATGTGTACATGCTATATTATTAAGGCTGCTGATTTTAGTTTTTAACCAATAAACAAGAAGAAAGAAAGAAAGATTATCCAATAAACTCCAGAAAAACACAAGAAATAGTTACAGTAGAACCTCAGATTTACTCACACCTTAAGAATAGAGGTTGTTCGTAACTCTGAAATGTTCATAGCTCTGAACAAATCATTATGGTTTTTCTTTCAAAAGTTTACAGCTGGACATTGACTCAATTCAGCTTTGAAACTTTACTACGCAAAGTAATGCTTTTGACCATCTTAGTTTAAATGAAACAAGAATAGAAACAAGCAAGGAGTCCTGTGGCTCTTTTAAAGACCAAAAAACTTAAGTATTGCATGAACTTTTGTGGGAGAAAAATCCCACTTCATCAGACGCTTGAAGATGGAGAACATGGCTATCTCCTTGGCACCTGTCAAGCATAGAAACAGTTTCCTTATCTTGTCAATTTAAAAAAACAACAAACCAAAACCAAAACAAACGCACAAAAACCCCTTCCTTTTGGGGAGGGGATAGTTCAGGGGTTCTCAATCCCTTCAGCCTTGTGACACGGCGGGGAGGGCTCCCAGCTGTGCCTGACAAACTGGCCCTTCATTCATATAGTTTGCCGCCACCAAGGTTCCCCTGCTGCTGATATTCCTCAGTGGTGAAAGCATTTTCAGCAGTGGTTCAAGTTACAGTTGCCTCCACCACTGCAGTTATTCTGCCTTAGCATGCAGATTTGTCAGGGGGAGATGTAAGCAGCAGCCCTCACTGCCACAAAACAGACCAGAATGGGAGAGCAGCTGCTGCTTGAGCTCTGAGGTTCTACTGCACTTCTGTCTCAGGGCTTATCTACACAAGTGCTAATGTGAGTTACAGAGGTATGAGTTCTAATTCTAATTTCACATGAAATTAATCTGTACAAATTAAAGTATATTACCACGTGGAAGCATATTAAAAATTCCCTAATGAGCTTTAGCATGGTATTGTTTGAAAGCGAACCTTGTTAAAGGGCATTAGGGAATATAAGAAAGATTACCCATTTTCGTATATGGAAAAGGAAAGTCGCAGATCCCCTTGATTTTTGGACATCTACATAAAAGGAAAAACCTGTAAAAATAAAACTCCCAAAATAAAATTAATAACTCCCCCAAAACAGAAATCCTATATATCATGCACATTTATGGTGCTATCCTGGATGGTTCTGAGGCTCTCTTGTGAGATGTTTAGCACCTTCAATTCCCATTCACTTCAGTCAGAGGCTGATTAGGTCCAATTCCCCCTTCCTCTTATGAACACAAAATGGACCAAATTAAACCCAAGAATAACACTGAAGTCAATTGAAGTAGTGGATGAGCAGCATCTTTCTGGATTAGGCCCTAAAACTGTAAATTACAAGAAAGAGCTAAGAATTTTGGTATTTATTTAACTTCAAAAGGGATAGCTGTGTTAGTCTAGTCCAGTAAAAAAAACAACAAGGAGTTGTGTGGCTCTTTAAGACTAACAGATTTATTTTTTGCATGAGCTTTCGTGGGAGAAGATCCCACTTCCTCAGATGCTTCGAAGATGGGTGAACTTACAGAAAGGAATGAAAGTTCACCCATCTTCGAAGCATCTGAGGAAGTGGGATCTTCTCCCACGAAAGCTCATGCAAAAAATAAATCTGTTAGTCTTAAAGAGCCACACAACTCCTTGTTGGTTATTTAACAGACTAAAAATACATGGGACAATTTGAGGGGTGGGGGTAGGGGTGGGGGCTCAATTGCTTTTACCTGTCCCATTGGCCAATATTTGTATATTCCAGGGGTTTTTTTTCACCATAGAAGCAGAATCTATTCTTGAGGAGACCCATGCTCTTTTTTTTTAGATTAGGCGTCTGGAGTATGTTAAATCTGCATGAAAAAGAAATGAGATGGCAAAAGTCTACCTCCCACATTTGTAGTTTCCATGAATAAGAGAAGTTTAGCTTTACCATTCCTATCCTTATGTACTACTGAACATAATACTGTATTTACTACCAAATGGCTATTGACGCTATTGTATTCATACACACACACACAACGCAAAAGACTTGTAATCCAGTGCTAGACACTAGTCACATAAAGATACTGAAAGCATTAGCTGAAGAAATCTCACAGCCACTGGCAATATTTACAAACTCATAGATGACTGGGAGACTGGAAAAGAGCTAATGTAGTACCTATCTTTTAAAAGGGGAAGAAGGAGAAGTCATGGAAATACAGACCAATCGGCCTGACTTTAATACTTGGGCAGCTACTAGAGCAATATATAAAACATTCAATTTGCAAATACCTGGCGGATGAAGAAATGATCATTAGCAGCCAGGATGGATTTACAAAGAAGAAATCATGCTAAACCACCTTCATTTTCTTCTTTTTTCCTTTTTCATTTCCTTCACAACTGGTTTGGTGAATAGGGGGAATGTGGTCAACATAATATACTCAAGGAGTCGTGTGGCACTTAAGATTAACAGATTTATTTTTTGCATGAGCTTTCGTGGGAGAAAATCCCGAAAGCTCATGTGAAAAATAAATCTGTTAGTTTTTAAGTGCCACACTACTCCTTGTCTTTTTGCTGGACTAGACTAACACGGCTATCCCTTTGGAAATTGACATAATATACTCAGCAAGGCTTTTAACACACACTCATATATATTCTAATAGGTGAGCTGGAGAAATGTGGGCTTGGTGGAACTGTCATTAAGTGGACACATAATAGAATAATTATCCCTGGCTGGGATGATTTAGTGGGAGTGATCCTTCTTTATTAGGGGGTTGGACTAGATGATCTCATGAAGTCCCTTCCAGCCCTAATATTCTATGGTTCTATAAACAATCACAAACAAAGAGTTAGGGAATGATGTCAAGAGGGAAGGAGGTCTCAAGTGGGGTTCTAAAGAGATCTGTTCTGGGTCTAGCGTTGTTTAACATCTTCATTAATGATCTGCCTATAAGAATAGAGAGCATACTGATCAGATTTCCAGATGACACAAAGTTAGGAGGGACTGCCAATACTTCAGTAGATAGAGCTAAAATTCAAAGGGAGCTAGATAAATTGGTTAACTGGGATATAGACGACAAAATTAAATTGAACAAAGGCAAATGTAAAGTACTACACTTTGGAAGAAAAACAAGTGTATAAATACAAAATAGGGGATAGAGGGTTAGGAAATTGTGGTGGATCACCACCTCAACATCAGTCAGCAATGTGATACTGTTGCCAAAAAAGCAAATGCAATTTTAGATTGTATGAACAGAGGCATGGAGAGTACAGCACGGGAGACAGTACCATTCTAGTCTGTGCTGGTGAGGCCTCAGCTGAAATGATGGCCTGTTCTGGTCACCAAGGCATAGAAAGAATGTAGAAAAACTGGAAAGGAGCCAGGGGTAAGTGACAAAAATAATCACAGGGATGGAATGTAAGCCACGAGCAAAGGCTGAAGGAACTGGGAGTCTTTAGTTTGGAAAGGAAGAGAGACACAGTAGCAGTCTTCAAATATTTGAAAGGCTGCCATACAAAAGATGGAGAAAAGTTTTTCTCTGTTTCCAAAAATGACAGGACAGGAGGCAATATGTTCAAACTACAGTACAGCAGATTTAGATTAAATTTTAGGGAAAACTTCCTAACTGTAAAATCAGCAGGCCAATAGAACAGGCAGTCTAGGGAGGCTGAAGAATCTCCTTCACTGGAGGTTCTCAAAAGGAAGCTGGATAGCCATCTGTCTTAGATGGTTTAGACCAGGGTGGCCAAACTTACGAAACTGAAGAGCCACACAAGTTGATTATTAAACCTTTGAGAGCCACACTGAGGCATATAGCCACATACTTTACCTACTCCATAATTATTAGGTTTAAAATTCATTGCACATTTTAATTTTATCATAAAAAGAGGGCAAATGTTGATCCTACTAATGTCAGATTCTAATAATTACTTAAGATTACCATGAAAACTAGGCCTTTACAGTAAAAACTTAGCTGTCATTCGACATAGAAGACTCAGGCTAGTGGCGAGATTTTTAAAATCTTGACCATGCTGTGCTTCTCCCCACTGTCCTGACCCCCTCCTGAACCTCCAGGCCCTGATGCTGGCTCCCCTGGGCCGACCTCCCATCCCCAGGGCCCCCTTACCTGGCCACTCCAGGGGCTAGGCACAGGCTGGGGGTCTCCCCCCTCCCCAAGCATACTCTGAGCATGCTCAGGGTGAGAGATTTAGAACTCCTAGGCTGCAGCTGCTTTCTTAAATTGATTTGCTGGCATTCTTCCGCAAGCCGCATTTTTTCATTCAAGAGCCCCACTCCTGAGCCGCAGTTTGGCCACACCTGGTTTAGACACGACAAATCCTGCATCTTGGCAGGAGATTAGAGTAGGTGACCCCCTGTTCCTTCTAACCCTCTGATTCTACAATTTCAAAGTACAATTTGTCCTGTGTACACAAGAGTTTCAAACAGGTTAGTTAAAACATGTTGGTATGTTTAAGAAAAGAAACAAAAACCTTTATATCCTAGAGAAAAGGCATCAGGTAACTTACTCTTCTGAGGCATCAATAGCTATCTGATGGTAAATTCAACAGAATGTTTCACTAGGCTCAAAGGACATGAAGTGTGAAGCTAAATGTTTAGTGTACAAACATACAAAACAAACCCAGATCTGTATAGAATGAATGTCTAACTATGCATGTATATATAATGCAGGGGAGGATTATTAATACATTCTATTGTAACAGCAAGATGAAACTAAAACCATGAGAGTGAAGCTCAAGTGGAGTCTGACTGCCATCTTTACTCACATATGCGATTCAACTCATGCATGTAGTTTTATTGATTGCAATGCAACTGCACTTGAGAAAGGATTATGCAAATATTTCAGGATTTGACTGATGGTTTCTATTTCACTGGCTTCCCAAGATTTAAAATAAAAATCTGTTGTGGAACAGTTAGGAAGGGGTTATGTTTAGAATTTTACACAAGTGTTGTATTGGCCAAAACACAGAGACTTCTTTCATGATATTTTCAAAGCTATATGAGAAGATTTGACTACCTGGTTCCCTTAGGCAGATTGAAATAATCTCAACATTTAATGTAAAGTTATTATTTGTATTAGGCAAAAGTGAACTCTTTGCCTTTACAAATATATTTGTGTTTAGTTTGATCTTCTTCTGTGCCCTGATGATCAACTAGAAAATCTGTGTAATTTAGAAGATCTTTAATCTCCTGAATAAGAGAAGACAATCTTTTTAAGTATTTAGGGCTGCCTTTGCCTTATAATAATATTCCTGTTGGGCTTCTTAGGAAAATTATTGTAACAGTATGTCTAACAACTGATTTTGTAAACTATGCATTTGATCATATACAATAAAGGACATGACCAAGCCTGAAAAGGTTTTCTTTAGACTGTGGTTAAATTCCTTGGGAGGTCAAGAAATGAGCCTCTTTGGTCTTTGTACAGCACCTACCATGTTGTGGATATGAAGAGGAGCACATGATAAATACAAAGTACAACTTCTTTAACAAATTCTAGGGGGGTAGCCATCTTAGTCTAGTTCAGCAAAACAAACAAGGAGTCCTGTGGTGCTTTTGAAGACTAACAAAAGTGCCACAGGACTCCCTCTTTAACAATGTGTCATTTTATTACAGAATTTATAATTCATAAGTCTAAATCATTTGTCCAGATAAAAACACATGGAGCTCATAGTTTTGCATGCACAGTCATTTGCAAACAGAGAAATCAGACTATGTGTGTGCAAATAGCATCTGGCAGCTATCTGGTTTACTCTCTCTCACTACGGTATAGATTTGTCTATATATATATATATACCTGCATAGTTTGTGTATATGTCTTCTGATTTAAAGGTAGGAGCACTTTAATCAAACAGGTAAGTATCCCCAATGCTTTCAGGCCTTACAGCCTAATGCCACACCGTTATCTTCCCTTATGTCTATTTTTCAGCTTCCTTACTTTGAAAATATCTAGCTAGAACTTTATTCTGTCTTGCCCTGTTGTGAAAAAGACCACTCACAGCTCTGTAGCTGTTATGAATGGCTTCCCTCTAGTTCAGTGGTTCCCAACCAGTGTGCCAGAGCACACTGGTGTCTTGCAGCAACACCCAAAGTGTGCTGCAAGCATCCCTGACAGCTGGAGTTAAAGTTCCCTCCCTGCTCAGCCCAGCCATGTGGGCTGTGCAGGGCTGGGAAAAGGCAGGGGTGAAAGTAATGGGGAAGGCACTGGAACACAATTCCAGGCCCCCTATTTTTAGGCAGGTAGCATTCCAGCCCCCCTAAAAATAGAGGAAGGCACAGGAACATGGAGTTCCAGGGGTCCCCCTAAAAATATCAGGAGCAGCCAGAGCGCAGTATTCTGGTGGCTCCCCCTTAAACCTCGCTCCACCTTACCTAGCCAGCAGAGATCTGCAGGAGGCTGGGAGTGTGTGAATCTCCTCCCACAGGGCAGAGCAGCTTGTGTCAGGCAGCCTGCAAACAGCCCAGGTAAGGGCTTTGGGGGGGAGGCCTGCTGGTGGTTGTGTGGGGCAGGTGTGTGTGTGTGTGTAGCAGAGGTGGGTGGGAGTGGATG
This sequence comes from Podocnemis expansa, assembly GCA_007922195.1. Taxonomy (NCBI): domain Eukaryota; kingdom Metazoa; phylum Chordata; order Testudines; family Podocnemididae; genus Podocnemis; species Podocnemis expansa. The sequence continues at coordinate 82,643,992 of ML681963.1, read as the reverse complement.
TGTAGCAGATGGTGTGTAGCTGGGGTTGTGGGTGTGTGTAGCTGGGGGGGTGGGGTGGCTGTGGGGGGGTGTAGCTGGGGGCTGGGGGCCTAGTTCTGGCCCCTGCAGTGATGGGAGGGTCCATCACAGTCACCGGGGAGCTGGTGGAGGGGAGGGAGCAGCAGTGGGGTGAGGATTTGCCCTGGGTGGCAGGGAGCCACTGTGGAGAAGAGGGAAGTGGGTGCTGTGCCATGCTCCCCTGCCCTACCTTCCCACTCCCCAGGTTCCCCTAGCCCCCCACCACAAACCACTCTTGTTCTCCCTTCCTCTCTCCTCTCTTGCCACCCTTGTGCTGTTTCCACGTGGCTGCCCTTGTCTTCTTTTCCACTCCTGCCCTGCTCTGCTCCCCACATTCACTCCTGCCACTGCACACAACTCCTGACCTCCCCTGTTTTGCCACCCCTGCTACCCCACGTAGCAGCATTTCCAAAACACTGTGCCACGGTTCATGAATATTCATATGTAATTTAAGTTAATTTGAATATTCATGAGTTTTTTAATGGTGGTATGTCTCGAAAAATTTGAAGGTATCAAGGTGTGCCATGGCAGAGAAAAGGTTGGGAACCACTGCTCTAGCTAGTTATCAATCTGGTGGTTACTGAGTGGTAGGTCACCACCCCTTTAATCATACACCTTGTGGCTTCCCTTTCATGGGGCATCATTGCCCTCTTTAATAGCCCTGCTCATTGTTACTTGGGAACTGGAAGTAGGAGAAATCTGGATACATGTCCTTGTTTGTGGAATCATGCAGCAGGTAAATGAGGAGTTCTGCGCTCCTTGAGAAAATCCTTGCTGACTGGATGGGGATCTAGGCCCGTGTGTGTCATTTTAAGTGGGCAAGGACAAACCCCCAGCCCAGTCCGGAGAGAGATGTGCAGACGGGCTTGTCTGATGCCACGAGTGAAGCAGACTCAGGCTTTGGTTGCAACCCAGCTGCATTGGGAAGCCCTCTTTAGTGACCCGTCTCTTTTTGAGGTGTTCCTGGATGATCACAGCTGGAGTGTGGCGGGCGCTCGGCCGCCAGCTGTGCACCCTTAGGGCGAAGAGCGCCAGGCTAGCAAGGTCTGGGGGTGTGAAGGCTTGGAGCAGTATTCTCCCCAGGACTTGACACTGGGGAGGGCATGTAGGGGCTGCTCACTAATTTGATGTAACACTGTTAGTAGCTGACACCTGGGTGGGGGGGTTGGAAAATTCAAAGGGGTGCTGAGGAAATCCCTGGCTCGGAGCCCGACGGGGGAGCTCATCCATCCCCCGTCCGATGCCTGGGCTCACAGGGAGGGCGGGGAGCAGCCTGGCACTGAAAGCCCAGCGCAGATGATGCCCGGCGGACAGGCTGGAGGCAGCCGCGGGGCTGGGGGAGGGGACCCGCGGGCCCCAGCCATACCTGGGCGAGCAGCTCCCCGGCTCCCGGCGCCTCCCCTCCGCCCGCTCCTCGGCCGCCGCTGGCTCCTCCTGCGCCTGCGCGCCCGCCGCGCGCTCCATGGCCGCGCCCGCGCCCAGCCTCGCCGGCCGCCCCGGGAGGGAAGGCAGGAGCTGTCCGCCGCCCGTGGTGCTGAACGCGCCCCTCCCTCGCCGCCAGAGCGCCTGCGCCGGAGCGGGAGGGGGCGGAGCCCGCCGGCTGGCCCAATAGCGGAGCGGGGCGGTGCCCGAGCCGGTTGGGGGCGGAGCAAGTGGCGGGGGCGTGGCCTAGGGTCCCGCAGGACTGGAGGGAAGCTGGCCCCAGCACGTGTGCTGGCAGCGCAGGGGGCGCCAGCCTTCCTTTGCCCAGCGTGGGTGGCATGGCTGCTATCGAGGAGGCACTGCCCACCCTGTGAAAAAGCAAGGAGTCGTGTGGCACTTCAAGACTAACAGATTGATTTATCCCATGAGCTTGGAGAAAATCCCACTTTGTCAGTCTTGCCCCCCCACCTGCTTCACCACAAAGGGAGCAACCCTGCATCCCCCATCTGAGGGCAGCTGGGCTCCAGGCCTCACTTGCCCTGTTCCAGACAGGGGCCTGCACCCCGCTGCAATAAGCGTGTTCACCTTCCTCGAATGGAGACAGTGTTCCTCTGTCTTAGTGGGATGCTAGCAAGGGGATGATGCACAGAACTTCCTGGTGCCAGGACCTCCTGTGGTGGGGAGGTAGAGGGCCCTGCTAATTGAAAAAGAAGATTCTGGGCTCTCACCTGGGTTTGGGAGCAGGAGAGGAGTGTCAGAAATCTGGTCAGGAGAAGCAGCCCTCCCAAAAGGTTGGTTGAGTTCAACAAAGCTTGAAACGTCCCTGCTAATCTGCGTGATTTTGGTGTTATCTAAGAAAATGAATTTGCTCAAAATAGATGACACTTTTTAAGCAAGTGTGGACCTGGATTCAGAAGAGTAACTGTTCCCCAATCCCCAGTGAGATTCAGGTCCAGGATTCCAGTAGCAACAATCATCAAGATGAAAATAGCAGGTAGAACATGTTTAATTAACTAACAGATTACTTAACTAATATCCAGACAAAATATATATGCAGAGTTAAAAACAAAGGCTCACAACCGAATCAGCAGTCGGGGAACCCTTTGCGACCACAGGTTTCAGCTGGGGAGTGATGACCTCCAAGGCACCCTTCAGGGGCCTACGGTGAAGTCAGGGAAACAGGCTGTTGTTATAGCCTATTACTCACAGGGAGGGGTGATCAGCCCTCTCCTGGTCTGGAAAACTGTCTACTGGGGTGTTGATTCCCATGACCTTTATCCTACAATCTAACACCGAGATAACTTCTTCATTACTACATAGTCTGGCAGAGTGGAAATGTGTTGGGGGGGGGGTCGACCTCCATTGCCTACTATTGCTATACTATCGCAAAAACTTCCCTTTGCCCTACAGTTACTTTGAGCTAGCTTAGCTTCAGGTACATTTGTTTATGGGTAAAAAGGGATAATTACATTTGTATTACATGTTGCCAGATGATTGGTATTGACTATAGTTTGGGCAGAGAACAGGAAAACCTCACTGGACAACCACACAAAATGATCAGTACTGGCCCAAGTATCCTAGTGATTCCTCCCAATCCAATAGCTGCTTAGAGTAAGCCCTTCCTGCCTTAATGTTCAAGATGTTTTAGTTAAATGAAAGGAAAGCAGAAGGCTTTCCTTGATAGCAGCGTGGGGGATTCTCTCTTGCCGTGCAATGAAGTGCTTTTATAATCCAGTGGAAGTGGAGACCACCAATGTCCCTCAAATAACATATTTTCTGGCCATGTTAAGATATACTGGTGTTAGGTAGGCATAGGGAAATTATTCAAGAATCTTGCCATGGACCCCTCCTCTTGTGCCTGTGGATCCAATGCCACCAATCCGTATCAATCACAAGGGTGGAATTACTGTGCCATTCACTCTCAAGGAGCTTAACAGTGTAACATTTATTAAAGGCCACTTAAGAACAAAGTGAAGCAACCAAAAATAATTCAGGATAATAACAAGGTCTCTCCCAGATTCAATCCCGGTGTTAAAGCATGGCAAATTTTCTTCATCTCCAGATGCAGAATTACAATAGAGAGGGCCAATGATGACTGAGACTGAATGACAGGGTGAAGGTGATGATCACTGGCACATCAACATGGGATGGATGAGATAAATAAGGAATGGCTTCTATCTTCTTTCTTCTGTAGATCCCTCAAAGTCACAGGAACAATAAATGGTATCATGCAACTACTGCCTCTCAGAGCTCTGTACACCCGCTCTGGCCTTATATAGCCTTTCAAAGCCCATGCTAATAACCTTAAGCATCACTATTTGCCAATCAGATTAGATCTGTTTTCATGCCTAAATGGGAAAAGAGTGGGAAACAGTATGTAAAGATGGGTATCTAAGATGGAGTCTCTCTCATAGTTTGAAATCAAAATGGTGACTACCTAAACAAGATGGTTGTTTACCTTTCATAACTCACATTTTCCTCATAACACAGTGATGTTACGTTTCCCCTTTTTCATGCCTTCTTGGTATATCTTACCAAGAATGGCATTGCTTATTACTCTTTTAATCTCTTCAGCTGAATCCTAAACCAACATATGATCACTGGCCAGATAAAATACAATATGAAAAACAAAATCAAGATAAGAGTAAACAGATGCACAAGGAGGCACCAAGCCCTTTTAGAGAGGAACACACTGGAAAACAAGATCTCCCATGAATGGGCATATTTGGAATCATTTTTAACTCTATCCACAATGAGAACCCAGGAAAGTGCACTTGGGAATTCCTTCCTGCAAGGTACTCTCAATGGCTATGTCCACACAAGGCTTTTAAATAGAAACAACCACGGTTAAAAATAGTCATGTCAGATGACATTTTCCTTATTTTGAAATAAGGAGCTCCCTTATTTCAAAATAAGGAAAATAATTTTGATACAATAAAACCTAGTTTGGTATTGAAATGACCCACATATCGATATAACAAGTGAACTTCCTCCCAGGGTGCAGAGCCTGCTTGCCCTGCAGCCCGGGGTAAGTGGCTGCTGGTGGGCGGCGTGTGTGGAGCCCACTCACCTTGCAGCCTGGGCTCCGCAGCTGCTGGCGGGGTGGCGGGTACAGAGTCGGATCGCCCCAGCAGCCCAGCCTTCATGGCTGCTGGGGGCTGCAGGTGCAGAGCCAGCCTGTCCTGCAGCCTGGGCTCTGTAGCTGCTGGGGGGTTGCGGGTGCAGAGGCGGCTCGCCCTGCAGCCCGGGCTCCGTGGCTGCTGGTGGGGCAGCGGGTGCAGAACCCACTTGCCCTGCATCCTGGGTTCCATGGCTGCTGGCAGGTGCAGAGCCCGTTCGCCCCCGCAGCCCAGGCTCAAGAGCCCTGGCTCCGCAGCGGCGAAGGCAGGGCTGGGGGATCCCTGGGGCCTGTTTTCCTCCACCTGGCTCTCCAGGTGAGAGCCAGGCAGGGGATTGGGTAGCAACATGGCCCTGCCACAGGGCCATGTTGCCACATCTCCCATGGTACCCTTCTCCTGAATCGAAATAGCAAGTCCTGTGTCTGGACTTGCTGTTTCGATTTGGTGGTTTTCCTTAATTCCATTTAAATTAAATCAAATTAAGGATTTTATTTTGAATTAGCTTATTTTGAAATTACTTATTTTGAAATAACCATCTACATGTGAACATAGCCAATCTCTTTTATTCCTCCTTCTGGAGAGGAATTGAACCCCAGCTGTGATAGCTGGAAATGGAATTGAATTCTCTTTAGTAGTTGACTGTGGAGTCTGAGGCATGTGCACAAAGAACCTCTTGCCTTTTAGGAGACAGAATCAGATCTTGTTCTTTAAAGGATCAATTTTCTCTAGTAAAGAGGAAAAGCTAGGAAAACACAATTTCTTCTCTGGGGTATAACTTGTTATGGGATGGGGGCAGTACATAGACTCAGCACAGAGAAATCCAAAAAAGAAAAGAACCAAAACAAAGAAATAACCTGAATGCATTTAGCTAAACATTTCCTGTTCTACTCAAGCATCGATAGTTAAAGATTTAATTTCATCTTAGGCATAGATGTCACTGGATTCTCCATGTCTGGTTCCCTGGCCTCTTTACTGGTCCTTTCAGGAGCTCTTCCCCAACCAAAAAGAAAGGGCTGCTGTTTCCAATTCAAAAGTCTATTCTCTGTTTTTATTGGTTCTCCCTGGTGTTTTGCCAACTCATTTTCTTGGACTTCTCTAGGACTGTCTGTGGTGTTACCATCCTCCTCCAAGGGTGTATCATAATTATCCATTTGTTAAGAGTTTTTACCACCAGACTCCCAGTGGGTGTTACTCAGGAAGTGGGCATGACAGTTATGACAGTCAAATAAAAAGCTCCATGAATTCCTGGAAACTGTCACACACCTCAGTCCTTCTGGGTCACTGAGATATTGATAATCACTGAACATCCCACACTAAAATCTCTAACTGAAGTTTTCTTTGCACACAGTAAATTATGCCCATCTGTTACTGAGCAGAACGTTTTTACATTCACTGCTGTATATCCTAGTGACACTTCTAGTTCTTGTTCTGGGATGTGTATAACCAACACCTTTGGCATAAAGCCTTTCAAACTTACACAAATATCTACTAGTGTGTATACTTCCTTTATTACAGGAGCTACATGGCCTATGATGCATGAGCACCTCAAAGCTCTTGAAGGCTTCTGAGGGCTTTAGCAGTTTGTTACCACATTGGTATGTCCCAGATACATTCATTTTGGTGTTATCATCTGATGTGACATCTTCATTAACCAAAACAAATTTACTGTGGGACTCTATGCCCTTCTCTTCTCTCCAGATTAGATAGTGGAAGCTTCCTTCCACAAACACATACATGATGATATATCCTAAGTTCTTGGGAGGGAGTCACATTAAAGATCTAATCTTTCGTAGTGCTATCCCAGTGGGTTCCTTGGTTTTGCATGATGTTTGTTCTGCTAATATTACCAGTACAGCCTCATTTTACACCAAGATCATCATACAGAAGATCAGGCAATTGAGGTCCACAGGATTTGCAAAAGGACAAACACATAGATTAATGGCTTGTACATGCTTTAACTGTACTTTTATTATTTCAGATATCTTTCTAAGGCTTCATTTGGGTAGAGGGAGACCACTTATAAACTTTCCCTCTCCTACCCTTCATTTTATTTGATAAGTAGTGGGGCTCACTCTGTTGACTATTATATGCAGTTCCACCCATCTTTGGTTGAGAGTGGCCTTTGTCAAAGAACCTAATCATTACCTTTTGATCCATATCCCATTATAAGGTTTCTAATGAATTTCCAAATCTTTGATCTATTTGTTGGATATTTTTCTTTAGCTGCTGTGCCACTTGCCCTAGGATTTCATGGCTGTTGTTTAGCAATTTCTCCACATAATCCTCAATGCACAGTCTTGGCTGATACTCATTGGGGGGAAATCCCCCTAAGCACCATGCCTCTGGAGTGCTCATCGGTCTTCCAGTAAAGATCTCATGGGGTGTCATTCCATGAACCACAGTGTTAGATCTCAGTGCCCTCAATATTAGTGGAAGTCTTCTATCCCAATCTTTCCCAGTCAAATGAATGATCTTTCTTAGAGCTGTCCTGATTGTTCTAATAATTAGAGCGTTCCACAAGTCCTGAAGCTTTTGGATGCACAGCCACATGGAACTTCTTTCTTATGCCTAATGTCTGATCAAGGTTCATCATTATCTTACCAGTAAAATGGCTTCCTTGCTCAGAATCTATAATGTATGGCTGGCCAAACCTCATGAAAGCTTCTTCTAGGCATGCCTTGGCAGTGGTCTTTGTCATACAATTCTTAACAGAATATGCTTCCACCCATTTGGTGAAACTATCTACGATGACTGGTGCATATTTATTACCCCCACCAGTTCATTGCAAAGGCCCCATAAATTGTATTTGAATGTGTTCCCTGAGTCCCATCAAATTTTGCTCTAACAGGGTCCCTTTGTTGATCTTAGGATCCATATTTTCGTCTGCACAATTTAAATAGTTCTTAATATATTAATTTACTTTTGCTGACATTGATGTGTTCTCAACTAACCAATTTTGTTGTCAGCCCCAAAATGGCCTTGGCTAAGTGCAAGGGCTAGTATTTCCTTCGGTAGGTATTGAGGCACTACCAATACTGGTAATTCCTCAGAGGGTTCCTTTCTTATAGCTAGTACTAGCCCCTTCTTCTTGCTATGATATATTTCTAGACCTCTGTACTCCTGTTTCCTCAAGAGCTCTTGCACCTCTGTATCTTTTTCATGGAGCTTAAGCAAATTCTGTTACTCTTTGGTTTAATAATAATGGTGGTTAGACTATACCCATAATGGTCTGACTCTGTTCACTTAACTTCTGAGTTCTAGAGCAACGCCTTCTTTGCTAGCTGATCAGACTTTTGCTTTAGCTGTGATGCCTCTGCACTGTTCTTGTAATGAGCCTTTACTTTGTACAATAATATTACAGTTATACCTTTCCTTTCAGAGGCTAGTTCCCATGTGTGCTTGAGGTACTTCACATAGACCACAGGCTTGTTATCTGTTGTCCTCATCTGATTATTTCTCCAGTATATCATCCATTTGGCTAATGCTCATATAGCCCATTCCTAGTCAGAACAAATTAATACTGCCTTCATTTCACCCCCTTCTTTTAAAATAGTCCATATAACAATAACTTCTGCTTCCTTTATGGAGGTAGGTATCACCATGCCCCAGAGCACCTTTCCAGATTGGAGATGTATTCCTGCATAACCAGCTCTCGGTTGGCCTTCTACATGGTAACAACTTCCATCTGCTGCCCAAATGGCCATATAGACCTTTTTTGCTTACTCCTAATATATGTTATTTTTTATAAATGGATTATACATTCTGCCTTTGCCCTTGGCAGTGGACATTCATGTGCTCTTCCTTAAATTAATAAGGCACAGGGGGCAACAGGTGGATTATTATCTCTTTCTGTTTCTACTTTTCTAATTAGGAGACCCAAAGTTCAGTGGGCTAGGCACAGATTTGACACCCTGCCATCATTTATTTTGCCAGATGGGTTCCAAAGGGGTAGCCATGTCAGTCTAGTTCAGCAAAACAAACAAGGAGTCTTGTGGCACTTTTAAAGACTACCAAATTTATTTATCACATGAGCTTTTGTGGGAGAAAATCCCTCTTTGACAGACACTTGAAGATGGTGGGCTTTTCCCCCACAAAAGCTCATGCGATAAATAAATTTGTTAATCTTTAAAAGTGCCATTAGACCCCTTGTTTGCTTTGCCAGGTAGAACATATTTGACTGGGCTGTGACTAGTTCTCAAAATTACAGGTGCCATCCCAATCCCAATGTTGTAGAGCCCAAAGGAGGGCCATCACTTCCTTCTCACAGGGTGAGAACCTAGAACAGTGTTTCCCAACTGCTGTGACACAGCACACAGGTGTGTTGTTGGGTCTGAGCAGGTTTGCCATGGATTTTTTTTAAAAGCCACTCAAGGAGTTCTGCATTGGCTCATGAATATTCATGAGTTCATTTGGAGACTCTATGTTGGTGTGCCTCAAAATAATTAAAAATAACAAGGTATGCCACAGCAGAGAAAATGTTGGAAACCACTGACCTAGAGTCTACCTCTTACAATGTGTTAGACTAGAGGCATATGTCACTGGTTTCTCTCCATTTTCATTGTCTTAGGAGAGCACAGCACTCATTACCACGTCAGTGGTGCCCAACTGCTGAACAAAAGACTTATTTTTTTGAAGGTATGCTAATGTTGGTGCCTCCAGCAGCGATTTTTGAGCATAACAAATGTTTCCTCTTGTTCTTTTGACTATTTCCAGTCACAATTTTTTTGCATAAATAGAGGTCTTATTATCTTGGCGTATTGGTAGATAAAATCTCGAGAAAACTTGACCTAAGAATCATCTTAACATATATCTTTGGGTGCAGAAGCTTTAATTTGGCTCTGCTCTGTGGATGTCAGGGTGCCCTCCCCTCCATCCCCAGTGGCATACCCAGGCCAGGTAAGTTACATTCTGGGACACTAACTGCTCCTTGACGGGGTTAATGACAAGTCTTGCCTTTTCGGTTCTACCCATAAACTCTTCTGACAGGTCTATGTTGTCTTGTCATGTCAGTGTCACTACTAAGATATTGTCCATGTATGACATCACTTGCCCTGGGTGCTCCAGCTTTTTGTCTCACATTTTTCAAACTTCCCTGTGGCATATTGAGGGTGAGTTATGGAATTCCTGTGCTAATCATTGGAAAGTAAACTGTTTGGCTCCAAATGTGAAAGCAAATTTATGCCAGGCAGACTCATGCAATGGAATTGAAAAGAAAGCGTTAGCAAGATCTAAAACACTAAACCACTTCAGTCCACTCTCAGCAGAGGCCATCACCTCTTGCAGCTTGGTGACAACAAGAGCTATATGTGGGATTGCTCTGTTTAATTCTTTATAGTTAATCATCAGGTCATTCAGTGAGCTTTTAAGATAAGCCATATAAGAGAATTACAGGAGCTTTGGGTCTTATCCACACCCCTTGCTCTATCAGGAGCCATTATGGATTCTTGGAACTCTTCATCTGCCTGTTGTGGGTATATATATTGATTAAGTGGCCGAAAATCTGGGCCTGAGATTTTTACTTCCATTCTACTGAGGCCACATTGCAACGTATGTTGGTCAGTATGACGCTATGTTGCAACATTACTTGTTGCATGTCCTATTCACCATTGGGCAGCTGATGCTTTTCAGGAGCTTATACCACAGCAATCCTAAAGACTTCTGGAATGATAGGTGCTGATCCTTCCCCCACTACAGCATCTTTCCTTAGGATTTTGTTAGGCAGGTCTATAATTACTCTCATCAGTACCAGAAATCTGTTTCCAGAACCCTTGCCCTCCAACAGAAGCTGGTCCAATAAAAGATACTGCCTCATCCATCTTGTCTCACCAGTGTTTTTCTTGGTATCTGTATGGTGAACCAGGTTGCGTGAAGGAAAGCTCTTCTCATCTTTTTTAACACATCTAGTTCACTTCAGTGCAGCTTTGCTCATTTCAGTGTGGGTCATCTCAGAACATCCTATATCAGTTTGGCTACATTCAGCACAGTTTATTTTAAGTCACTTCAAATACCTTCTGCTCCCCAGTTTGGCTCAATTCATAACATCATAACTCAGAGAAGCACAACTCAGGAACGTATATTCTCATTCAGTTTGGCTCAGCTAAATGCAGCCAGCACCAGAGCAGGATAACATACTCCAGAATGGTCCATCAAAGTTCAGCTTGGTTCAGTTTAGCACATTCCTAATTCATCTCTGTAGCTTTGGATCATGTATTTTCAGTTCTTCTATAAGCTGTATTTAGTCTGGGTCAGTATTTCCTAGCTCAATTCTTTTTTGTCTGGTTTTGGAGAGTAATAAAAGGTAGACACATTTTTGGTTTGTTGTATGGGGATTTGCTGAGTGACTCCTGGGAGTTGCCTAACTAATTTGCTGCACTTTGCACTGAAAATGTTCCTGGATGTGTTGAACATTAAAAAGAAAATCCAAACAGAGCCAGAAGAGAAATCCAAGTCTTCAACAAAACCTGGAAACATTAAAAACTAAACAACCCCTTACCCCACCACTACACTCACAGTGCAAATACAAAATGATATACGACACATGTACTTAGACACACACCATTTTGGACAAATACCCACAAAGCGTATGTACATGAACATAGATTCGTATATTTTAAAGCCAGAAGGAACCACTATGATCATATGATTTGACTGCCTGTATAACACTGACCATTGGATTCCATCCAGTAATTTCATCACGTCCAATACCTGGCACTGATAGACAATGCACAGAGAAAAGAGCCTAGCTAAATAAACGAACAGGCTGGAACACACAACTCCCCAAGGACAGCCATGCAAGACTTTCAAAGTCAATGCTGATACAGCAAAACCCAAAAGCTATCTATGCAGACACAAAAGGTCAGCAACAGCTGACAGGATGGAGCCAATGAGAAGAGGTGGGCAAAAGTTTTTGGCACAGCTTTTTTTTTTTTGGTAGCACTGAAATGTTTCACAAATTCATGTTGGTTTTGTCAAATTGTTTCAGACAAAAAAATTCTAAAAAAAAGTTTCATTTTAATATTTTAAAAATGAAATGTTTCAGTTTTGGAGTTCAAAACAGCTGCACACTGCCCCCCCCAGTCCTTTAATAAAAAGCTATCAAAACAGTTTAAAAATGCTTAAAATCCAACATTTTCTTTCAAGTGAAAAAAAGATTTTGCTTTTAATTCTTTGATTTGCCAAAGACTGCAAAGTTTGTTGAGAGTCTGATCCAAAATAGATTTAATTTTGTTTTTTTCCCCCAGAACTTCCAACAAACAAACAAACAAACAAACAAACCAACCAACCAATCCAATATTTTCTGAGTTGAACCAGTGGCACAGTCATGTATCCTTTGACTTAATAAACTCTTTATTGCATCAGCCCATTCAGATCAGTTCTACAAAAGAAAATGTTGCTGGCACAATAATGTTGATTAGGGGTGTGATTTTCTTTCTTTCTTTTTTTAAAACAGCATATCTGTAATAGCAAAAGCCCTAGTGTAGATACAGTTATACTGGCATACAACTGCTTTTGCTGGAATAGCTTATTTTTGCTTAGCGACTGGTATAAGCTATATTAACAAAAGCACCTCGTTGTCAAGAGAAGTCCATCTACTCTTGCAGGGTTTGATGGAACAATACTACCAACATGACTCCACTAGCAAACCTTTCCTCAGCTAGACTTGAAATGGCACTATTCACATATGGGTACTTGGCCCTGAGGCACAGTCACTGGGTGGCTACTAATGTGTGATCTCCTTACACAAACCACACTTCACCTCCTCTGTGGCAGGCTTGTTGGTATTAGACAACCTTTATATTAACTTTGCTTCTGTCTGTTTGTATTCCCTGTGCTTTTCCACCTTTCTTCAGGAGATAGTGCAATGGTTTCAAGCAGCACGCCTGGCGATGCCGCCTCAGTTTTTGGTCTTTAAAAAAAACAAAAAAAAATTAAAGCAAACCGAAAAGTTTTCCAGCTCAGATGACTCTAAAAGAATGCACTAAAAGGGAAAAAACAAGTTCTTCACACTGGTCAGACTTCTTATGCAAGGAATTTAAGAACACTTTAATGCATTTGTTTGTGAAAGGTTGGCTGGCCAGTATAACTGTGCCTCCAATATCAGGGGTGTCGCTAGAGATAAATATTAGAGGGGGACCCGGCCCCCATCCGCTGCTGGGGCCCCAATGTGTTCTCTTCCCTCCCAGCAGGCCCCCAAGCCCTTAGCAATCCTAGGCAGCCCCCTGAGCACTTCCCTAACCCCCAGTCCCACCGCTGGCCCCCGCTGCCCTAGGCCAACTCCCTCCCCACGCCCTTTCCCCACAGGGCTGGCGAGCCTACCCCCAGACGGCACCCCTGGCTCCCTTACATGGCCACCGGGAGAGAGTGGGGCCATGGCAGCAGCTGAGGGCCCAGCATGACCCTGCCCTAAGCATGCTCAGAGCTGGGTCAGGCCAGGGTGGTAGTTTTAGAAACTCCCAGCCCCAGTTTGGGGCAGCTCCCTACTGGCGGGAAGACTGTGTCTTCCAGGCAGGTATAGGCCACAGCCTGGCAACATTCCCTGCATGGGGGCGCAAAGGTGCATGCCTCCACAGTGTAGTGGCAGTCTATTCAGGGGCCGGCCCTGAGTTTCAGGGAGGCTGAGGCCCCCTGAACTCCCCCCAGTGACGCCACTGCCCAACATTACGATCTCTACATTGGCCATCCAACCTTTCACAAACAAACTTGTTTTTTATCTCATTTTTTTACAACAGCAGCACAGGTGAGTACCACTAGCCCTTTGCAAATTCAGAGATATTGATTGTACACCTGGAAGAGCACTGCAGTCACAATTTGAATGCCAGGAGTTGAATCAGACTCATTCACACTAAGAGCCATCTGCATAAAGGGTGACACACCTCAAACATTTAGCCAAGTTCCAAAGGCACAGCTGTCTTAGTCTAGTTCAGCAAAACAAGCGACGAGTCCTGGGGCACTTAAAGACTAACAAATTTATTTATCGCATGAGGTTTCATGGGAGAAAATCCCACTTTGTCAGACTCTTTGAAGATGTGGAACTTACAGAATGGGAGGAAATAAATGCAGGGGAGTGTAAGTCATGGGATCAGGCCACACTGTAACAGCAAATCAAAGCAGTTGTTAAGATTCTAATACTAGGAAACAGTACATAGAGGAAGGTGAAGTAAAATCACCTGCTTTAATGGGAAAAGAATCCATAGTCATGATTTAATCCTGCTTTCACACAATTGAATCTGCATATCACTTCTAGTTCAGCTGTTTCTCTTTAAAGTCTTGATGTCCTATTGACATGCTTGAGTACAGCTATTAACAAATCATCCACAGATTAGAAAGAAGGAAGTGTTCAGCAACTGGTTTTTGAATGTTGTGATTTCTGATGTCACTTTTGTGCCCATTTATTCTTGGGTGTAGAGACTGTCCTGTTTGTCAAACATATAAGGTGTTGGGGCCAATGTTCCCTGTAATTACTTGTAGACTGTGTACGCAAACAATTTCTTTGTGTGCACAAAAACATTTCTTTGAGAGCACCAATATTAGCACTATGGAATTTTTTGTGCGCACTTTATTTTGTTGTGTCTGCAGGTTTCATGACCTGTGTGCACGCACACACGTGCACAGCTTAGAGGGAACAGTGGTTAGAGCATCTCTTGGCATTGTTCTAAGTTGGCCATCAAAATGTTGGTATATTGTGGGGCCATGTGAGGACCTGTAGCAGTGCTGCGGACTTAGAGGTATAACTGTGTTTCCTCAAGTCTCATCCCAAAGCACCTCTCCTCTACTTATACTACATTGATGACATCTTCATAATCTGTACCCATGGAAGGGATGCTCTTGAAGATTTCCACTGAGATTTTAACAATTTCCACTCCACAATCAAACTTAGCCTGGAACACTCCACACAGGAGATCCACTTTCTGGACACTACAGTGCAAATTAGGGATAGACACATCAACACCACCCTGTACTGAAAACCTAGTGATCAGTATAGTTACCTCAAGCTTTCATCCAAAACAAGCCATACAATCCATTGTCTACAGCATTGGTTCCCAACCTCTGGCCCGTGGACCCTGGGGGGGGGGTACAGAGAGGCTCCAGGGGTTCTGTGGACAGCCTGGGAGCTGGGACCGGATGCCGCTGGGGTCTCGAGTTGCCAGGGAGACCCAGCCTTCCAGTTAGCCAGCAGGAAGCTTCCTCCAGGCTGAGAGTTTTAAAATCTCCTGCCCTGAGCATGCAAAGCATGCTCAGAGTAGCCGGGGGGGGGGGGGGGCAGGGGCAGCCAGGTGCCCCCAGCTCCAATGGCCAGGTAAGGGGGGAAGGAACTGTGGGATGTGTGTGTTGAGGATAGGGAGCCAGCAGGGAGGAGGGACAGAGGACAGGTGGGCAGGCAGGAAGGGAACATGGAGCAGAGGGCCGTGGCCACAGCTGCTCCCTGGCTCAGAACAGGGGGCCATGGCCGCGGCAGCTGCCTCACACCCCAGCTCAGGGGAGGGGACCATGGCCACAGCGGCTCCCCAGCTTGGGGGCGGGGGCCATGGCCGCAGAGGCTCCCTGGCTCCGCACAGGCCACATTTGGAGCACCGAGGCACCGCTGCGCTCACTCAAAACAGGGGACTGCACACTTTCTTTCTTCTCACAAGGGGGTCCCCAGCTTTAAAAAGGTTGGGAATCACTGGTCTGCAGCCAAGCCCTAAGATATAACCGCATTTGCTCTGATCCCACAGATACAGACAGACACTTTCAGGATCTTTATCAAGCATTCTTAAAACTGCAGTACCCACCTCCAGAATTATGAAAACAGATTGACAGAGCCAGATGGATACCCTAAAGTCAACTACTACAGGAGAGGCCCAAGAAAGAAAACAACAGCATGTCACTGGTCATTACCTACAACCCCCAAGTCAGACCTCTGCAACAGATCATTAAGGAACTACAGCCTATTCTAAAAGATGACCCCTTACTCTCTCAAGCCTTGGGAGACAGACCTCTCCTCGCACACAGACAGCCCCCTAACCTTAAACAGATTCTCATCAGCAGCTACAGACCTAAGAACAGAAACATTAAAGCAAGCACACACCCCTGCAACAAACCACATTGCCTACTTTGACCACATCTGCACAAAAGACACCATCATAGGACATAATCAAGCCAGCTACTCCATGAAGGACTCAATCATCTGCTCATTCACCAATGTGATTTATGCCATCATGTGCCAGAAATGTCCCCACACCTTATGCAGTGGACAAATAGGATAATCTCTGTGCAAAAGAATAAACAGGCACAAAACTGACATCAGAAATCACAACATTCAAAAACCAGTTGCTGAACACTTCCATCTTTTTAATCATTCTGTGGATGATTTGTTAACAGCTGTACTCAAGCAAGTCAATAGGACATCAAGACTTCAAAGAGAAACAGCTGAACCAGAAGTGATATGCAGATTCAGTTGTGTGAAAGCAGGATTAAATCATGACTATGGATTCTTTTCCCATTAAAGCAGTTGATTTGACTTCACTTTCCTCTATGTGCTGTTTCCCAGTGTTTAATTCTTAACAACTGTTTTGATTTGCTGTTACAGTGTGGCCTGATCCCATGACTTACACTCCCCTGCATTTATTTCCTCCCAGTCTGTATGTTCCCATATCTTCAAAATGTCTGATGAAGCGGGATTTTCTCCCATGAAAGCTCATGTGATAAATAAATTTGTTAGTCTTTAAGGCTATGTCTACATCTATTTATTTAGTTTGGACTTGCAAATCTGAACTAAATATGTCCGTGTTTAGTCTGAACTAGCCTCGGGCTAGTTTGGACTAACCGCAACATTCTAGTTTGAACTAGTCAGCATGACTAGTTTGAACTGAAAAGTTAGCTCAAACTAGAAAAAGCAGATAGTTTGAACTAACTGCTTAGTTACATTGCACTAGTTCGAACTAAAATTCAAACTAAGCGGCTAGTTCAAACCTACCATTCAAACTAACTAGTTCAAACTAAGCTTTGCCTAATTTGAACTAAAAAATTTTTAGTTCAAACTAGCCAAAGTCTAGTGTAGACACAGACCAAATTAGTCCAGGCTAAGCCTCCTTAGTCTGGACCAATGTTCCCTGTAAGGGGAGAGGGCAGCTGAGCAACGCCTGTTGCTTGCTGCGCAGCCCCCCCCCCTGCTCCCAGTGGCTCCCCTCAACCCCCACAAACTTACCTTGGGGCTGGACTGGAGCCCAACGGCCCAGCCCTAACTCCTGGGCCAGAGAAGCTCTACAGAGCATGCTCAGATTTTCTGGGCATGCTCTGTTAGAGCTTCTCTGGGCGGGAGTTTTCAAAACTCCCTGCTCCACAGGAGCTCTGTTGAGGGACTCTGGCTGCCGGCAGCGTGCTGCCAGCAGCCTTCTCTGCTCTGGTGGCTGCAGCGGGCTGCACTGCAGCGCGCCAGCGCAGCTTACAGGGAACACTGGACTCTGGACTAATTGGCAGTGTAGACATAGCCTAGTGCCACAGGACTCCTTACTTGTTTCCCAAACATTTAGAAGCTTATGTTTGAAGTGCCTAGATCTTATTTACTCTCCAAAATAGAAGTGTTCTGATTTTCAAGCTACTGAGTATCTTCAGCTCTCACTGAGGGGTGTGTGTTCAAACACACATATAAACACAGACACACGTTCTTATCAGAGATTCACCCTGTCTACAGCATGGTTTAAAACGTGAAACAATACTACTGTTTTTCAGATTTGTTTTTCTGATTTGTAGGAGCATGTGCTCCTCTCAGTAACATAAGCATAAAAGACTGGTATTTCTTCTTAGATTTCGTTATTGTAAATATGTACACGTGTGCATGTATCAAGTGATTTCAACACAGAGCTAAAGATATGATTACCTACCTAAACAAGCAGAGGGCAGGAAGTATTCTACTGAGGCTGTGATACTGCATACATTTATATACATGCACAGTTCTGCATAGCCCACCACACCCATTAAAGATGTGTCTGAAAAAACTGACCTCAGCAGAGAAAGATATTGATGAAAGATGGAAAGACACAAGAGCACTGCTTTGGTTTAGGAGGAAGGAAGGAAGCAGATTTATAGAACCAAAGGGTCCTTGAAAAACACAAGAAACAAATAGTTAGAAGGCAGGGTTTTAACCCTTTCTTACCTAGGCTAGAGAACAAGAAATGGCCAACCTAAGCAGGGCTATTGTGAAAGACAAGCCAGTATTGCTGGAACTAAGTAAGCCATGATCTCAGTATTCCATGCCAGGAATATAGTTCAGTGTTGCCAGTGCAATATTAGTCATGATTATTCTGAAATAATATGTTTATTTGTTAAATGCAGATCATGTGCAATGTGTAATAAGCAATCCAAATCCTGCTAGGATACAGGTGCCCCTGCTCTGCAACTTGTACTCATGTTGATTAGCACTTACGTGAATAGTCTTGCTAAAGTCAGTGCTGCTCAACATGAGTGAGGGTGAGGTGATTTCCCTGGTGTATTTGAAGGATTTGGATTGTATGAACCAACGCTCTAATTAGCCATCACAACCAGACCCAAGTTCCCTCTGATACTTCATCACTGAAAAGTTCCTGGGTTGAGCAACTCCTATGTAGGAAAATTTTCGAAGTGAGAAATGTGAACATTCAGTTCTGGATGCTTTGTAACTTGGCAGAATTTTCAAAGCAAAGAGTGGGTGGTGCAGGAGAACTGACAAATCAGATCCTATTCCAGGCATTCACACAGCTTGGGCGTTAAAAGCAAGGAGTCTTGTGGCACTTAAAGACTAACAGATTTATTATATCGCATGAGCTTTTGTGGGAGAATATCCCACTTTGTCAGATGCTTTGAAGAGGGAGAACTCTTTTGGTCTTTAAGTGCCACAAGACACCTTGCTTTTTTTGCTTTACTAGACTAACACAGCTGCCCCTTTGGAACTTAGCTTGGGCATTCTGACACTAGCTGCATGCTCACTCACCATAAGGCTTTCAGAAGACTGCAGACATAGTAGGTATATCACTATTCAGCTATGGCCGTGTCCAACTCTTACTACTAATTACTTGTGTTCCAAACACTGAGCAGCAGGCCAGACCAGGCCAGGCCTGTGTGGCAACCACTGAGGCAACAGCAAGAGCCCACTGAGAGCCAGGAAACATTCAAGACATTGAATATGCCGATATTGCTCCTCTGGGTCTGAATAAATTATCGTATCAACCATACTGTGCCTGCCCTGGCTAGATGCAGATAAATTGTTGCTGAAAAGAAATGTACGCCAGCTGTGGGGCTACTGCGGAATATTTTCACCCTCAAAATATATCTATAATAAAATGCAACACTATGTCAGCACTTGTCATTTCCTGACATTATCTTGGATCAGCAAACAGCATAGACCCAGAAGACACAGCTGTCTGTGTATATAGACAATTGCCATGCTACTTCCATCTTTGAACCTGATACTGTTTTGTTCAGTGTTCCCAGTACTGGTACTGTAAATAAACCTCTTCAGTGTTGTCTGTATTGCCTGGTCCTTCTTGGAGGGACCCTTCCAGACTTACAATTTGGTGCAGTGAGCAGGGTACCATCAGAACCCAGAGAGTCCTCACAATCAAGGATAGAGGTGAGTACCTTTTATATTTACCACCTCTAGTGTGCACCTTGATCTGGGACTCCCTGGGATACCCCCTTGGTACCCCACCTTCTTAATACAAATCTCACATAAGGCATACAGACAGGAGGACTGAAGGGTTTCTGCTAGCCTTGTATGTATTTTGGTCAGCACAGAGAAGGTGTGCTTAACCGGTGGAAGTCCCTGGCCAGGACTCACAGGAAGCAGAGACTGCACCTTTGGCAAGCACAGAGAGGGTATGCTTGGCCTCCCCTGAACACTGAGAGGGTGTGTTGCAGGGAAGCAAAGAATGCACCTCTGGCAAGCACAGAGAGGGTATGCTTGGCCTTCCCTAAACACAGTGAAGGTGTGTTGCAGGGAAGCTGGGTGACAATGTCGCATTGTGTATCCCAGGGTACCCCAGTAGTGTCCTCAACAGGAGGGTGCACTACTGGGGATGGCTCAATAATGCCCTCTGCTGGAGGGAAAATTGAGTTTATAAAGGAAAAGCATAGGAAGGTCCAAAAGGCCATGCTAAAGGATGGAAGGAGTGAAAGTGGAAGTGTGAAGGACAGTTTGTTGTGGTGGTCTGGTCAGACAAAAGGAAAGTTGGAAACAGGAATTGTAATATTGTATTGTAAATATGAGAAAAGGATCCAGGAATTAGAAAAATTCCAAAAGGTTTTAAGATTGGAGATAAAGCAAAGAACGGATCTAAACCATAAAATAAGTGAGCTCCAAGCAGAGAACAATACCTTAAAACTCAAAATAAAAGAATGTAACTCCTCTTTCTGCACGTCACATCGCTGCGATCATTCAGCAGCAGGATGATTCTACCAATTCTGGCTCAGATAATAATGATTGTAATTAAAAGAAAATCAGTTGGAAACATCTGGTTAAACAAATTCAAGACTGAAAGCTGACAAAAACTAAAAGGGACCAAAGTGAGTGCCCCCCCCCCCAACAATCCAGAGTTTAATGCCAGTGCTCCCTTGGCGCCCCTCCACGTTACTACATGATGGAGTGGGCAAGGAGCCAACAGAACATCTCAGGATATGTTCAAATACATTCCCCTCAGCACTGAGGAAATACTGGGGCTGTTAAAAGACCTTCCTGATTTAAAGACCAATGACCCAAATCTTGTATTTTGGAAAAAAAATCACCCAGATGGTTACCACCTACACCTTGCATCCCAGAGATCTCCATCTCCTTACTAAAGCTAAATGCCCTGATACAACCTGGGCTAAAATCTCTGCAGACAACCGGAATGGTGCTTTAGCTGCTGTGAAATTTGAGTCTGAAGGGGATATGACAATCACATGTACTGAGTTTAGAGAAGCCATTCAACACCTCCTGGGCAGTGGTGGTGGCAATTGGGGACTGATTGTAGGATGTGTCCAGGATAAAGATGAACCTGCTGCACAGTATTGTGAACAAAGTGGATGTCTGTTCCAACAATGCTGGAATTAGAGAACCAAAAAAAAAGCCCAGACCCAGCATTCCTGAAAATGTTGAAAGAAGGTTTCAGCTCTCTTACAGGCACCCCTTCACCCAGGTGTTAACCTGGGCTCTGACTATGAATCTATTTGTAGGTGGGCTTCTGAGTGTGAAGCAAGACAGGCTAAGGTTCTAAAGGACAAAACCCATTGCATTGCTGCAATGTCCACTGGCGGTAAAACAACATGTTATAATTGTGGTGGCATGAGCCACTCACAAAGGAAATGCAAACAGAAAATTCAAAATCATAGAGGTCAGGGTTGTGGCCAGTCGAATCCCCGCATGCACAGCACTTCCCTGCCTTTTTGCCCTGACCCCACCCCCATACCCAACCCCCTTTCCCAGTTCCAATGTTATGTATGTGGGGGCTGGACCACTGGACTGCAGGGTACCCAAAGCGATCAGCTGCATCCACCCCTAGCCAGCCCTCTGCCAACCCTTATGAGCATCTAAGCAGAGAGGAGATGGCCAAGCTTTCAAACTCCCTGCTCTGCTAGGATTCAGCGGCCCCCTTGTTTGTCAGTGCTGTGGAGACAGATGCAAACTTCATGAGACCACATTAACAGGCATGGATCAGGGGCTAATTTGTTTTTCTGGACTCAATGTTTTTATGTAACTCCAGATGCAGAGGGAACAATCCTAGGAATGGATGCCCTTCGTGCACCTACTCTTAATCTAGCTCAGAGTACAGTTACATTTACTGACAAACTCATGAGGACTTACACCATTCCACTCTGTAATAACAAATCTTTCTTTTCTGTTGCCACTGCTAAGCCTGTGACTGTCTCCTGGGATATCTCTAACCGTTTTCAAGAATTGTGTTCCAGGTTTTCCTCCATCTGGGCAGAAGACAAGTTGTCATGTGGTTTGGTACCTGCTCATCTTTGCACACCCATCCAGGTTACTGGTCAACTTCCCCAACCTACTAAACAATATCCTCTTAAACCCGAGGCCTTGAATGCGGTAGGTGATATCATTCACTCTTTATATCAACACGGCATATAATTGTTCCTTGCTCTTCCCCCACTAATTCTCCCATATGGCCACTTAAAAAACCTGATGGGTCCTGGTGCCTCACCATTGATTACTGCACCGTCAATCAACATGCTGATAAGCTTGCCCCCATTGTAGCTGACCCATCGGTGGCCCTTTCAGGCCTTGATCCCTCTTACTGTATTTTTACCATGCTAGATATTGCTAATGGTTTCTGGAGTCTTCCTGTGCATCCTGACTCACAATTTGGTTTGCATTTACTTTTGGCCCCACCCAATTTTCCTGGGGCTGAATGCCCCAGGGATTCCATAATGTACCCACTCTCTTTCATGGAGTCATGGCTAAAGCCCTCTCATCGATAGACTGGGCCTCCGCCATCTCTTTTTGTTTACAATATGTTGATGATCTGTTACTTGCCTCCTCTACGGCCTCTGATCACTTACAGGCGCTCCAAATGCTACTACAGGCCCTTAAAGATACAAGCTTAAAGGGTAACCCTTGAAAGGCTCAGGTAGCCTTACCCTCAGTCCAATATCTGGGCTGCATGGTCTCACAGGACTCCAAAGCCCTCACCTTGGATTGCTGAATTGCAATTGCTGCAGCCCTGCAACCAGCAACTGTATGGGAGCTACATAAGTTAATGGGCCTTCTCCATTTTTGCAGGCAATATATACCATCCTTTTCTACCCTAGCACAGCCCCTCAATGATCTTCTTAAAGGGACTCAAGCCTCCTCAGACCCTATCCCCTGGTCATCAGAGCATGACCATTCCTTAACACAGCTTAAAGCAGCCCTTCTTTTGGCTCTGGTGCTTGGGTTTCCTTGCACATCAGTGCCGTTCGAGCTTTGGACACATGTACAGGACGGCTATGATGTTGCTGTGCTCACTCAAGCCCATGGTGACAGGTGCCGTCCTGTAGCCTACTATTACCACTTGTCTGGACTCACTGATTTTGGCTTTTAACCACTGCCTCCAAGACGTAGAGGCACCCTCTTGGGCAGTCACTGTCTCATCACCTATAGTTTCTGGAGCCCCCTTTACAATGTTTGTGCCTCACGCAGTTCATAAAATCTTGGATGGATGTCACTTTTCAAAAGTTACCTCAGCTCGGTGGTCCAAATGGGAGTGCACTCTTCTACATCCCCACATTACAATTGCACATTCCAATCTGCTTAACCCTGCTACCTTAATGCCAACAACAGGTGAACCTCATCAGTGTCCTCTCTCTGAGGACATGCTTATTCAAAATCAACTGGTATTTGAGCAACCCTTATCTTCTCCTGATCTTGTGTTATTTGCTGATGGCTCTCGATACTATATCGCTGGTCAACCCCATACTGGCTGGCCAGTTTGTGACCTGTCAGGTACGTGCCTTCATTCGGGTTCCTTGCCACCCTCTTGTCCAGCTCAGGTAGCTGAATTAGTGGCCCTAACACAGGTCTACCTTCTGGCCAAAGGCCGAACTGTAATTGTCGATACAGACAATTGCTACGCATTCAGAGTAGTTCATGACTACCTTGATTCCTGGGCTCATAGGGGGTACCTTACTTCCCTTGGTATGGCGGGGGGGGGGGTATATTAAAAATTAAAAATGGGGGGTATATTAAAAATTTACTAGAAGCAATCCATAAGCCATCTAAAATGGCTGTCATCAAAATCAAAGCACATACCAAAAACAATGACCCTCTTTCTCGTGCAAATGCGGCTGCTGATGAAGCTGCTAAAAAGCTGCGATGATGCCTCAGGATAATTTCCAAATAGCAGCTGCTCAAATTCCTCATTTAAAACAAATCTTATTACCTGAAATACAAGAGAAATGCACTAAAGAGGAAAAATGGATAGGGATTGAAAATGCTTGCAAAATTAATAATGGCAACACCTGGGTCACAAAAGACCAACAGTTTGTGGCTCCTAAAGCGATTGTGGCCCACCTTCATGATCTATATCATCTACCAACCTACCCAAATCCAAAAGCAACACTGCACCAAATAAAAGAAAAAGGTTGGTGGCCTAAAATGACAGCAGATATACATGACCGCTGTCGACGATGCCTCATATGTGCCAAGTGCAATGAAGGCAAAAAGCTTAAAGTAGCCATGAGGTACCAGCTTTGACCCATGGGTCCTATGGAAAAAATTCAAATCGATTTCATAGGCCCTTTATCACCCGCAAAAGGAAAAAAATATTGTCTGGTCATAACTGATAATTTTACCAGATGGACTGAAGCTTTTCCAACTTCTAAAAATGATGCAAGCACAGTGGCCCAAATACTGGCCAATGAATTTTGTCCTCGACGCCATGCTCAGTGGGTTCAGACCAGGGAACCCATTTTACAGGATGCATCATGAAAGAAGCTTGCTCTGCACTAGGCATCAGACAGAAATTCCATTGCCCGTATCACCCTGAAAGCTCTGGATTAGTTGAACAGGTCAACCAAACACTGAAAAAGAAAATTACAAAAGCTTTATTATCCCAAGGAACCAACTGGATATCTCAACTACCCGTGGCCCTCCTTTCCATGAGAGCAATTCCTAACACCACTACAGGAGTCTCACCCTTCGAGCTCATCACTGGCATGACCATGTCCTTAGGGGAAGGGTGTATAATCCCAGCTACCCTCCCCGGTCTCTGATACTGCACGGGAGTACATCAAACGCCTAAATGAGGTTTTGCAACCTTTAAGATTGACAGGGTGTGTTCACACAGCATTCTTATTTCGAAATAACAAGGTTGCTTCGAAATAAGAAATGCCATGGACACATGACGCACAGCCATTTCGAAACAAGCAAACTGCTTGTTTCGAAATGGCAGCCGTTCTTCCGAAACGGCTGAAACCACTTTTTTTTCCGAAACAGGGTTGTTTCGAAACCAGTGGTTTCGAAACAGCCCT
>ML681963.1:82555702-82619038 GCA_007922195.1 Podocnemis expansa | reverse complement strand
CTCTGTGCTGCACCCTGCAGGTGCCTGCAGTCCCCTCCCCAAGCGAAGTAGCATGTTCACAATGTGGACATGCTATTTTGCTCCCTTATTTCGAGGACACTGTTTTTGTCCTTTGAAATAAGGTGTTTCGAAAGAAAGGGCTATTTCAAAACAGCTTGTTTCAAAAGAAGCCCTCTATGTGTGAACATAGCTACAGTCAAAGACAGACAGGAGACACAGGACTTGCTGGAACCCCCCCCCCCCCCCCGGGTGGACATACAGGAGGGAGACCAGGTTATGGTAAAAACATATAACCCTGGGATGTTCCAGCTAAAATACTCTGATCCGCATATGGTGCTAGCACATACTGACACCTCTGTGAAGGTGCAAGGAATTCCAACATGGGTTCACAAAACCAGAATCAAAATATATAACCAAAATTAATTTGTCTGTATTTGCTAATTGTTTCTTTTTTCAGGTAAACAGATGTGGCTCTCCTTGCTGGCCCTTTTTGTGATATCCCCTGGCTCATTCTCCTGGGACCCGCCTATCGTAAGTATCACACAAGACACCTGCCTTAAAGTTGGTCAATACATGCAACTTCCCACAAGAGGCACTGGTGAATGGATAAGAAAACCAAACATATGGCTTACCAATTCACCTTCTGGGGAAGGCCCTATTGTGGTCTCTGAACTTATCCATTCTACCAGCCATGGTGCAAATGTTTTTACACCCCTAGTGCCCTGCCCTGGAAGTGGAATACGGATACCTGCATGCTGATACACTGAACGCGACTGTGCCTGGAGCTTTAACCCTCAAAACTGCCCACCTATCCACACTCTAGGGTACCCGCCAGGCCTGGCTCAGTGTGCTCCATTTTCAGGGGGGAAAAAAAAGCCAGAAGGTACCGCTTTGGGGCTGTTCCTCTTGAAAAGACCAACCTAACCTTTTCCATAGCCTCTGATGGCACCATCGATGTTCAAAATATTTATAGTCGCTCCACTGGTTTAGGGAATTTTACTTGTATCTGTGGATACCCTTATGCAAATGGTATCCAGCTTGTTATTAGGCTAGAAGTAATCTTCAAGACAGGATGAACTGAGCTCCCACCTTTGTTGTGGGAGCCTGGAACAGAGGGACAATATTGGCAAGAATATTGTTTAGACCCAGTCAAACATCTAAGTTGTTCAGATGTAAAATGTTATAATGTAACTACCTGTGGTTATACCCCTCCTACTGCCTGCCCTACATTCCATCCCATCCCTCCCAAAGGCATTATCCATCTAGGAAGCAATAAGACACTATTGCATGATGTAATTATGGTGTCTGTTCACGTTAAATATGACTTGTCTAATTTTACTGTACCCTTACAGAATGTATGCTTTGATCACGCCACCTCTCTGCAATGGCTACAAAAACAGTTAGAACTATTAATGCACCAATATGCTGTCCATGCCCATGCTGTAGAGAGGCAAAAGCGAAGCACCCTAGGTGATGCTGGGGGGCTGTTTGGAAGTGCAAACTCATTAATAAATTCGCTCAGTGATTAAATGGATAGGTCATATAATGCTTGGGTCAAAAGCCAGACCACCCAGGTCTTAAAACATATCAATTCTGGCTTATCACATGCCCTCACTGCTATTGATGCAACTGTTACTGGTTCCTATGCAGTAATAAAAAACTTCTCTAATGCCATAGTTAGAATCTCAATCTAAAGGGTGTGCTTGTAATATGTTAGTTTGTAACCTGTTTAATATGCTAAAAAATGATATGTTGGACAAAGGCCTTGGTTTCCCCCCTTCTCATACTCTTTCTTCCTCTGCCCTTGCACACTTAACAAATATCTCTGCTCAGTCAATTGTTGCTTCCCTCCTTCCCCCAATACTTCTTCCACCCCCTCTCTTAATTTCCTTCTTGTGTACCCTTTTGTTATCTCTTCCCATGTTTTCCCTCTTTCTTTTCATTTTAGACCTGTCGGTTATCTGTCTAATAACACTGTCCATAGAGTAGGACTTTCAAGCTGTATGTCCCCTTCCCCCAGTGGTGGCATGCTTATGCCAGAGACTGCTGCAGAGCCTGCACAGAGACTACTGATTACATCGTCTGCTCCTGTTCTACCCTCCATGTTTTAAGCGCTTCTTCTCCTGTGGTTGTTATGGTTCTCCCTCTCCCTGAAGCTGTCCAAGTATCTGCTACAAAGTGGTGCTTTGTCACCACAGCAACTCATTACAGCTATGGCTCTCCACAGTGCTCTGCCAGCCCCTCCATGTTCCTGCTGATCACTGACTCCTTTACTCTGGGTGACATCCACCTACCCAGCTGCATCTTTACTGGAATGGTAATGCTCCCCTAGTGGCATGGCAATTTATACCCGGACAACACATCAGTCCCATTAGCCAAGGAACTGCTGGCTAAAGTGGTTCTGGCTGCTGCTTCAGTGTCTGCCACCATCCACAGAAAGATCGTCAAAAGCCATGTAAAGGTTCACCTCTCCAACCAGCTTGTAAGCTGCCTGCCTGGAAGATCCTGCCTCTGGTCCATCCCACAGCTTCATCACCTGGTGGACCTTGCTGCAGATAGCTGCCACTGCTGTTTCCTTATTGGTCCTACTCCTATCTGTGTGCATGTGTTGTTATTTTAAATGCATGCTCACTAACTCCATCTCCATCGTTAGCCTTGCTTCTACCTTTCATCCTGCCTATACCCCTTCCTCTACCTACAACCTCTCACCCCTCACTCTCAGGAACACTGATCACAAGTATAACTATATTTAAAATCTTAACTGTATCTCACCTAATGGTTCGATAACGTTAAACAGGAGGGAATCTGTTAGGATAAGCAAGCAAGCCAGGCCTCGTGAGCACGGAGGGTATCTGGGTAGGCAGCATGCAGGCTGTCTGCTGTGACATATACACTCTCCATTTCATACATGCCTCAGGTCACATACACCTATCCAACCCCCACCCTCCCTTGCCTTATATGGAAGCTAGTATTTCCTAACCTGTAAAGACCACCCCTCACCACCAGCCTGACTCTCTTTCCATATATGGAGTTGTTTTTCCCAAAGTGTTAGAAAAACTACTTTAAACCAGTAAGCAAGCTGCCTGTGTATATAAGCAATTGCCATGCTACTTCCATCTTTGAAGCGGATACTGTTTTGTTCAGTATTTCTAGTACTGGTAGTGTAAATAAACCTCTTCAGTGTTGTTTGTATTGCCTGATCCCTCTTGGAGGGACCCTTCCAGACTTACACTAGTTTATGCACGGTTGTAGGTATCCCCTGGCAGGAAGCAGGATCAGACCTGAATGTGAGAGTGTAGTGAGATGGTCACTTATTGAGAACCCCTTAGTAGCTAGGGGTCATTTTGCAGATATCCTGGCCCCATTAGCCCCGTCTTGCAGACTCCTTAAGCACTTCAAAAACAATCTGTTATGGCTCACTGCACCCCTTTCTCTAGCTGATTTAATAACAAAGTCCACACAGTACTCAGAATCTTTGGCTATGTCTACACTAGCTAGTTAGTCCAGACTAAGCAAGCTGAGTCCAGACTAATTTGGTCCATGGCCACACTAGCCTTTGGCTAGTCTGAAATAAGAAATTTCTTAGTTTGGACTAGGCAAAGGTTAGTCCGAACTAAAAAAGTACCCCTGGTTAATTTGGACTAGCCGACTTAGTTCGAACTTTAGCTCCGGCAAGCTGTGAAGTAATGCCTAGTTTGAACTTAAGATGTTTGAACTAAGCCCTTAGTTTGAACTAGCCACATGTTCTAGTTCAAACTAAAAAGTTAGTTCAACCTAGGACACATGGCTAGTTTAAACTAAAAAGCCTCAGACTTATTTAGTTCGGACTTGCAAGACCAAACTAAATTTTTAGATGTAGACATAGCCAATAACCACAAAATAATCCAAACACTTCTCAAAGAGTTGCCAATATAAAGGCCATAGCCATAATTTAAGTGTTTATACTTAGAAAGTGTTCTGAATGTGGCCAAAGAAACAGAGTTTGTTAGTCTTCTACATTTGAAGCTGCCAGTTTCAGCTCTTTCTGCCCAGAGCTCAGCCTTTTCTTTCTTTGTTTGTCATTTTATGGCATAGCAGATCAGCTGAAAGGCTGTGACCACTATCTACTGGAGTTTTCCCATAATCAGAACCTACATCCTCTCAACCTGTCCTGTATCCTGAAAAAAAAAAAAGCATAATAATGCTTCTATATTGCTACCCTGCCATTTCTGTACTTCCACCATCTCTTTCAGACTATGTTCTTTCATCCTGAAGCACCTCAGTTCTTCATAAAGAATCTGTTTTTTGTAAAATTCTCCCTGCGTTGTATCACCTATCATTGTGCTTGTTTGGTAGATAGAAATTTCCATTTAGGCCACAGTAGTTTGATACCACTTCTATAATGTTATCCTTGCGTTAAGCATGTCCTTCATAGAACATTCACCCTTTTGTCTCTTTGTCCTATAGTTCTTGCTATTCCCTCTTTAGTTCTTTTAACCAAACTTTTGAGCTTCTGTTTACTCAGAGGGATCTTTCTATCAACCTCCTCATTTTTTCAGTCATTTTTTGCTCTTTTATATGCCATTTCATTGTCAGATATCCCAACATATGCCAAAATCCATGCTACTCCAATACCTAATTGTACTATTTCTGTAATTAAGAACAACACTTCATTCATTAAGTCATTCCCGCTTTCTGAGGCTCCCTTTCTGATAGCCATTATACACAAGGAATCAGATAGTATAGCACAGGGGTGTCTAACCTTTATGGGTGAGGGGTCATATTGCAATTATTTTCTCACTCAGGTGGCTGGTGAGCAGATTTTGGATAGATAAGGTATAGAAATTGATTATTCTATTAATAAAATTAAAACCAGTCAAACAATAAACACCAGTTTACAAACTCAATTTGGTTCTGTAAAAGTGGAAGTTTATATTTGATACCTAAACACAATTGTCAAACAATATCCACCCTCCCTGCAGCAACCTTTAAATAAGTGTCACTTCCACAACTGTCCAAGTTTTCACTTGTGAATTAAACCACTGTAACCCTCTCCTTTTTCTCCCCGGGTTACTTGGGAGCCGGCAACACTCACATGTGCACAGGCGCCTAAGTTTGATGACAAAGAGATCCTGAGTTTCCAAGTGGTGATGTTGGGATTGTGGGAATCCTCTATCCACTCTTCTTCTGCAGTCCCTTTGCTTTACAGGAAATTAAGCTTGGCGGTGCCTCCACCTGGCTGGGTCCAGTACACGCTCAGTGGCATGCCTTGGGAGCCTCCAGGACTAAATCCATGTGGCTAAGGATAACCTGTGGGATGGGTCTAATCCAAATTTACTACTTATATATATAATACATTCATAGTGCTCAATTGCATGTAACAAAACCTTTACTTAACACAGAAATTTATCATAACAGGATGGAACTGAATATTACTACTAATTTAAATACACAGAGGCAAGTAAATAAATCAGTGAGCAGACACAGAATACAGGAAACTTATCTAACTAGCATGTTCACAGCCCTTTTTCCAACTCAGAGGGCACACTTCCCAGAGTTCAGAACCCCAACCACTTGCTTGCATGGGTATGCTTGGAGGGTCAGTGAAGGAGACAAGGCAGCATGCTGATGGTTCAGTGTATCCGCTCAGAACCATGCTGCAGATCCGTAGTAAGCCCAACCAATGGTCTATTGTCCTGGCCCTGGTTCAAAGGGACTGCCACACTGCCTCCCCTCAGGCCCAGTCATTTTCTCAACAGACTCCCTGGCTTTACAAGCTCTGCTCCAAATTGGAGGAGGGAGACAGACACTCACGCCGTCACTGCAGATCTCGCTCAGCCAGCTTTAGGCTCAGACCTTGCTTTTGGGCTGAGTAAGCCACCAACCTCTGAAGCTCCCTGCTTGAGTGATGCCTCCAACAGTCTCAGGAACCCCAGGAGCAGCTTCAGGAACCCCAGGAGCACTCACAGCAGCTTCCAGATTCAGGCATGTCTCTCTCTCTCCCACCCTGTGAGACCCCTTTGTTCACCTCTGGTTCCTGGAGGGCAGCCAGGGTCTCCCCCTCTCTTCCAAGGGATCATGGAAGTTGTAGACCCTCAGTGGAAAACTTACAGCATATAGAAACTGCTTAAATGTTAACCTCCTACTTGATTTCAGAGGCCCCTAAAGTACAGGGTGCCTACACCACATTTGGTGAAAACCTGACAAGGACTTGCCTTTGTTTCTTTTTCAAGAAGTGTCAATGTGCACAGGTGGCAGGGGAGCATAGCAGGGGTGGCCATTTGAAATGACAGGGGAGAGTGCAGGGACCAGGGCAGGGGACAGGTGGTAAGGGAGGGGAGGGCAGAGCAGCAAGGGGAGCAGTGCAGCCTGGTGGTCCTGGGTCAGACTTTAAAAAGACCCCTGCCTGGCCCCAGTTCCCAGGAATGCATGGGTGGGGAAAGTTGGGGAACTAGTGGCAAGAGAGGCACGCAAACTGGGGCTGCCAGTGCCAGGGGGGGGAGCAGGGCCCTTGTGACTTTCCTGCCTCCCCTGCCACTAGACAGGCTGAGGTATATACCAGTGGCCTAAGAAGGGAGGGTAGATGGGGTGGGTTCTGCATTATTACAAAGAGTTCTTTTTTGGGTGACTGGTTGGTGAGACTTGCCCACATGCTCGGGGTTTAACTGATCACCATATTTGGGGTTGGGAGGAAATTTTCCAGCAGGGCTGATTACTTAGGGCTGGGGGGGGGTCACCTTCCTCTGTAGCATGGGGCATGACTCACTTTCTGGTGAATTCTCTGGATCTTAACATCCTTAAATCATGATTTGAGGACTTAATAACTAAGTCATAGGTTAGAGGCTTATTGCTGGAGTGGGTGAATGAAGTTTTGAGGTCTGCATTTGCTCAGGAGATCAGACTAGATGATCATACTAGTCCCTTCTGACCTTAGTCTATGAGTCTATAATGAAAGGCAAAGAGGGCTGCCACACTGATGCTCCCACTAGCCCATGCCAGGCTCCTGGTCTCTCTCTCTCTCTTTCTGCCCCCCCAGCAACCCACTGGCTGGCTCCCCTCATCTCCTGATGGCCCCAGCAGTCCCTCTGCCAGCAGGCTCCCTCCCCTGCCCCATACAGCCCTCACTACAGCAGGCTTCTGATCTCCCTTTCTTTCCCTAGCAGTCCCTTGTTCAGAGGCTCCCTCCCCTTCCTGCCTAGCTCCCCTCTGGCAGGCTCCCAATTTCTCTCCTTCCTTCCACCTCACCCACAGTAGCCTCCCACCCCAGCCGTCTGGCTGGCAGGGTCCCTCCTCTCCCCCACATTCAATAGCAGGCTCCCAATCTCCTTCCCTCCTGGCCCCCCTCTAGCCTCCCAATCTCCTTCTGGTCTCCTCCTCTAGCACCCTGCAGGCTCCTGCTTTTCCTCCTTCCTCCTCCCCTCCCCTCCCACTGCAGCAGGCAGGCTCCTATCTCCCTCCTTTCCCCAGCAGCCCCACTGCCCGCAGGCTGCCCCCACCCCCACCAAACAACTCATAAAATGGCAGGCTCCCTATCATCCTCTCCCCACCAGCAGCCCTGTAGCCAGCAAGCCCCCAACCTCCCTTCCTCTCTTAGCAGCTTCTTGGCTGGCAGGGAGGCTGCTGATCCCCACCCCTAGCCAGCTCCCCATGCTTCTTCCCTCTAGCCTAGATGCAGCTGACAAGGGGATTGCAGTCCACAAAAGCTTATAAAGAAATTTGTTAGTCTTTAAGGTGCAAAGGGCCTTTTGTTGTTTTTGCTATATACAGACTAACATAGCTAGCCACCTGGAACTCCTAAACTCTCTGTTCCTAGTGCTATTCTGTATTTCTGTTTCCAATCTTGCAATAGGACAAATTGTGCATCTTCCTTTCCTGAAACCGTTTTCTACACAGTTAATCATTTCATTTTTTCCAAGTACGCTACTAATTTCTTCCCTTATCCGGCCATTTTCTGGACTTTTATTTTACTTTATTCCAACAGCTGGAGAAGGTTTTCTGGGAGTCTTTGTTCTTAAAGGACAAATACACCCCCATTATGGGTGCTTTGGGGAAAATGCATTCAAAACTGCTTCCATTGAAAAAGTCAGTTCTGAAGTTATCTGCAATGTTGTGGTGTTCCCAGGATATTAGAAAGGCAAGATGTGTGAGGTAACTTTGTGGACCAACTTCCATGAAGAGCTCTGTGTAAATTCAAAAGCTGGTCTCTTTCACCAGTAGAAGTTGACCCAACAACATATATTAAGTCACCCACCTCATCTGTTCTGAAGTCTATATCATGAACAGAAAGTAACCACAGAGACTGGAATAGCATGCAATGGCAGGAGAATGTGTGGTAGCGTAGGCAGCCCCTGTCATCAAAACCTAAACCAAACTTAGGCTGTGTCCACACGGCACTTTTCTTTCGAAACAACAGCTGTTGTTTTGAAAGATAAGGTGCCAGGTCCACATGATGTTTCGTTATTTCGAAACGACGGGACTCTGTCGTTTCAAAATAATGAGCATTGTTTCAAAATAGCCAAACCTCGTCCGCTTCCGAAATAGCCATTGTTTCGAAACGGCCATTTCAAAACAACGGATCGAAATGGCTGTTTCGAAACAATGGGTCCAAAACCCGTTATTTTGAAACAACGCTATTTCGAAAGCAGCTCAGAGGTGACCTTCTTCCTCCCAGTGTGCCCTGAGCCAGGAAGTACTCTCCTAGGCTTGTGCTTGTGCTGCCAGGCTGTATAGCTGGGCTATGGCCGAGGCACGAGCAGCTCAGGCTCAGGGTTGGTGTAGGGGATCTGTCTGGTCCCAGGCAGAGACCCTTGCCCTCCTGCAATCTGGGCGACAGAGGACAACCTCCAGCGCTTCAGGGCCAGGCATCGCAACGTCGATGTCTATATCGACATTGCCCAGGCGCTGTGAGAAGTGGGCTTTGAGCATAGTGTGGAGCAGGTGTGCTCCATGGTCAAGGGGCTCCGTCAGGACTATGCCCAGGCACATGATGCCAAGCAGCTCCATGGGGCAGCAGCTGCCACCAGCTGCCCATTCCATGAGGAGCTCGACCAGTTCCTCAGCCAGGAGCCCAGTGGCCCACCACACCGGGAGCAAGTGAGGGACTCGGCTGAGGCCTGCGGAAGTCAGACGGAGCTGGAGGGTGCCCCGTCCAAACAAGAGGAGCCCATTGATGTGGGTGGCGAGACCAGCTGGCCAAACACAGCTCCACCCACAAGCCCTGAGCTCATCAGCGAAGGGGAGCCCCAGACCAGCAGCCCTGAGGACCACTCAGGGGAGCAGGAGGCAGCCGCCTCAGAGGGAACAGCGTGCTGGACATCAGGCATCCCACTTGGTGAGTATCCCCCCCACAAGGCAGGGAGGCCCAGGAGTGCAGGACATGGGTCCTGAGGGGGGCACGGCCCTTGGACGGTGGGGCTTGTGCCTGGGGGTGGGGGCACAGGCTCTCCCGTGCATGCATGCCACAGGGAGGCATGTGGAGACAGGGTCCCATGCCCAAGCAGGATGGGGGTCCCTCAACACAGGGTGGCTGTAGGCAGACTTGGCAGCATGCAGGGCAGAGACCCTTCAGCCAGCATGGCTGTCACATGAGCCCAGGTGACTTCTCGAGAACAGCTCACTTGGCCATCAGGCAGAGGAGGAGAGCCCGGCCTACCCAGGATGACTTCCTGACCGCCATGCTGGAGCTCGGGCAGCAGGCCGAGGAGTCCTCCAGGGCATGGTGGGCCAAACAAACCAGGCACCAGGATGCTGTGGTCTGGCATTTCAAATGCTCTGTCGACGCTGACGACCACATCGTAGTGGCCCTGGAGCGCCAGGGAACAGCCCTCGAGGGTGTGCACGGAACACTGCAGCAGATTGGGGGAAACCTTGCCCCCCAGCCTAGGACCGCCCCTGCTGCGCCCAGGGACCCTGCTGCCCCTCACCCTGGGGTGGCCTTGGCGAAGGCCGTGGGGCTGCGGGTCATGACCCAGGGGTAGCTCCCCCATAAACTGCCCCCCAGTTGTTCCCAAACCCCAACCCCACATCCCCTGTCCCTGTTTAGTATCCCCAGCCCACATCCCCTGTCTTGGTTTAGTGCCCCCAGTTGTGCCCCCACTTGACCCTTCCTGCCTCCCCAGCTCCACGTTCCCCAACCCCCTTCTTTAGTGAAATAAATCCAGTTCACCCATGTTCAAAGTTTTTGTTGCGTGTTTTATAGGGATGGATTCAGGGTACGGGTGGGTTGGGTGGTGGCTGGCTGGCTGAGGCAGAAAGGAGGAGCGGGCAGTGTGGTGGGGCTCAGATGGTGATGTGGGTGGTATCAACAATCCCCCCACACAATGGAAAGCCCAGGGCAGCGAAGCCGGCGATGCTGTCCTGCAGCACCCCCAGGGTGACAAGGCGTGGCCGCAGGACTGGCTGATGGCGTGGGCGACCTGCAGTGGCAGTTCCCTGACAGTGGACCTCCTGATGCTGATAAGATGAGCACCAGACCTGTGGGACTTGGGAGTGGCCATCTTCCAGAGAGCGATGGCCATGCTCTTGTCCACAGAGATGCCTGCCCTCATCACCATATGCCTTTGGCGTAGGACTGGGGTGGGCTCAGTGACAAGGGGTGACGGTCCCCCTGCTAATCTGGAGGTTCTTCCTCCAGTGCTTGTTGCTCCAGGTTCCCTGGATGACCCGTTCCCCAGGCATGTCGCTGGTGTTGGGCACGCCGGGGCATGTGCTCCAGGTCCCAATGCCAGTGTCCTGGTGTTACGTGTTAGCTCTGTGTTCTTGAGGAATCAGAGAATAGTATCCAGCCTGTGCCTCCCTCCCCCCACACATTCCCCAACCTCTGCTTGAACTGAAAACCAAAAACAGTAGGAAATGGGAGCCATCCTCATCTACCCATATCCAAAAGCCATCAGCACAGTAAATGGAGCTTCATGTGCATTGACTATGGAGAGCCAGGCTCCAAAGCAGGAGCCACACTGAACTCTGGGATTGAAGAAGCAGGAACCACACTGAACTCTGGGATTGAAGAAGCAGGGAAGCATTGCCTGATGGGGAATCTCACACCAACACGAACAAACTCAGCAATAATCAGACCATTCTAGTCACAGACATGATAATTGATACCCAAAATACTGAGTCTGCCTGACTGTATTGTGAGCTTTTCTGAACCATTACACCCAGCCAGGAATGTGTATTGGCCACGTAAACAAGTCCTTATAGAAAACCTTTACCCACATCCAACAGTAGTACAGTGGTGTGTAGTGTAGTGTGTGTCCTGTGCAAGTCCTGACTGGATCCTTTCTGAATCCTGCGTGAGTCTGGACTGAATCCTGAGTCCTGATGCTTGGATCTAAAGCTGTATCGTTTCCACTGGGATTTGGCTTTTCTTCCTTGCTGATTGCTGTGGGAGCTTGGTTTCCATCCAGCCTCTGACCCTGATCTGCACAACCTGGAAACCTTTCCGCTACACAGAGTGGTGAGACCCCCCCCCCCAACTTCTCTCTCTCTCTCTCTCTAGGCCTGATACAGTAGAATCTAGGTAATATTGTAGCTGGGTGTTCTTCTTTCCTTGTATGTTTATCAATGCTGTAACTGGGTATTTTGGGGTATTCTTCTCTCCTTTGTAATTGTTAGTAGTAGTACAAGTTTTAGATACCTAGCAATAAAATGCCTTTTGTTATCAAGCCAGTTTCCAGACTCTTCTAAGACTTCATTCCCTCTCCTTTGTGGTCTTGGTTTCTTTATATCACTTTGCAGCGACGCTTCTATTACCTAGCCAAAGATCCCTGTAATGCCCACAACCCTGTAAGGTTTGCTCATTGATAGGGATAGTAGCCTGATTGACTCCAGGGGCACATAAGGGTAGCAGCGGAGAAGTGCTGTGTGACCCAGCCTACTGAGTTCAGGGACACATAAGGGGTCAGCTGAGAGTGCTGATAGACCCGGTCCGCTCAGACGCACCTATATAGAAACACAAGTCACACAAGCAGCACACTAATAGAATTACCATCTTCCCCATAGAGAAAGCAACCCTAATAAATGAGCATACCCCGAGTTGGTGGGCAAAGTTGGTAACACCGGATCTCCGGCCCAATCGGGCTGGGAATCTGGGGCCTGATCCCCGGCTGGCCGCGGCTGCGGCAGCCCCGGCCCCGGCCAGGGATCCTGGGCCCAGCTGGCTGCCCGGCAGGCCCTGCCCCTGGCCAGGGATAGGGCCCAGGGGGAGGCCGCGCCGCCACAGGCCAGAAGCGGCTGCTGGGGGCAGGGGCTGGGCCCGTGCCCCGGGTCCCTCCCCACCCCAGCTCCACCTCTGCCGTTCCCACCAGTCTGTGCTGGTGTCCGGTGCCGAGATGCGGGACGAGGAGCTATTGGGCAGTGGAGGGATCTTCAGTAAGCGGAGGGCACAACCTAGTGAGGTGTGGCACTTTATTTCTACACTGCTGCAGGTCCAAAGGCAAGTACCCAAGGGCCCCAAGAAGAGTGTATGATATTTTTCTAGTGACATAAGTACACATATCACAGTGCATAAGCTCTTGCTGTATAGGGAATCACGTTCTGGGCCTGGCCTCTTTGCACTAGAAGTCCCTCAATAGCAGCCCCTTCCTTTGACCCGCCTCGCTCATAGTCATCTGCGCCAGGGGCCTTTGGCCTAGCTGGACTGGCCCGAACAGCTTGCCCTTTATCCAGGTAAACTGACCTTAGCATTCTGCCAGTAAAATCCAATCACTTCTGTCTCCAAATTCCAATATGTGGTCTATCCCTGAACCATGGAGGCAATCACAGCAAGGGTCCTCTGGCATACCTTATCTGTTAGAGGCTGCTACTGGCCCTCTTCCAGGCCTGTTTGAAGGGCAGAGCAAGTGCACACTTATCCCCCCCCCCCTTTATAGGCATAGTGAACTATCTGTGTCTCAACAGTGTTAGGCCTCAGCCACGGGGTTCTTCCACAGTACTGTCAGGGCCACTGAGATAATGGTCCAGGGCTCAGCTCCGGGCTCATCAGGCTCAGAGAAAGTGTGTCCCACAGCAGGGTGGCACCCTGCAGGCTACCAGCGGGTCTACCAGGTGCTTGTGGATGGTACGGGAGCCAGGCAGCATCCCTAGCCATCTCTCTCGCAAGCGCTTGGGGGTCACGATGGACAGCGAGGGGCTGTCTGTTCATGCTTTTAAGTGATTGGCTGGCAACCTAGCTGGCAACATGGCCACCAACATGGCCCGGTGAACTGGCCATGTTGTCACACCTCCCATGCTGCCCCTCACCTGGAATCAAAATAGCATGTCCACACACAGGGCATGCTATTTCGATTTGAAGGGATTCCCTTAATTCGAATTAAGAAACTGTTAGTTTGAATTAACTTATTTTGAAATAAGGATTTTATTTCGAAATAACAATTACTGTGTAGACATAGCCTCAGTCACGACATTCCCGCAAAAGGGAACAGGAGATGTCTTTCCATAAATACTCCACTGCCTACCTCTTCTCTTCCTGTGCCTGCCCAGAAAACTCACTCCCCCCAACTCCAGCGTCACTTCAACTGTTACCGACGTGCTAGCAGGATGTCTTGCCTTTTGTAGGAAATGAGAACAGCCAGACTATTCTGCATCTGCATCTGCCACTGTCAATATGTCATAACACAGCAGCAATCTTAGGCAACTATCCAAAAAAGCACCCACTTCTGCCCACCTCTGTGTCCTACCGAGCATGTTGTTATATCACTCTCTGATCTGCTAATACCGATTGATGCATAGTCCCCATAACCTAATAAGTGGCACATTACTCACTGTTTCCTGGCATCTGTCTGGTTATTGTCAATGATTCACTACTCACTCAACCCAGCTCTCAAATTATAGGCTATCTTCCAGTCTCTGATTGGCTGGCAGTTGGGCACAGTTGGCTATCCAGGCCCATCTACAACCTCCTTCTTGCTGACTTCAGCTGTTAATTGCATCAGCAATTCTATGTCAGTCCTCTTCCGTGAGGGTATTCTACCTCATGTGTTTATCTCTGAGGTGTCAGCAGAAACCCTTACAGCATCCTAAAAGCTGAAAATGGGGAGTAAAACAGCAGAAATTTATTATAAAAATAAGTAACTCAAAGGATGTCATACTGATCAGACTGGGAGCAGTGAGGAGAACAGAGTTTGTGGAACCAAGGTTGCATGATTCTAGGGTCCCTGCCACATATTTGTTTCCAATGCAGCACATTAGAACCAATGACTTAGTGGCCTGATTTATAGGGATGGTATGTGATTTTTTTCTTTCATTTTGAAGAGGACATGAACTAAATATTAGTATTATCTAGAGCTAGGTAGGAAATGTGAATTTGTAAGATTTGTTAATATTTCCCATCCTGCCGCAAGATAAAAAGAAGTAGAAGGTCAAAAATTTCAGATCAGCTGAAACATTTTGTTTTGATTTTGGCCTGTTAATGCCCCTTCACCTCAAATCAATGAACTTAAATGTTGAACCAAATAGTCATTTAGACTTGAGCAAATGGTACATTTTATTTTGAAAATGTTAGATTGGGACATAGATAATTTTGAAACTTTTTCCCATTTTTTAAAAATTTCGCCAGAATGGAATGTTTGTTGAACCTGACCTTTTCTTGCAAAGAAAGAGTTTGCAGTTCAACAAATCAGCATTTTCCAGTGTGGAAATGGTCTATTGAAACAGGTCTAATACCATCAGATGGAGAGCGATGGCTTTTTGGTCAGCAGCCATCAAAGATTCTCCTATGCCACATCTACAGCCTACCTCAGGGGTAGGGAAACTTTTTGGCCTGAGGGTCACATCAGTGTCTAGGCAGGCCAGAGGGAGGGGAAAGCAGCGGGGCTGGTCAGTGGAGGGGGAAGCTGCACTCCATATGCTGCTGAGAAAGGAGCAGGGCTGGGCAAGAGGAGTGACCACCAGGGTTCACCCAGGCTCAGCTAGAGGGCTGGATGAAAGGCAACTGTTGGCTGCATCCAGCCCACATATTTGCTTACCTCTGGCCTACCTACACTGGAGAAATTTACTGTATTAAGAACCATTCTAACTTCCTGCACCTTTGTAATCCACTTTTCCCTTTGCAGAGTCCTCCAATTAGTTTACAAGGACACCACTAATGAGGCACTACAGCCTATCATTTTAAAATTAGCATAGACACAGACCAGTGCAATGTTTCTCAACCTTTAGTGGACTGGGGAACACCTAAAGGTATTAATTACTTTACAATGAACACCAGATGAAAACAGTCTTGAAAAAAGCTGCTAACCGTGGTGGGAGCTAAATGCCCTAGTCACAGCAAAGCTTCCAGGTGTGCATCAATATTTGCTGCAGCTGGGACATTGGGATGTTATATTGTTCCTCTCTCACTCCCCTCAGCCCCCTCTCCCACATGGGGAGGGGTGAGGGTGAGCCACAGAACACCTGCCCTACATCTGAGTAGCACCAGCATTGGTGGGAGAGCTCTGAGAAACACCAGACTAGTGGAAATGGTTCAAGTTACTGTTCCACAGTACACTGGTGGCCTTGCAAGATCTCCCAGAGTTCACTGCTGTTTGGCGTGGAGCCAGGGATCTATGGGTTAGACACCTGGAGAGTACTACAAGAGAAATTCTTTAGGACAGTACGAGGGTTATTGTAGGCTATCAATTCTTAAAGTACTTCAACAGGGGTACGGTGGATGGATTGAATCATTAGTGCTCCAAATGTTTCAGTTCAATGGTGTAGTGTAGATAAGACCCTGTTATCTCAGTCCTGGCAAGGAAATCTTGTATCGAGAGAGAGAGAGAGAGAGAAAGTAAACAAGTCTCCATGGCAACATTCAGTCACTGAGGCTACCCACAAAGGGAACAAGCAAATGTTTGATGGTTTGATCAATTGCCTAGTCTAGTAGCAGTAGTTGAAGTGTCACAAGGTGTCAGTTTTCTGCTGATAGGGAAATGGTGTCATTACTGTTTAGTAAACAAAAGACAGATATGCATCACCAGAGGCCTTTAAATTGAATTTAGCGTAGGTGGAAGTTGCTAGACTGGCAGCTCAAGAGAGAGTGAAAGCTGCTCCCTCCCCTATAGAGCTCCTATATCCCCCTTTGGGAAAATGTACATTGCAGGCAGGAGTGTGAGCTCATTTGGTCATACAGTGATGGACTGAGAATAAAAATTGGCCTTAGCATAAGCATACCGGCCAGGGCACTGCTGGGCCCATGTGGTAGTGGGAGAGGGGTGGAGGTCAGGGGTGCTCTGGGGAGGGGGAGCAGTCACTGTGATCCAGCCAGGGCACCACTGCTTGGCCCATGCGGTGGGACTTGAGAGCGAGGTGGGGCTGGGAGCGGGTAGCAGCCACCATGCTCCAGCCAGATCCAGCTGAAGGGCCTGATGATATATATACTCCTGTGGCAGGTCACAGTTAGTTTTTCAGAAAGACTAGCCCTTGAGTGCACAGGCCCCTCTGGCATTTGCTAGAACTACCAGATGCCCTGTCCATCGACCCACACTAGTTAGATGTACCCGTGTTGCCCTCTAACTAGTTTGCTAAAAATAGGAGTACATTGTCATGTGGGCTGCAGACACTTATGTGACCACACTGGGAACACATTCTCTCATGCATCAGGCACAGAAGCTGTACTGTGATGCCCTCACTTCTATTTTTAGTGAATTAGTTAAAGTACAACTAGCACAGACACAGCTGCACAGAGTTGCCATTCACACTCCCAGCTGCAGTGGAGATGTACTTGTAGCCAGCTCCCTCATGGGTACTGCATAGAATAGATGTGTACTACCTTATGCAGAGCATTGCAGAAATTCTGGGGCAATTCCAGATTGAAGAGCAACCTACAGATAGCCTGTAGGATTGGTAGGTAGAATTGCTGTAACTTAAGGTAAATTTACATTGCACACTCCTTGTGGCATCTCCTGTAGTGCACATGCCCACCTCACACAGATATAAATAGCAGTATAGATGGTGAGGCATGGCTTATGCAAGTAAAGACATGCCTGAACTCTTAGAGAATGTACCTTACGGAGCTCTGTACATGCCCCTTACGGTCCACACTGTTGTTCTTTTGTTGTGTCATGCCCCATTGCCTTACTGCACCCACAGTCCTTCCCCACCTCAGTGAAGACTCTAGCAGTGGGGAAAGGCTCTGACATCTCCCCACTGCTGGTCCTGTCCTCACTGCTTCCCCCTGCTTGGCCCTTTGTGGACACACCTTGCTTTTAATTGCAGTAACTATGAATATCCTGCATGGTGCCTCCAATGGAGTGTGGTGTAAATGTAGCTTCACAGTAGATTGCCTAAAGTATGCCAAGGGCTGTTTATGCTGGACCAGCCCATAATCCTAAACATACAAAAGTCGTGTAAAGGCACTTTTGCATGTATGCTCTTTGAACAGCAAGTTCTCTCCTGGCTCCAGCAGAATCCCAGCCTTTAATTTTCTATTAAACCAATCTGACTCCCAGCCCCAGTCTGCAGGAGGTGGGGTCTGGTGCAAGGAGCTGGCTCCTGCCCTAACCACTTGCAAGTGGCCAGGGCACGAGTCAGCTGCCAGCCCCGCTGCCTGCAGAGAGGGGCTGGGAGCCAGGTCAGGTTCCTAGCTCCTCTCTGCTGTCCACAGAGAGGGGCTGGGAGCCCAATGGGCCTCACAGCCCCTCTCTGCATGCTGTGGCTGCTGGTTCCTGCAGCTTGCAGAGAGGGGCTGGGAGTCCAGTCTGGCCCCTAGCCCCTCTCTGCAGGCTGCAGGGGCTAGGAGCCAGCTCAGAGCCCAATCTGGCTCCCAGCTGCTTGCACCATGGCACAAGCAGCTCAGAGCCTGGTCAATTTCACAGAGTCCCAAAATAAATGTCTTAATCTTTAAAAGTGCCACGGGACCCCTTGCTCATGACAAAGTATGTCACTTTGAGAAGACCGACCATGCCGTCCTTGGCTCACTGCAGAGCTTCTATCTAGAACCTTGTCCAACACACCCAGCCAGGCTTCCTGGTGTAGATTTAAAGAACCAGCACACATTATCACAGTAATGGGTGTAAGTTCTGACAAAATAGATCCCAGCTGCTCAGCCCTGTCTTTCTTTCATGATGGAACCACTGGTTTAGGGGCGTTTTACAAAAAGGTCACAAGGCTTTGCAGTGTATGCTTCTTCCATGACAGGCATAAACCATTCCTTCCCCTCCCCAAGAGGCCAGACCTTTGGAACACCTTTGATGCTTGGTGTTCACAGCTGAAGTCTGTAGTCAGTGGGCATGATAAATGGCCTCTGACAACACTAGAGCAGAGACTTTGGTGTTGTTACAGGGAGCTGGTTTGAGGCAAGTGTTTTGCAGCCTATCTTCCTCCTGCCCTTGCCTTTCTACAACTTCAAATACCATTACACTCTAAACAGCAGAGAAAACATGACATACAGATTAGTTAATGAAAAAGAAGCAAGGAGATTAATTAATGGCCTTTTAGGAGCTTTACAGCAATCAGATGTTTCCTTATTCCTTTACCTCCCTCTAGTGGTTAGAGCATGGCACTCCTGCTGAGCTGCTTAGGTAAGTTCCAAAAGGAGCAGTCATGTTAATCTCTAGGTCCTAGTCGACACTGGGGCTGCTTTTTCGTGGCAGTTGACAGTCATTTATGCAAGACACATAAAATGCCTCGCATAAATGACAGTGACTTCCTAAGCCGCCAGGACACACTGGGAAAAACCAACCACAAATCCCTTGTGGTCGGTTTACCCCTGTGCCTCCTTGCCCCCAGGACTTGTGCTGCCATCAGTGAAGACGTACCCTTGGTCAGTAAAACAAACAAGGAGTCCTGTGGCACTTAAAGACTAACGAATTTATTTATTACATGAGCTTTCATGGGAGAAAATCCTATGACAAAGTGGGATTTCTCCCACAAAAGCCCGAACAATAAATAAATTTGTTAGTTTTTAAGTGCCACCGGACTCCTTGTGTGTTCTACTTTGGAAAATAACTTTGCAAGTTCTATACGGCCTTGTCTACTCTAGGGAGAAAAACAACAAAAACAAAAACAAAACAAACAGACATATAATTCACATTCCAGCAATGGTTCAAGTTGAGAAATCTTTAGCACAGATAAGACACTGGCATTTGTACCACCAAGTCATCTAGTCCTCTTCAAGTATAGGTCTAAATTTTGCCACAGGTTGAAACAAAAGAGGGATCCTTTTTACCAAGTGTTACCAACAGAATTAGTACCTGGATAAAACATAGGTATTGTAACAATATCATATGAAGATGAGAACACGTTTTAATCCTACCTAATGACTTCAATGGGATCTACACACATATAGCAAAGTAACTTCCTTCTCAGGAGGGCTTCTTGTTCTAAACAGAGGTTCAGTGTTCCA
Organism: Podocnemis expansa; assembly: GCA_007922195.1. Classification (NCBI taxonomy): domain Eukaryota; kingdom Metazoa; phylum Chordata; order Testudines; family Podocnemididae; genus Podocnemis; species Podocnemis expansa. The sequence goes on along the minus strand of ML681963.1, from coordinate 82,599,744 downwards.
GGAACTGAAGTTTACAGACTGAAATGCATCGAAACCACCTGGAACTTTCATGCAAATCCTTTATGAACAATGTAGAGATTCACAGAGTTCAAATGTATTCCTCTATGTGCATTTACATATTTGCAATCCAGTTGTGGTTTGTCATGCCAGCTTGTGTGTGTGAGGCCTGACTCTTACAGGCAGAGTTGAATTGACCTTCACTGTGATATCACCAGCTGTTAACTGGCACCTTTATCTGGTGTCATTCGTGACTAGTGATTTTTGCACTGTATCTTGAGAGGACGTGTACAGAATACAGTCACCTAGATTAAAGAGCTGCCCTGTTTCAAGGTTAAATTTTCCTACTAACCATTATTAGAATTGTTCACTCCTGGTTCATTATGTCCACACACAGCAGCCTCTGTTGCATAAACCAGTTGAGTGTTCATGCTCAGCCATCCCTCCAACCATTACAGTACTAGTGAATATTCTGTGCATTTTGTGAGATGCCTATCCACAGAGAGCTAGCCATTAAGGTACTAGCGGTGGTGGGTTCCCCTAAATTTCAGGCAAGCAGCACTACATAGCTACAGTCTTCAGAAATTGGGTGTTACCTTCCTGTGGGCCACACCATCCCTGGCTAGAGCATAGGTGGAGGGAACATAAAGAGTGCTTCCACTCTATGCCCTTAGGGTGCAGGCCATCCTAGCTGGCTTGAAGGAGTCAGGGAAATGGCTTCACTCCCCAGGGCCAACGGCAAGGGGCTGTGGTGCCCCTAGCCTGCTTTTGTGCTCCTCCTGGGGGACATGTGGAACATGGCCTCTGCTTGAGGCTGGCTTGCCCTGCCCCCAGGCTACACTCCCCTGCCCCTCCCCTGGGCCGTCTGTTCTGCCCTAGGGACAGGGAGGGCCAGCCCAGAGGTAGGGCGAGAGAGTAGAGTCCACCTCATGAGCTGTTCCACCCTGGGGGCAGAGTGGCTGGGTCAGGGGAGGGTGAGAGCATGGAGTCCAGCTTCTGGGCCGGGCCGCTATGCTCCCCCTAAGCTGCGGTGGCCCAAGCCCGTGCCTCATTGACTCATGGCTAGAGCTGGCCCTGCCACTCCCCCACCATATTGACAGATCCACAGAGCTGGCCACGTGCACTGGGGACAGGAGGTTTCAACCTGCTTTGTGATGGCAGAATATTTCCACTCCACTGAGCACTGATTCAGTGAGCACTTCTCTAGGTACAAAAGTGTTGAGCTCTTTCTGGCACATTCCATCCTTTGCATAAAGTTACCCACCCACATAAAAAAGAATATGCAGGCCTCGACAACGTTGGTGGAGAAGCAGAGCCTCTGATCAGCATTTGTGTGTGATAAGAGCACCAATGTCTGTTTAGTATGTCTAGAAATAATCTCTCATTTGAAAAGAATGAGCCCAGTTCCTGTGTCACGCTTGGGGTAAATGCAATTGCCACCGCTGTGGGAGGGCTCCCAGCTCAAAGTAGCTGAAATGCTAATAATCACTGGGAAGCACGGGGAAGGGTGTTTCCATTACGGACAGGGAGCAGGTTTTTAAAATAAGCTCCTTGAATCATGATTTCCATTCTGCCATTTTGCATGTTATCCACACCTTCAAGAGGTCTCTGCCAACTGAGCACAGTCCTCAGGCCAGCTAGGTGTCGGGCAGATTTCTGCAGCATTTCAAGGTGAACATCCATCTACTTTCCTGCCTGGCCCCAAGAATTAACTAAATATTAACAGAGCAGTTCAGCAATCATCACCTGCCTCAATAGCACTTTCATCTCCCTTCACAAGCATCTCCATGCCTTCCAGGCCAGGCTTTTCTGCACCTATTCACAAAGCCAGGTCCTTCAGCTTACCCAAATCCCTCATGAAGTGCAGAGCCAGGTGAGATATCGGAGTCCAAACTGAATCAATCCAGCGTGAATCCAGATGGACACTATTGAAGTTAATGACATGTCTTCATTCCAAATTTACACCAGATCAGGATTTGGCCCAATTTGATATCGTGCAATGCAATGGGGAAAGAATTCCAAAGTGCAAGGATGATGGGAAATTAGGACATTTCTTGGGCCTTAATGTGAGGATGCATGGCTCAGGGCGCTGGAAACAAAATACCGAGTTTGTCTGTCATCTCTAGATCTTTGCTTCAGACCTAGTTCAAGCAGTAACAACACTGATAGCTGCTCCCATCTGAAGAGCCTTGTGGTGGCTTGTGTGAAATGTTTCCTATGGACAAGTAACCATGTCACAAAACCACTACCATGATGACACTAATGGGCCATCTAGGCAGAAAGACTGAGCAGTGGGGCAGGGCAAAGTGTCCTGTTCTCTTCGTCCTAAGTCAGGGCTCGTGGCAGTAGGAAGGTGAGGAAGCTTCTGTTGCTGCTACCTGCACAGTGCATTGCCTGGCCATAAAGGTCAGTCACCAGGACTGTCACCCAAGTGCTATGCACAGCAAATGATGAAAGAACCTGCCTTGGCAGCAGCTGCCCCATCTGGTGAGTCCAGACATACTTCACACTGCCAAGTCCTTTTGACAGCTGGATGCTGAGCTATGTGAGGACTTGGCTATTACACAAACCTGCTCTATTTGCATCTGGCCCTGCTGTGCACATCTGGAAATTTGAGAAGTTAAGAGCTCTGTGCTGTTAGCAATTCATTCTTTATAAATACTCCATTGAACCATGCTGCCACAATCCCACATTTCAATAGAAATGGGAAATGTCAGCACAGGGATCAGCTGATAACACAAAAGAGCAGATGCAAGAGTTAAAGCATTAAAGCACACATGGGGAGTGGACTTGTCCCTAAGAACCCGGGCACCAGAGGATTTCCAGGGAGGTGAAGGGGTGGTAGAATCCTCCCACCAAGGGTGTAAGGTTCCTCTGCAAAGACTAAGGCCTTGTCTACATTAGGGATTTGCTCCTATTATCATAGGATTGGTGTAGCTGTACCAATGATAAGGACGACTGTAGACAGGCAAAACCACAACACAGTGTTCTTCTCTGTTTTCAGACAGTGGTGAGCTGCAGTGGAACAAAATCTTGCCTTGCTACTCTGCACAGGGGTTTGCACTAATGCAACTACATCATGGCTAGCCACTGATGGCTGCAGCCCCCACCACAGACAAGTCCTAACCTAGGTTAACACAACACTTGCAAAAGTATTAATTGCTATGAATGTACTCCTTCTAGTCCCTCCCCAGTATCCCTGGAGACTCTGCTATGAATAGCTTCTATTCTATGGAGAGCAATGCTTTCATCTATCTAGGGACATCACGTACGAGCCACCACAAATGGGTGGAGAAGGTTGGTTATATGCATGTCTTAATTATTTTAAAATTTGTCCCAGTATTATCCATCAGAGAATCGAACAGCTATAGATGTTGGCTAAGTCAGTATTATTCATTGAGCCAAAATGAAGCTCACTCTGAGTCAAAGATATGGCAGACTTGCGTTATGGTAAATTCATTATAACAGCAATACTTTTGATGGACATAGAGGTTAATGGTAACTGGGCTAAAATACAACATGGCTTTACAAATGGTAGATTGTGCCAGATTAACTTGATCTTTTTTTTTTTTTTTTTGAGACGGTAACTGATTTTTTAGACAACGGGAATTTTTATCCAGATTTTGGTAAGAGGTTTGAAAGAGTTCCACATGGGGAATTATTACTTAATTTGGAGAAGATGGGGTCATTATGAAAACTGAAAGGTGGATAAGGAACTGGTTAAAGGCAAGACTGAAAGGGGTCATGCTGAAAGGTGAACTGTTAGGCTGAAGGGAGGTTACTACTGGGCTTTCTAGGGATCAGCCCTGGGACCAATCTTATTTAACCTTTCTGTTACTGACCTTGACGCAAAAACTGGGAATGTGCTAACAAAGTTTCTGAACGATGCCAAATTGCGAGGTGTTGCCAATACAGAGAAAAATTGGGATATCATACAGGAAGATCTGGATGATCTTGTAAACTGGAGCAGTGGTTTCCAAACTTTTCAAGTACAAAGACCCCTTTTTAACAGCAAAAATATTTCATGGACCCCCAAATGATAATAGTTGTTAAGAGGACTGACTAGAGAGCGGTGCTGCAGAAGGGCAATGGAGGACCTGGCCCCTGCCTGCTCCCAAGGGGTGCGGACATATCCAGGGTGTGACTGCTCACAGCCGGGAAATACAATTCATTTAGAGCAGAGGTGTCAAACTCATTCTATGTTGGCGGGCATATTGGAAGGCAGGACACCTGTCGGCGGCCAGGTGGGCTCCCCAACCCTTTCCCCCTCCATGTTCAGAGCAGCATAGTCTCCCTTTCCCCCTCCCCAACCCAGCAGGCTTTCCCAAACCTTCCCTTTCCCCTGCCCTGTGGGCCTCCCTTCCCCACATTTGCTCCCAGACCCCCTACCCCCTCGCCCCCTACATCATGGTGGCAGGCAAAAAAGTCAGTCTCAGTCACAGGCAGCCAGGCTGGGGTCCTGTCTCCCCCCTCCTGGCCCACTCATTGTCAGTCATTCAGAATGCTGGCCTTTGGTTGGTTCAGTTCCAGCTGACCATTGATTGGCTTTTTCCCACATGGGCCTCAGCCACTTTTTCCTTTTTTATTTGTGATTCATGCAATGTACTGTGAATTAAATTACCATGCTGCCTGACTGACACTGAACAGTTGGGATGGGGGGCAGTGCAGCAGTTCTCCATAGCCGGCCCAGCCTGCTATGACTGAGACTCTGATTGGTTGGCAGACCACAGCAAAGCTGAACCAGGATTGGCTGGAGCATTTCTTTTTTTCCCCCCGTGCTGTGACTTGGATTACCTGAGTGAGTCAAAAGGAAACCTAGCCCTAGTGTGCCAGCTGCTGCTTCAGACAGCTTCTAGACACAGCTCAGCAGGCCAGATCTGGCCCTGCAGGCTGTAAGTTTGACACCTCTGATTTAGAGCCCCCTCCAATATGGATTGCTGGCCAGCAGTGGCTGGGTCCAAGCGTATTCATGGACCCTTTGCAATAACTCGGGGTCTGTGGACAACAGGTTGGGAACCACTGAACTGGAGTAATAGAAATAGGATGCAATTTAGCAGTGGAAAGTATAAGGTCATGCATTTAGGGACTAATAAGAAGAACCTTTCTTATCAGCTGGGAGCAGATCAGTTGGAAATGACAAAGGAGGAGAAGGAGCTGGGGGGATTGGTTGATCACAGGATGACTATGCGCCACCCATGTGATGTGGCCATGAAAGACGCTAATCAGGTCTTGGATGCCTTAGGAGAAGTACTTCTAGTAGAGCTAGGAAGGTGTTAGTACTATTAGACAAGGTGCTGGTGAGACCTCATCTGAAATACTGCATGAAGTTCTGGTCCCCTTGTTTAAGAAAGATGAATTCAAACTGGAACTGGTCCAGCGAAGGGCTACTAGGATGATCCAAGGAATGAAAAACCTGCTTTATGAGAGGAGACTCAAAGAGCGCAGTTTGTTTAGCTTAACCAAGAGAAGGTTGATGGGAGATAATGATTGCTCTGTATAAATACATCAGAGGGATAAATAACAGAAAGGGAGGGAATTATTTAAGTTCAGCCCCAACGTGGACACAAGTACTAATGGATATAAAGTGACCATCAGGAGGTCGCCTAGGGTGCCAGACATTATGGGTGCCAGTAGCTGCTGGGCTGGGGCCAGTGAAGCTATTTTAAATTTCCCACTCTGCTGCACACAGGCACGTAGCCCAGGGTGGAGCAAGGTGTGGAAATGATGAAACCAGCTGTTTTGGCAGGTTCTGCTCCCTGCTCCAGCAAAGGTAAGTGCTGAGGGGGGTGGTGCTCAGGAGATAGTAGGGACAGGCTTGAGGGGGGGCTATGAGGAGTGGGAAGGAGACTTGGCATGGGTCTTTTAGTCAGCCTGCGCCTGCTGCTCAGCCTGTGCCCCTTGGTCAGTCCATCACTCAGCCTGGCCTGCCACTCTGCCCATGCCCCTCAGCCAGCTGCAGCTCTATACTGAAAGGGGGGGGATGAAAATCAGTTTGCCTGGGGTGCCAAGAAGCCTTGAGCTGGCCCTGATTCTCTGCACCTTAAGTCATGATTTCAGGACTTTAATAACTCAGTTATAGGTTAGAAGTTTCTTGCAGGAGCAGGTGGGTGAGATTCTGTGACCTGCCATTGTGCAGGAGATCATATTGGCAGAGCTGGATTCAGGACCATTACTGGCTAAGGTCAGGATCCAGGACCCAGCCTCTGTGGCCCTGATCCTGCTCTGTGGCCCAATCAGGCCTCCAGCCACTGCCGCTTGCTGGTGGCAGAAGGGGCCAGCTCTGTCTTCAAGCCGCTTGCAGGAGTCTCGAAGCTGGAGTCAGTTCCTGCTGCTTCCCACAAGCAGCTGGAGCTCTCTCCGACCCTCCTGCCACTTGCCAGAAGCAGCCCAGAACTGAACTGGACCCCTTCCACTGTGCTGCTGGCCAGGAGATACAGGGCCCATGCCCTGCTGGCCCCAGTGCAGCGACGCCCCGGTCGGATTAATGCAGGGGCTATAGGGGCTGAAGCCCCAGACCCCGGCCTAAAGGAGGGCGTTAGTCTCCAGCCTCTATGGTACTCTGGTCCCTGCCACACACCAGCAGGGCTTGTTTGGACTGAGGGCAGCAATGGGAGAAGCAGGGCCCTGGGGCCAGAGGGCAGGCTTCAGGCTCTCCTGCCCCACCACTGGGCCACCTGTACCTCCTCTACGAGCAGAGTGGGTCACCACCTGTTTGCTCTGCTCTAGGGGCAGCACCAGCTAGCACATGGTGCCAGTGCAGCCTTCCGGGTCCCATGGCCCTGGAGGGCTGCATCAGTGGCCACACCACACATCAGCTGCCATCCCCTCTTCCATCCTGGGGGCAGAACAGTCAGACTGCTGAGGTCAGGACAGGAGCACTCTCTTGCCCCAGGGTTCCTTCAGCAACAGCCTACCTGCAGGCAAACGTGGTGGGGAGCCAGGCCCCTAGGCAGGGATGGGGCTGTATGGTGAGGAGGGCAGAGCCCCGCGGTCACTTAATCCAGCCTTGCATATTGGTCCCTTCCAATCTCAAGAGTTTGTGATGGTGAAATAGCTGATTATTAGTAACATTACATATGAGACTTCTTATAGTACAGGGCTCAGCAGCCCTCAGCATGCATGCCAAACAGGTCTATGTACAGCAGCCTGCAGGGTTTCTGGCCCTGCATGCCATGACTGGTCCCCATTGATAAAGCATCTCCTGTCCCCTTCTGGCCCTGCCCCTGGCACCTTTCTGGCCCCACCCCCAGCACCTGCTGAGGGTTCAGGGCTGGCACCTATTTTCCCTCTATGTGGATGATGCAGCCGAGCAACTTATGGTGTGCACCGAGTGGCAATTTGTGAGGCATGGCATCACCTGGGCAACAATTTTTTAGCGCCAGGAGCATCAGCATGCCTAAGTACCTTAATTCAAAAGAAATGCAGAGATTTCTTTTTGTTCTAACTTTAGTAAATTAATAAAACTACAGTATTTCTGTTTAACATTTTTATTAAACAAATGTGAGACAATGACATTTGCTGCTTATCTAGCCTCTACCATCATCTACACCTCACTTTCTGTCTCCTGTCTCTGTCACATTTCCAGAATACATATACAGAGTCAAGGTCAACCTTGAACCCAGCAGTTAGATATGATTTGATGCGCATAAGCATGTCTAGATGAGAAACATCCAACCTCTTACGAGACTGTGTCTTTATATTATTCATTAGATTGAATCCTCGTTCAGCTTCTGCACTAGACGCCTGAAATGTGCCACATATATCAAGCAACTGGGCCAGGAATGTGAACTTATCATCTGTCAGTGTGTAAGTGACAATGTCTAAGAATGTTTTTAGCGTACCAGCCTTTAGCTTTTCCAGCACAACAAACTTGAATTCATTGTACTCTGCAGTCATTTTCATTTTCTCAATTGTCAGATCTGATAATTCTGGTTCATTAGCAGACCCTTGATAATGAGGCAAAGGTGGCAGTTTCAGAATCTTCTTGTACTTAGTTACCAGATCCTGCACCTCTTCATTACCAAATGTGTAGTCTTGTTTTCCTTGTTTTAATGCTGACATATCAAATGCAACCCATTCTTTCAATTCACCATCTGGGAAACCATTTTCAAGCTGGTCACAAACTCTCTCGACAAAGCATAGGACTGCATCAGTATTTACTTCACATCCAATACTGCCAATAATTCCTTTCACTTCTGTGCTAAAGTGTGCAGTGTCTCCCAGATACTGTGCTCTCAGCTTCCTTAGCTTGGCTTTAGCAAACTCAGAAGCTTCCAGTGGTGTTATGCACCTCCTCTGGAAGATACAACATAATTCTGCCAGTTCGGTCAAAACATCATTGAGAATTGCAACTGAAACACGGACTTGCGGATTCTTTAACATCTTCAAGCAGTACTTGGCCATAGGATCATTTTCATCAGCAACCTCCTTTGAGTAATATTGGATCAGTGCTTCATAATTTCTAATCAATGCACTTATCGCAAAATGTCGTGATAACCATCTAACCTCATTCAGTGGTCTAAAGGCAACTACATCACAATCTGCAATTTTGGCCATTTCATCAAACTGTGATCTTTTGACCGATGATCTGCAGAATGTTGTGTAGATGTTGCAAAGTAACGTGTCTATGTCCTTCAAAGACGCATGCTTCCAGGCATCATCAATGCCTAGATCTTCCCAGTGAGCTACACACTGCTGGTCAGTGAGATGTGGAATTTCTTGCTTCAGTAATGCTGCAACTCCTTTATGTTTGCCCAATATAACTGAAGCGCCATCTGACATGAACATTACCATTTTTTGCAGATCCAGTTTGTTGTCAGCATAGAACTGTTTTATAGCTGTACAAATTGACTGACTGTCACAAACAATTAGCTGCATGATTCCTGCAAACATTGTTTTGTAACTTTTGGAAGAACGAAACTTCATGTACAGAATCAACATTTTACTTGTCGAAATGTTGGCACTTTCATCTACAATCAATGTGTGATATGCAGCATCACGAATTTCATTTATTACATTTCGCTGCACGACATGGTTAATACATTCAACAAATTCAAATGCATAATTCTTACTGCGCCAGCTTTCTGGAAGTGTAAGGTATTTTGCTAAGTGGTCATGAATGTCTTGAACAGACAGCATTGAAGAATTCATGGAAATGGCAAGCAGTACATTGTCTATCAGTATTTTCACCTGTTCAGCTTGGCTACATCGTCGCTCACTGAAGTCCACTCTAGTCTTCCTGTCATTGGCTGAATCCATCATTAAATGGTTTATTCCACTTCTTAGTTTAATTCTTCGCAACTTGCGGACTCCCTCCAGGTGGACTTTCTGATTGAGATGTCTCTTCAAATAGTCAATCTTCCATGAACCCCACTTCTTTCCTTTAGCAAAATCACAGCTGGACTTGGCTTCCACACATGACAAGCATAATATGCCATTGTCCTCAGAGTAAGAAAATAGCTGACCCAATCTGACATACTGCAGCTCTTCAGATTCCATAGTCTCAGTTGCAATTAATTCATTTAGCCATGACTGCTTAAATTGTACAGCAGCTTTTTGTTTCTTTATGTCACTGCAATTGTCTTGCACCAAACTGTTTGCTGTACGCTTTGACATTTTATGCTATGAATGTGAAGCTTACGTGAAGCTGAGTTTTGTGGGTTGGATTGGGCTTTTTTGGTTCTTTGTCTGTAATTTCTGCTCACCTTTAGAAAATGGGAAAATACATAAAGAAAATATGTGAGAAATTACACTGATAGGATTGTATTATTTGTGATCAGCCCTTTTATTATTTTTTTAGAGATTCCAAATGAATGTGCCAATTCTGACCCAGTATGAGGCAGACACTCCATCATACAGCCTTAACCCTTTTTTACTTTTTTAGGCATTATGAACAGCTGTATATATATTTAGGAAGTGAAGCCAATACGACGTTTAAACATGCTTGCTATTTTTTTGTTGTTGTTTTATTTTGCTGATCCTTCCTCGATGATTTAATTTGTCTCTAAAAACAGTTTGCACTTCAGGTCTGATGCTTAGTTTTTCTCTGTCAAGTTTTCTATCTCCTTAGTTTTTGTTATTGTCTCGTGTGGGACTGACAGTACAAATACTGAATAGAATTCTCACTCAAAGTTATTTGTGTCTTTCTGCTCATAGCCAAAGGGGAAGCCATGTTAGTCTAGTTCAGTAAAAGATAAACAAGGAGTCTTGTGGCACTTAATGACTAACAAATTTATTTACTGCATGAGCTTTTGTGGGAGAAAATCCCACTTTATGTTCAAAGCCTCTGATGAAGTGGGATTTTCTCCCACAAAAGCTGATGCAGTAAATATATTTGTTAATCTTTAAGTGCCACTGGACTCCCTGTTTGTTTTCCTGCTCAAAAACAGTCATATGAGAAGTCTTCAGAGACAATCAGTTTGCCCCACTAAGATAATCCTACCAGCTTTAGGGCCTGAACTCATCTCAAGCTGTCAAATCTTTTCTGTAAACTTAGAAGCTACACTATTGATGTATACATGTAGTATCACAGTGATTCACCACACAGAACCAATCAACAAAATTTGGTTTCTTTTAAAGGTTCTACAGAGTAGAGTCTTCTGTGACAATCTGAGTGACACCTGGTGTCCCCTGTTCCCCTACCCCTGCAGGTGTAAACCCTGACATTAGTCACTGCCTCCCTCCCTGACTTTGCATAATACATTAGGAATTCCCGCCCCCCCCCCAATTCTGTGCACAGCAGCAGTCTTTGCTGCCTGCCTTTCAGCCATAGGACAGCAGGACTGATTCCCTTATAGTTCTCCCACAGCCTCCTCTCCCCACAGACCCAGGAGAATAGTGATAAGCTGTAGTACAGGCAGGGAGCCAGGGACTCGTTTGCTGCCAAGTACTCAGCTGGGCAATAGCTGGGCGAGCTCTCCACAGCCCCTACTGAGCACTTTCAAAATTTCCGGGAGCTATTCTGCTTCCCCCAGGTCCGATCCGTTCCCTAACACCCCTCCCTACTCAGGGCTTCACCGCTGCACTGAGTCGTGCTGACCCTCTCCCTGACCCTCCCGCCAGGCACCATCTCCCCCCAAACCGACCCCTTCACTATTCCACCTAGCCAGTGGCTGTCCTGGCACTGAACTTTTACCTAACCCCCTTTCCCCCTGTGTGGTTGAGTCCCCTCTGGGCACTGAGCTTTCCCCGTCATGCTGAGTCGTGCCAATCCTCCCTCAACCCACCTGCCAGGCACCATCTCCCCTGAACCAACTCCTTCCTTCACTATTCCACCTGGCTGCTTGGGCCCCGATCTGTTCCCTAACCACCACCCCTGCTGGCTATCCAATCCCTGGGCCTTCCCCACTGACCCCCTCCCCAAGGGTGCCCCTTTCCTGGCCACTGCCAGTTTGGGGAGCTGCTTCTTGGCATGGACACTTCTTCTGCCCTGAGCATGCATCTGACTATGCTCAGGGCAGGAGATTTTAAACTCCCCAGCCACTGGCTGGTGCTCGGAGGAATGTGTCTGCAGCCAGCGGCTGCCAGGGCTGCGCGGAGGTCAGTGTTCCCTGCATGAGTGAGATACAGCTGCTGTGTGACTGCAATCCCTTGCAACCTACAGGGAACTCTGGCTGGTACAGGGGTTGGCAAATGTTGCCAAACGCTGCTATAATATTTTGCAGAATGTTGTCAGTGACCGGCATTCTGATCTGTATAAAAATATTATTATTAAGTAACTAAAAACTTGCTCACATGGGAGAGTTCCTGTATCTGAGACATATGTGGACTTGTGGTATGTGGGCCCATATCCAGGGCTGGCTCAGGGTTTCTTCACACCTTAGGTGAACTATGACTTTGGTGCCTCCTCCCATATGTGGGGGGGGGGGAACAAGCAGTATAAGCACCCTGGACCCCACAAATTGGTGTGCCCCATGCTGTGCCCCACAGCCCCAACATAGACTTTGAGAGAGGGGATGCCACACTCTCGTGGCATTTCTGGCACCACCCCTGGAGTGGACTGACCATCTGGCCCACCCCTGGAGGTGGACCAGCCAGACCAGGGCCAGGGCCAGGGCAGGGCAAGGCAAGGCAAGAGTGTCGAACCTAGCCTCTGGCCCAGGGTGGCCTCAGCCCCCTGTGCCAGGGAGGCACGGGGCCCCCACAGGCCAATTAACCCTGTGCCCCGCTCACCCCTCAGGGATGGGCCTGTCCGTATGACTGGCCATCACTGGGCTACACTGCTAGGCTGGACATCAGGAAAAAACTCCTAACTGACAGGGTGATTAACCACTGGAATAAGCTGCCTAGACAGGTTATGGAACCTCCATCACTGGAAGTGTTTAAGAGCAGGTTAGACAAGCTCCTGGCAGAGATGGTTTAATGGGGGTACTTGGTCCTGCCACGAATGCAGGGGACTGGACTCGATGACCTTTCATGGTCCCCTCCAGTTTCTATGATAGTTCTTCGAGCACTACTCACATCCATTCCAATTCAGGTGTCTGCATGCCACAGTGCATGGATGCCCGAAAGCTTTTTGCCCTAGCCTGTCCCTAGGGTCAGCTGCCAACACCCCCTCCATCCTGTGCACCTGTGTGGTATAAAAGTGGGGGGCGCCCCCCCCCGAGTTCCTGCATTCTGCTGTTAGCGCCAGTCCTGGAACTGTCTGCTCTTGCACTTCTACAAGCACCTGTCCTTTCGATCAAATCATTGTTGCTTAACTGGGAAAACTACTCATATCAGTCTTTCCACTAGGCTCCACCTGTACTAACGAATCCACATCGCAGTCACATCCCAGATTTCATATGCGTTACCACCAAACCAGTCATGCTGGGTTTCAAGCCCTGCGCAGGCTGCAGCAATGCCTTCCCCCTCAGTGATTCTCCTGAGAAGTGCCTGAAGTGCCTCAGAGAGACTCAGAGGACTGACAAATGCCAAATCTGTAAGTTCTTCAAGCTTAGGACCCAAAAGGAATGGGAGCACAGCCTCCATTCCACAGCGATGGAAGAGGCCTTGTGGCCCACTTTGGTCCAGGAAACCTAAGAAGCCCCATTCGAGCTCGGAGTACACCTCAGGGGAACCGGCCAAAGGGAAGCCACACTATCCACGGAGCTCTGGGTCACTGGCACTGACCTCATCGGCAATGTGGAGACTGGAGAAGTTGCCGATCTTCTCAACACTGGAGGCATTAGAGGCCAGGAAAGCCCTCCTGCAGCTGCTGATGGCCACCCCCCTGAGGCCAGTGATGTCCAGGGGAAAACCGGTGCTCCTTTCCAAGGCCTAGTTGGGCTCCAAATATGAGCCCACACCCTCAGCACAAGAGAAGGCAGCCCGACAAGGGGACGGGTTGGGGATGATGGAGACTATTTTCGGTTCTCCCTAGAGACCCCTTCTCAAGAGTGTTCCACGGTGAGCTCACAGAGGTCATGCCACACCAGGTCCAAATTGGGTTCATCAGAGGACTCTGATGTCCAGCACTGATGCCAATGATTATCAGCACCGTCGGTACTGGCACTGACCATGGCCAAGCCAGCCCGTAAGCGCAGGAAGAAGCACTCCCCATCGTCCTCTCGGCACAGGGACTCACAGGCCAGAGCTCTGGCACCAACCACACCAGCACCGTCCTTGCCATGTGATGCACTGCCAGTACTGGCATGCAAGAGAGGTCGATCACCAAGATCCTCTCAGGGAAAAGAATCCAACCGCCACCTGTCATGGGGCTTAGCAACCTCCACATGAGATTCAGCACCGAGGACTTTTAAAGATGGGTCAGTGCAATGGACGGACTGAGGCTCTGGGGACACCTCCCCGGTATGCCACAACACCAGGGTCATCAAGGCCCAACACACCCTGGGCATCTCAGTACGTGGCGGCGTCCAATGAGGAGTCAGACTCTGGTGCAGGACCCTCCAGTTCCCGCCACAGCAGCTTGTGGGTGATATCTTAACTGCCTAACCAAGGGGCATATCAGAGATCTCTGTCATTTAGGTAAGATCCACGCACCCACCAAGAACTGTTAAGGTGCTTGGCCACTAACCTTGACCTGCAAATCAAGGTGGTCAGGGAGGACATCAACCAATTATTTGATGTGGGTGATGTAGCCCCCACAGCCAGGATGGTGATCCCATTACATGAAGGGGTCCTCAAGATTGCTTGGGCCAGATGGCAGACTCCATCCTTGATTCCCCTGCTATCAAAAGTGGCAAAAAGGAAGTACCATGTCCTCATGGACAGGTTCAACTTCCTTTTCAACCACCCTACACTGGGGTCCTTGGTAGTGGATGTGGTTAATCAGCAGGAGCAGCGAAGCCAACCAGCTGCCACCCTAAATAACAAAGAGGCCCAAAAGCTTGACCTCTTTGGAAGAAACATGTATTCTACAACAGCTCTATAGCTACTTATCACCAATCACCAGGCTTTCATTGGCAAATACATATTCAAATCTATGGAAGTCCATGGAGAGGTTTAGGATCGTCATCTCCTTCGACCACGCTCTGGACTATAACACACTGGTGGAGGGTCTCCTAGCAGCTCATGATGTGCTGCTGACTTCGTGGGGTGCCACAGATATGGTGAGCCATGGGGTGGTGTTAGCAGTCACCATGCATAGAGCTGCTTACCTGCGGGGTTCAGGGCTGTTGCCACAAGTGCAATAGTCCATTCAAGACCTCCCATTTGAGGGAATCCTGCTGTTCACGGAATCAATGGGCTCAAAACTTCATGGCATGAGGGACTCATGTGCCACTCTGCGATTGCTGCCATGTACATCCCCCAATCGTCAATGCATTCGTTCCTCCAGCAGCAGCCACAGCAACAACCCCACCAGCAACAGCAGCAGCAATAACAGTGTTACATGTTAGCTCTGTGTTCTTGAGGAATCAGAGCATAGTATCTAGCCTGTGCCTCCCCCCCCCCCACACATCCCCCAACCTCTGCTTGAACTGAAAACCAAAAACAGTAGGAAATGGGAGACGTCCTTTTCCTAATCTACCCATATCCAAAAGCCATCAGCACAATGGAGCTTCATTTGCATTGACTATGGAGAACCAGACTCCAAAGCAGGAGCCGCACTGAACTCTGGGATTGAAGAAGCAGAAACCACACTGAACTCTGGGATTGAAGAAGCAGGGAAGCATTGCCTGATGGGGGATCTCACACCAAAACGAACAAACTCAGTAATTATCAGACCATTCTAGTCACAGACGTGATACTTGATACCCAAAATACTGAGTCTGCCTGACTGTATTGTGAGCTTCTCTGAACCATTACACCCAGCCAGGAATGTGTATTGGCCACGTAAACAAGTCCTTATAGAAAACCTTTACCCACATCCAACAGAACAGTAGTGTAGTGTGTGTCCTGTGCAAGTCCTGATTGGATCCTTTCTGAATCCTGCGTGAGTCTGGACTGAGTCCTGAGTCCTGATGCTTGGATCTAAAGCTGTATCATTTCCACTGGGATTTGGCTTTTCTTCCTTGCTGATTGCTGTGGGAGCTTTGTTTCCATCCAGCCTCTGACCCTGATCTGCACAACCTGGAAACCTTTCCGCTACACAGAGTGGTGAGACCCCCCCCCCAACTTCTCTCCCCCCCCCCCTTTGTGTTAATTGTGACTCTCTCTCTCTCTCTCTCTAGGCCTGATACAGTAGAATCTAGGTAATATTGTAGCTGGGTGTTCTTCTTTTCTTGTATGTTTATCAGTGCTGTAACTGGGTATTTTGGGGTATTCTTCTCTCCTTTGTAATTATTATTAGTAGTACAAGTTTTAGATACCTAGCAATAAAATGACTTTTGTTAAGCCAGTTTCCAGACTCTTTTAAGACATCATTCCCTCTCCTTTGTGGTCTTGGTTTCTTTATATCACTTTGCAGCAATGCTTCTATTACCTAGCCAAAGATCCCTGTAATGCCCACAACCCTGTAAGGTTTGCTCATTGATAGGGACAGTAGCCTGATTGACTCCAGGGGCATATAAGGGTGACAGCTGACAAGTGCTGTTTTGACCCAGCCTGATTGAGTCCAGGGGCATATAAGGGTAGCAGCTGAGAAGTGCTGTGTGACCCAGCCTGCTCAAGATCCATAATCAAGCCTAGTTTGGTGCGGTACAGGGGCACATAAGGGTAGCAGCAGAGAAGTGCTGTGTGACCCAGCCTACTGAGTTCAGGGCCACATAAGGGGTCAGCTGAGAGTGCTGATAGACCCGGTCCGCTCAGACGCACCTCTGTAGAAACACAAGTCACCAAGCAGCACACTAATAGAATTACCATCTTCCCCATAGAGAAAGCAACCCTAATAAATGAGCATACCCCGAGTTGGTGGGCAAAGTTGGTAACAACAGGGCTTCCATCATCAGCCCTTTCAGTTATCCCAATGCCCCTATGGGAAGGGGGACAGAGACAGAAACCTGGGTGGGAGGGGCTCCAGGTCATGGGGAAGATGCAGGTGCCCTGGTAGGGAAATAACAGCTCCCATGCCTCCAACCAGAGGCAGAGATGACCTTTCACCCGAGGGCCGCCTCAACAACAACAATGACCAAACTCTACCATTCCAGAACCATCTAGGCCAGTTTCAATATCAATGGGCCAAAATCACATCACACCGCTAGATCTTAGACATGATCTCATACGGTTCTCCATTCAGTTCAGTTCCAGACGTCAGGACCAAAAACCGTCCCCTCACCACAGGAACAGGGACTCTTCCCATGAGACCTTGCTGGAACTGCCAGAAGCTACTAACCCAAGGGCAATAGAAAGTCCCCATGAGAGAGCAGGGGAAGGGCTTCTATTCCAGCTACTTCCTGGTCCTGAAGGCGAATGGGGGTCTATGATCCATTCTGGACCTCAGGGCCCTGAACACACACTTAAAAAGAATAAAGTTCTGAATGGTATCCCTATCTCAGATTATTCCATCACTAGATCCAGGGGACTGGTTCATGGTCTTTGATGTGAAGGAAGCGTACTTTCATATCTCAATAAGGAAGGGACACGGAAGGTTCCTGCGTTTCATGGTGGGAGGGAAACACTTCCAGTTCACCACACTCCCCTTCAGCCTCTCACTGACCCAAAGGGTGTTCATCAAATGCATCATGGCTGTGGCAGCCCACGTGGGAAAACAGGGAGTCAGGATATACCTGTACCTAGACAATGGGCTGATAAGGGGAAAGTCCAAGCATCAGGCCCAGCACAGTGTTCGCATGGCTCAAAACCTGTGCAGCAGACTAGGTCTTCTAGTAGATCTAGAAAAATCATAACTCCTGCGCCTCCACAGGAGAATAGACTTTATAGGGACTGAGCTGGACTCTAAGGGCAAGGGGCTCACTTCCCCTGTCAAGGTTTCAGTCCATGTCTTCCATCATTTCAGAGCTGCAACACACTCCTACTACTACTGCAAGGTGCTGCCTTCAGTTGCTGGGTTATATGGCAGCATCCACATAAATGATAAGGATAACCCAACTGCACATTAGGCCCTTACAATTGTGGCTGACAACAGCATTCTACCCACAACGCCATTCCCTGAACTGGGTAGTCACCATCCCTAGGGGCATACTAGGCTAACTAAGAGTATGGCAGGACCCAGTATCTGAAGGGGTCCCCTTGGAAGCCCAGAACCCCTCAGTCACTCTGATCACAGACTTGTCGGATCAGGGATGTGGAGCCAGGAGGCTTGTCCACCTAAGGGACATGGTCAAGGGGAGCCAAACCCCTCCACATAAACATCAAAAAGCGGAGGAGATTTGCTTGGCACATGGAGTCTTCCTGGACAAAATAGAGGGAAGGACAATACATGTACTGATAGACAACACAACAACCATGTTCTACACCAACCACGTGGGGGGGGGGGGCACGCTCACCTGCCCTATGCGCGGAAGCATCCTGACTGTGGGACTTAGCACTGAGATACAACTTTGCCCCAATAGCTGCCCACCTGTCCAAGGTGAGCAACATCCAGGCCAACACACTCAGCAGGAAGTTCCTGTCTCAACACGAGTGGTCCCTGCATCCGACAGTGGTAGACCACCTCTTCAGGATCTGGGGCCTTCCTCAAATAGACCTGCTTGCATCACAAACAAACCACAAATGCAACTGATTCTGTTCACTCAGGGGGATGGAGAGGGAGCTGCTTTGAAAAGCCCTCCTGATAGACTGGGAGGGCCCACTCCTCTTAAACTTTTCCCCCTATTCCACTGGTCCAGAAGGTCCTATCAAAGATCAAGAGGGACAAAGCACAGATAATTTTGAAAGCCCTGGCTTGGCCACGCCAGCCATGATATACCACTCTCCTAAACTTTTCAGTAGCCCCACTCCTGACGCTCCAACTCAGGGTGGACCTGCTCACACAGGACTCCGGTCAACAGTGCCACTCAGACCTGAAGATACTTCATCTGACAGCACAGAGGTTACATAGCTGAACTCCAGCAAGCAGCCATGCCCAGAAAAGGTCCAGAGGGTACTGACAAATAGTAGGAAATCCTCCATAACAGCCACCTACAGCACTAAGTGGAAAAACTTCTCCCTTTGGGCTCAGGAAAGGAAGGTGCCCCCGGAGTCTGCCCTGATCCAAATCATACTGGACTACCTCCTAGATCTGAAAGAGAAGAATCTCTCATTCCCCTCCCTTCGGATGCACCTGGCAGCAATCTCAGCCCTACAAAATACTTTTGATGCGGTGACCCCCTTCTCTCACCCTACAACCTTGAGATTCCTGAAGGGTGTGGAGGCTTTATCCACAAGTTTGAGACTTGGTCTCTCAATGGGACCTAAACCTGGTGTTCAAGGGACTCACAAAACCCCTGTACGAGCCCCTCAACTCATGCACTTTTCTAGTCTTATCATGGAAAGTAGCCTTCTTGGTAGCTCTCACCTCGGCCAGACAAGTCTCAGAGTTAAGAGCCCTTTCCTCAGAACCCCCATATACGATCTTCCACGTGGATAAGGTCCAGCTACGCCCACACCCAGCCTTCCTATCTAAGGTGGTGTCCCCCTTCCATGTAAACCAGAACATCTGCCTCCTGGTGTTCTTCCTAGACCCACAGTTCATGGAGAACCAGAGAAAGTGACACACCCTTGATGTGAAAAGAGTGCTCGGAATTTACATCAAATGAACTAGACTCTTCCGCAAAATGACCCAACTGTTCATGGTGGTTGCTGAACACATGAGGGGACAGCCAGTAATGACTTAATGCATATCGTCCTGGATCTCAAGCTGTACCAAAGATTGCTACCAAAGAGCAAACATTCCTCTCCCAGGGAAGATCAGGGCGCATTTGACTGCAGCGCAAGTGTCCTCCATGGCATTCCTCACCTAGGCTCTGATCCAGGATATCTGCAGAGCAACAACCTGGTCCTCAGCGAACACCTTCATATCATACTATGCAATGGTCCAGCAGGCAAGAGATGATGCTGCCCTAGGCAGAACAGTACTTAGAGTGGGGAAACCTTAACTCTGCCCACCATCCTAGGTACAGCTTATAGTCACCTAAATCAGAATGAATGTGAGCAGCCCTCGAAGAAGAACAGAGGGTAACTTACCAGTAAACGTCTTTCTTTGAGATGGGTTGCTCACATACGTTCCATATCCTCCCTCCATTTCTGCTTTTCGGAGTCAGCGGAAGGAAGGGACTGAAGGGGGGGGCAGGGCCACCTTTATATTGCACAGGTGCACATGATGGAGGGGGTGTTAGCCACTGATCCTACAGGGATAGGCTGGGGCAAATAGCCTTCTGGACATCCATGTGCTGCTGCAGGTAGACACCCAAATCAAAACGTATGTGAGCAGCTCATTTTGAAGAAGGATGTTTACCAGTAAGTAACCTTCCATTCTATACTGAGAATGACTGAAGTGCCAGGCCTCACCCCCATGCAGCAAACCCAGGTGGCACTCTTATGAAGTTATCCCATGACACATTAACTATTTACATTCACAGCTGTGCTCCACAACAGGGGTGTTGACACACACAGGGAAAAGATTCAGGTCACAGGCCCCCAAACCTATCCTCCCCACACCAAGCCCATGTGCAGTGCAGAGCGCAATACAGCCACACACACACTCCCTCTGCGCTGGGCATGGAGCACAACACCATGGGACCAGTCAGACATCCCCCTCCTGCCCTGATTCTAAAAAGAAGCCAATGAGCCTGGCCCAGAGGGGCCAGGTAGCTCCCCACCAATGCTGAGCTGGTAGCTGCAGGGCTGGGCAGCCCTCACACAGAGTCAAGTGGGGCTGTCCATGTCTGGAGCCGGCAGCTTGACCTGACTCCATCCCAGCCCAGAGATGGAGCCAGCAGTGGAACCAGTCAGCAGACACTGCTCTTCCCAGGCTGAACCTAGCACAGAACTAGCAGGGATCTGGGAAGTTCTTCACCCCCGTGCTGTGCCATGTAGCTACCATCTCCATTTAACGGGCAGGGAAACTGAGGCACATATCGCAGAAGGTACTTAAATTTCCTCCCCATAAGATTATACCCTGCATCCATGGTAGAGCAGGGAATAAAGCCCAGGAGTCCTGACTCCTAGTTCCCCTGCTCTAACCACTAGACCCAACTTCCCCCCACCCACGCCCCAGCAGCAAAAGGGATTCAGTTCTTGTAAAACGCAGCCCCATCCTCTGTCCTTGGTCTGATTTTTGGTTCCCTCTCTCCTCCTTCTCCTCTCTTAACCCCAAGAACCAAACCGTGGTCTGTCTCACCTGAAAGAGCTTCTGGTGTCTAGGGACTCTGGTGGCATGTGGTAGTGGTGGAAGAGTGGAGGAATCCCAAGTGGGAAGTCTATGACATGGCTGTGAGGAGGGTGGAAGAGTGAAATCACTCACAGAAATCAACCCAGTAGTTAAAGCCGGGGTCTCAAACTCAAATCACCATGAGGGCTGCAGGAGGACTAGTATGTTAGCCCAAGGGCTGCACCACTGAATGATACAATGATACTGCAAATATCGGTAACAATTTTCATACAATGATATTGCAAATATCGGTAACAATGGTGTCATTGTGGGCCACAGGAAATAGCTTTAGGGGCTGCATGTGGCCCATGGGTCACATGTTTGAGACCCCCGAGTTACAACATAATTCGATGCGCCCTGGACCCCTCCTAATCTCCAGGCCCCTTTCCTGCATGTGCAGGCTCCAGCCCAAGCAGGCATTTGCAACCACTTCTCAGTACCATATACATGTTATTGCTCCAGAAAAATACTGGCCCCAATCTTGGCCTCATATGCTGTGCCCTCCACCCTTCTGCTTCTGCAGCCCCCCCAACCCTAATCCCGGTCTCACGCCCTGCTCCTTCCCCCCCGGAAGGGCTGGCCAGGCCCAGCGCTCCCACCCCCATCAATTACTGTCCCCTGCTGCAGCTGGGACCCAGTCCCCGGCAGGAGCCGGGTAGCCTCATTCCCACCCCGCTAGAGGAGCCGAGGGAGGGATGGGGTCAGCCCTTCACAACACCTGGCGGGGTGCAGAGGAGGAGGAGAGGGATTTCCCTAACACCCCCCCAGCTGCCAGCTAGTAATAGTGTTATACCAATTTAGTGAACACCCCCAACACACCTCCCCCTACTTTCAAGCCCTGGAAGGGGTCAGACCCACCTAGTATTCCTCACTTTCATTTTCTGCGCCAGCTCCAGTGCTATGCTGCAGTTAGATGCTGCCTGGGTCCTAGGGCTGGGATGGTTCCCTCTCTGTGCGTGCTGGGCTGCCCAGCCTGCACAGAAACCAAAATTGTCCAGCACTAGGACCCAGGCAGCTACCAACTGGCTCATCCTGAGGCTGTTTCTCCAGGAAGGCGAGACAGCTGCCTGCTTTTGCTATTTTTTAGGGGCCCCAGAACACTGTGTCTGGGGCATTCCAGCTTACTTTATTCTCTGGACACATCCCAGATCCCAGTCATGTCTAGTGGCATTTGCCTCACATTTCTGGGTCAAAGCTGCTTTAAAATCTAAGGGGTCCTGTGGCACTCAAAGACTAACACATTTATTTATTGCACAAACTTTCCTGGGAGAAAATCCTACTTTGTCAGGTGCTTAGAAGTTTGGGGAACTTACATAATGGGAGGAAATAAATGCAGGGAAGTGGAAGTCATGGGAAGAGGTTAGTCTTAAAGTGCCACACAACTCCTTGTTGTTTTTTCACACTAACAGCAAAGCAAAGCAGATTGGGGAATACAGGTGGTGTGATCTCATCTTCCTCGACATGCTTATGTAATAAATAAATTTGTTAGTCTTCAAGTGCCACAGAACTTGTTTGTTTTATTGAACTAAGTTAACATGGCTGCCCCCTTTGGAACTTAGAAATCTAATGTGAGTTCATGGTGTGACCCACACATCAACTTCCAAAGGGATAGCCATGTTAGTCTAGTCCAGCAAAAAAAAAAAACCCCAAGGAGTCATGCAGCACTTAAAGGCTAACAGATTTATTTTTCACATGAGCTTTCATGGGAGAAAATCCCACTTCCAAAAGCTCATGCAAAAAATAAGTTACTCTTTAAGTGCCACACTTTTTTTTTTTTTTTTTTTTGCCACCCATCAACCCCAAGGGTGCACCGTTGGGCTTGGTCCTGTTGTCATGGACCTGATGGTAGCAGAATCACTCTTGCTTTACACCAGGCAGAGGCAAGATCAGAATTTTCGTTCTGTGTTATGGATTGTATCAGCCTTGTATGTAAGGCCATCATTTAGCTCCAGAAGGTGTGTGTTTTGGGATCGTCCCCTCCTGCACTTTGGCAGGGATGTGTAAATGCCAGCAGAAGTCCAAAGGCAGCAGAGAAACAGTCCCCATAAACCCAGGCTGTGGGTCAGAACTCATGGTTTGTGTTCCTGGGCTGGGCAGGGAATGGGATCTAATGGGAGGACTCCTGACCCCCACCCCTGACTTCCCCAGCCACTGGTGGCTGGAGCTGGGATTTATGCCCCCCACACACTGTCTTTGGCTCTGCCAGGGCCAGGAGAGTCACCATCCCAACCCCACATGGTTTCCCCAGCAGTGGATGGTTGAATGACCTATGCCCCCTCTTTCAGCTGCTGCCAGAAACAGGGCTGGAGTCAGTCATCTGGCAGCATTGCCCCCACAGGGTTTCCCCAACCAGCAGGTGACAGTGGAGCCAGGACTTTACACCCCCTGTGTCTAGCTTCTGCTGGGACCAGGTTGGGTGGGTGGTTAAGTTATGTTGGGCACTGGCATCAGTCCCCTGCTTTTCTCACTCAGTTAGGACTTTCGGCCCCACCTGGGCCCCTGACTCCCACATGGCTGGCTGCCCCCCAAAGCACATCAGCCTGGCCAGCCACGATCACCACCATTACTGTACACCCCACTTTCCAGCTTTATAATTAGCCCACTGGAATCTATCTGGAAGGAATTTACTCACCTGGCCCAGAGCCTTGGTAGCTTTTACTAGCCAGGTCTCAGAACAGGGACAGAGGAAAGGTTTCTTTTAGCAGTAGTTGCAATGAATATATCCTTAATAAATACACTGATAGTCTTTAAAAGTGCCATAGGACTTTGTTTAGCTGGCCTTATTAGCATCTAAAAGGCTCCTCCCTGAACAACAGCGGCCCCAGGGCTGATCTGCAGATCAGGGAGGCAGTGTTGTTAATGTCTTATGAAAGAGTAGTCAGTGAGGGAATGATGAGGGAATAAAGGGCAGCTTGCAACCTGCTCAGAAAGCAAGCAATTCTGTCTCATCTGGCACGCCTTAAAGTCTGGTGCACCAGTTTATCACCCAATTCACCTAAATGGTAGAACCAGCCCTGCCCATGTCCCCAGCAAACAATGGTTTGGGTTTACAGAAACACAGCTCATAGTCTATGTAACCTGCTAGGATGGGCTCAAATGCACTCACTCGCCCCTCTCCAGTGCCTCACAGAGAAAACCCCTCCAGAAAGCAGCTGGAGAGCCAGGATCCAGTCTGCTCAGGACTCACAGCAAAGACTGCTCAGAGTTCCCATCCCACATTAAACTACCACTCAGCATAAACATAACAATGAACTTTATTAACCAACTAAACAAACCTTATTCTAAGAAAACATGATAAATTTAAACAAAACAGTAAGAAACCCAGGAGAACCAAAGTTCAGGTGGAGTCACCCTTATTTCAATTGCAGTCTTTTAAGTCCTTGAGGCTTGAATGCAAAAGAGAACCAATCCTCATCTTTTCTGGCTGCAGGAATCTTCAGACGAATGCCATGCAGTTCTTTCTTCCTCCTGTGTAACCAGCACCACACAATCACAACACTGGCCATCCAGCTCTCAGTTCTACTGCAGACAACTCCCCTGCAAAACTGTCCAAAACAGGGAGAAAACATCCTGCAGTCCACTCTCATGCAGCTTCTTTCACTCAGTCCCTGAGCACATGGATGCTGCAGTTCTCTCGGTTTCCTTCTCTCCAGGACGCTCCTCTCAGGCTTCTCCCAAGTATATAACTCCAGCATAATGCTGAAACTTGTGGAGCATGCTCAATGTGCCACCACACCCTCTTACCAGAAAATTCTGGTTTCTGGGCTGCAAAATCTGCCCAGCAATATAACCCAGCCCTAAGGGATGCCTGAAAGAGACTACTCTTTTTTGGCCACATGGGTTACATCTACAGCTGGGCAACATCTGTGTAATCCTGCTCATGGTCCTGTTTTTGTGATCCAGCCCCTCTGGTATCAGCCAAGAGAGGAACAAACAATAGTCTGCCAACCTCACATTGAATTTTTAACCTCACTGCAGACCTGTTAGCTCCTACTCCTGGGATCAGGCATTTCAGAGTCCTCACCCCTTGTATGAGGGAGATTTCCATGCCTTCTTCCTCATTGGGTCAGTTGAGAACCAAGCCCTCCCTCTTCTCTGACTTTCTCTCATGGCCCCTGTAATGGGTACCAAGGCCATAAATACAGACCCCTTGTTGCCTCCCACTTGGACCACTGCCTGCCTTTACTTGTCTTCCCTATTTCCTCTTCTCCTGCTCACTGTATGTAAGCATTACTCCCTCTAAGTCTAGGGTTACCAGATACCAAAGCATGGAAAGGAGGACAGGGAAGTACGAAAAGGAGGACATTGGAGGATGCATGGAGAAAATGTAGTATTAATATAATGTTCTTCTGTTTTTAGGGGGCCCTGGAACACTTCTCCCTAAAAATAGGGTGTTCTGGGGTTTTCCATCATACTTTAAGTATAAAGCCAGACAAAATCATATATTTCTAAAATGCCTGCCGGAAGGAGGACGTGAAGGTAAAAAGGAGGACATGTCCTCCTTTTGCCTGACATCTGGTAAATTCCTGTCTAAGTCTCTCCCCCAGGCTCCTGCAGAGTTTCTTAGCATTTTCCACTACCCAGGTCATTTTGTTGCCAGAGACTTTTCTCTGCTGCCCTCACCAGGCAGTCCCTGACCCTGCAGGAATCTCTGACCCTCACCATTTTCTTCATCAACATGGGGAATCCTGGGCCAGCTCATTCCTTCCTTCCAGCTTTCCTTCACCACTGCCTAGGGCTTTCAGTTACAGATGCACCGATACTAGGGGGGACTGGAACTGGAATCAAGGGCCCACATGCCATGGAGGAACCTTTATTGCCAGGACACCTGTGGAAACAGGGAATGTGAGAAGTTGGGCTGGAAACAATTTAGCCACATGGACACAGCAGGGTGCAGGGTTTAGTAAAGTTCCACTTGTTCAATTTAACCTGCATACAGCTGCATTCTGTGCTACTGAAACAGCCTTCTTTCAGTGAGGCTCTCTCTGCTACCAACCCAGCTCAGCTCCATGGATCCAGTTTCCAAAGGGATAGCCGTGTTAGTCTAGTCCAGTAAAAAAACAACAAGCAGTTGTGTGGCACTTCTTAAAGTGCCACACAACTGCTTGTTGTTTTTTTCCATGGATCCAGCCAGCCTTTGTTCCTCAAGCTAGAGTCAGAAATTTGCTCTCTTTCTCTAGTTAGTCCCAGGAGTGTCACTGCCAGGGGAAAGGACCTGGAGCACTGGCCCAGGCCCCGCCCCCCTACCTGGACGCCATGCCCCTGGCCGCAGGACACACCGCCCAGCTGGGGCCGGGGCCAGGGCTGGGGGCAGCCATGGTGGCTGTGGGCTGCTGCACCCCGATTCCCAGGAGGACACATAGAGAAAATGTAGTATTAATGTAATATTCTCCTGTTTTTAGGGGGCCGTGGAATGCTTCTCCCTAAAAATAGGGTGTTCCAGGGCCTCCAGCATACTTTAACCCCTGTAAGTAAGAAGCCAGACACAATCATACATTTTTAAATGCCTGCCAGATGGAGGATGTGAACGTAAAAAGGAGCACATGTCCTCCTTTCACCTGGCATCTGGTAATTCTGGGCATAGCAGGACAGGGCTGATTGCACCTTTAACTCTTTGGTACTCAGGGTGGTGTTTGTACAGCCCATCAGATTTTTCTTTTCTTTCTCATTGATGTGTAAAGAAAGCTGGAGCGACTGGTTCTTCTTCAAGTGCTGCTGACGTCCATTCCCATTCAAGTGTCTACATGTCACAGTGTACAGATACGTGGAAGCTTTTTGCCCTAGCCCGCCCCCCTTAGGTAACCAATGCCCCCTCTGACCTGCACACCTGCATGGTATATAGGTGGCCCTGACCCTACCTGCCTTCGGTTCCTTCTTTCTGCCTGTTGCGATGGTCCTGGAACTGCCCACTCTTGCAGGTTTGCAAGTGCCTGTCCTTTTTCTTCCTATTCTGCCTTTTTTTTTCATACTTTCAACTCTGGAATCACTCTTCATAACAATCTTGCCTCCCTGTTCGGACTGCACTGGAAAAACTATCTTTACCTTGTGTCTTGAAGGTAACACATAGTCCAGCATGGACTTGACCATGCCTGGTTTCAAGCCCTGTGCCATATACAATAAGGCCTTCTCAATCAGCAGCCCCCACAAGAAATGCCTGAAATGCCTTGGAGAGGCCCATCGGATTGACAAGTGCCAAATCTACTGATCTTTTAAGCCGAGGGTGCAAAGGAGCAGGAAAATTGCCTAAGGTCCATGGCCCTGGAAGAGTCCCTGCGCCTGGCTTTGGTACCAAGCATCCCACTGTTGGCACAGGCAGCCCCGGCACAGAGAGAGCACTTTGCTCCAGCCCCACCTCAGCATCAGGCTCCATCCAGGAAGCCAAAGAAACACCAAACGGGATCAGAGTCTGCACTGAGGGCTTGCCCACTAAAGGACAAACCCTGCCACTGACGCATATCAGGATCTTCAGTGCAAGCAAAAGGCGACCCACGAACCTCTGCACAGGGACCGCAAACACTACTGGCTCCATCCACACCTGAGGCCTTTGAGGCTGCCAGAGCACTGCAGCAACTGCTGACCCCCCACTCCGACCAGACTGATGGCACTGAGGGGGAAGCCAGCACTGTCTTCTAGGGCCTGGCCCAGGCCACAGGCTGAACCCAGCCCTTGCAGCACAGGAGTTTGTCCCAGGATTGGGCCTTGACACCTGGCTCCCCACAGCACCCTGCTGGGGAAGGCTGACAGAGTCCTTCCCCGCCATGGGTGCCATCACCCTTGCTGAACCAATCCAGGGACTCTTGGCACAGCCGCTTGCCATGAAGGGCAGCTACTCCCTTGGGCTTGGGGTCCGAAACGGGGGATGACGAGGCCTATCTATGGTTCTCGCTGGAGGCCTCATCCCAAGAACACTCACAGGCGCCCTCGCAGAAAGTGCACTGCACCAGATCAAGATCCTGCTCATCGGGAGGCTCCAATGCTCAGCACCAATGCTGCCATCTGTTGACGTCCCCACAACCAGCACTGGCATCGACGCGTCTGGTAGGGAAGCGCAGGACGAAGTGCTCTCTACCTTCTCCCCGTTGCAGAGAAACCTGGGCATCGCCCTCACTTGCACCGATGTGTTGCTCTGTGCAGGGGACCTCTTCAGTACTGACGTGGAAGAGAGGATGTTCCCCATGCACTGACCAGTGCAGGACAGCTGACCACTCCCTGGCACAGGCCCTGGCACCACAAACTCTTAAGGACTGGTTGGCACAGTGAGCATACTGGAGACCCTGGGACTCACCCGAAAGAGATCCCCCCCTCTCCTGAGTCCTCAAGACCTGCCACCTCATAAGGGGGTCAGAACCTGGAGGCGTCAGATGAGGGCTCGAACCCAGGGGAAGGCCCTTCAAGCCTAAGGCGAAATGACTCCTGGGTAGAGTTACCAGACAGCCAGCAAAGGGAGGACATGTCCTCCTTTTTGTCTTTACGTTCTCCTTCCCGCAGGCATTTTTTAAAAAGTGCTTTTTGTCCGGCTTTTTGCAAGACGCTGGGCGGCAGTGTAAAAATAGATGTGTGGCCGAATGCATTCCCTGCTGGCTCACTCAAGAGGGCTGTGGTGGGTGGGAATGAGCCTGGCCACCTCTCTCCTCCTCTCCTCTCCCCTCCTTTCCTTTCACTGCACCTGGCCTGGGGAGGTCCCACCCCTACTGGCCACAGGTGCGTATGGAGCATGTTCCCTCTTACTGGTGCTGGTGCCATTTAACCTCCGACCCCAGGGTACCAAGCAGGCTCCCTGGTGGTAAGTTCCTGCGGCGGTGTGGCCCTTCCTGACCCTGTCCCTAATGCTAAGCTGACCCCTGGCTTTCTTGCTGTCTGTGTGGTATGTATACCTGTCTGACTTCTGAGCTAATGTGAGGTAGATAGTTGGGGTTTAGGACAGTACCCAAACTTCAGCCACCTACACACTGAGACTGCAGTACAAACAGGTCCTGGGCTATGGCAAAAGAAGCAAGGAGTCCTGTGGCACTTAAAGACAAATTTATTTTCATGTGAGCTTTCATGGGAGAAAATCCCACTTCATTATATGGTTTGAAGATGTGGGGAAACTTACAGAATGGGATGAAAATAAAAGCAGGGGAGCGTAAAACATGGCATACAGTAAAATGACCTGATCCCATTATTCTTTTACTATTCTTTATTATACTGAGCTCCAATATTTTTATTGCTGTTCTTTGAGCATCTTTCAATTTTACTGTTTTCCCAATATCAAGAGATGATCTCTCACCAGGGCATGTTAAGACAATCTGTTACCTTCTCACTTTTGTTGTGGTGTGTGGGCAGTTCTGTATGCTATGACAATACAATAGGGCTCTTTCCTCTTTCTCTTCAGCAACATGTGTTGTTTTATATTCTACTCGAGTGGCTCCCAACCTTTTCTCTGCCGTGGAACACCTTGATACCTTCAAATTTTTCAAGGCACGCCACCATTAAAAAAAAAAAAAAATTCAAATCAACTCAAATTACTTATGAATATTCATGAACCATGGCACAATGTTTCGGAAATGCTGCTACATGGGCTAGTAGAGCCAGCAGAGCAGGGGTGCAAGAGAGGGGAGGTCAGGAGTCATGTGCAGTGGCAGGAGTGAGTGTGGGGAGCAGAGCAGGGCAGGGGTGGCCAAAAAGGACAAGGGCAGCCATGTGGGGAACAGCACAAGGATGGCAAGAGAAGAAAGAGGAAGAGAGAACAAGAGTGGCTTTGTGGGGGGGGGGCAAAGGGGAGTGGGAAGGTAGGGCAGGGGAACATGGTGCAGCACCCACTTCCCCCTTCTCCACAGTGGGTCCCTGCCACCCAGGGCAACTCCTCACCCCACTGCTGCTCCCTCCCACCCCAGTGGGTCTTGTCGTTCACCCCCCAGCCACCTGCTGCCTGTGATGGACCTTCCTATCACTGCAGGGGCCAGAACCAGGCCTCCAGCCCCCAGCTACACCCCCCCCACACAGCCACCCCCCAACCCCAGCTACACACACCCCCAACCAAACAGCCCCCCCCAACCCCAGCTATACACCCTCTGCCACCCACCTCTGTTACACACACCCACCAGCCCAACACACCCCCCAGCAGCACCTCAAAGCCCTTACCTGGGCTGTTTGCAGGCTGGCTCACACCAGCTGCTTCACCCTGCACAGGGAGATTCACACACTCCTGGCGTCCCACCCCTCTCTGATGGCTGGGTTAAGGTGGAGCGGGCTTTAAGGTGGAGCCACCAGAATGCTGTGTTTGGGCTGCTCGTGCTGTTTTTAGGGGGACCTCTGGAACTCCACGTTCTGGTGCCTTCCTCTATTTTTAGGGGGGCTGGAATGCTGCCTGCCTAAAAATAGGGGGCCCCAGAACTGTGTTCCGATGCCTTCCCCCTTACTTTCACCCCTGCCTTTTTCCAGGCCTGCACAGCCCACGTGGCTGGGCTGAGCAGGGAGAGAGCTTTAACTCCAGCTCTAAGGGACGCTTGTGGCACAGTTTGGGTGTTGCCATGGCACACCAGTGTGCTTCAGCACACTGGTTGGGAACCACTGTTCTACTCTATTCATGAAAGCTTGCCTGAAGAAATCTGTTAGTCTACAAGATGCCACAGGACTCTCGTCATTTTTGCTATACCAATAAAATTGTTAGTGCTTTAGCCATCCTGTTGTAATTATACCAGAGTAAGGGAAATACCTCTTGAGCGCTAAACTCTTCTTGAGCTGGGCTTCCTAAAAACAGAGCAACACGCCAGAACACGGCATTCTGGCACGTGCCCCTGCTGGCGCAGCTGCCGGTGGGAGTGATCCCGCCCATGCTTCTCCTCCCCTCCTTTCCTGGCACCTGGAGAGGCCCCAGCCTGTGTGGTGCATACCCCCTTTCTTTCTAATCTTGCTGGACCAGCACCATATTTGTAGCCTACAGCAGCAGTCCCCATGGGCCCCTTCCCTGCCCCACCAATAAGGAGAGCTGGGAAGGGTTGGGGACAGTCAGGAAGCTGGGGAAAAGGCATGGAGGGGGAGAAGGGGTTGGGATGGTGGGCTGGCTGGAGAGGTGTGGAGAGGGTTGGAGCTTGGGCTTGGGTGAAGAAGTGGAGAGCTGGGGCATGGGGGGGTGAGGCTTGAGTGAGGACATGGGGAAACGAGCAATCTGATGTGGACAGGCATTTGGGGGGCAGTAGCTGGGGTGGTGGGGCAGGCATTTGGGGGGGGCAATTGCTGGGATGAGTGAAGGGGGCCCAGAAGAATATTTCTGTTGTTCAACTTGTTCTCCCTCTTTTCATGCTGGCATGAATTTATTAATCTTTACCCATTTTCTATGAGATAATATGGCAATGACAGTAACATCAGTACTACATTGTCTCCATGTCTCCCAATGTCCTTCTTTTCATACTTCCCTGTCCTCCTTTCAGTGCTTTGGTGTCTGTAACCCTATTCCTAGGTCATGTCCTCCTCTCCCCCTAGTGAGGTAGCCTACCAAATGTCTCTATCTTTTAGGAAAGACCAAAGGGCGCACCAAGAACTGCTGAAGTCCATGGCCACAAACTTTGACCCACCAGTTGAGGTCGTCAGAGAGGACTTCAGACGCCTCTTTGATGTGTATGATTCCACCTCCTCCAAGACAAAGTGGCAGCCCCCATGCATAAAGGGGTGCTAAAGATTGTCTGCTCTTGATGGCAGACACCATCATCGATCTCCTGGTATCAAAGTGAATGGAAAGGAAGTACCACGTCACTGTGGACAAATTCAACTTCTTGTTTATGGACCCCACCCTTGGGTCATTGGTGGTTGATGCGTGGAATCAGCAGGAGAGACAGGGCTGACCCGTTGCCACCCCGAAAAATAAAGTTACTAAGAAATTAGATCTGTTCGGGAGGAAGATTTATTCCACCATAGCGTTACAGCTACACACTGGGGCTGTAACTACTCATTTGGGTGTCTGGGGCAAGCAGCCCCAAAGGTTCCACCCCCCACCTACCTGGGCCCAGATCTGGGGCCCATCTATCTCTTTCCCCCTGGTGGCCACAGCCTGTCAGAGTGGGGTCCCTACCCCGCCACTGCCAGAGACAGGAGGCGGTTCCCTACCCCACCATGCCCAGAGCCAGGCAGAGAGCGCCTTCCCCAGCTCCCAGAGGAATGTGCCTTTAAGGCACATTCTTCTTTGGGGCCAAGAAGGGTCTGGCATGGCACCCTCTCCAATTCACACCTTGGGCTTTGCCCCATTCACCCCACCATAGTTACGGCCCTGTTGCCAACCACCAGGCCCTGATGGGCAGATATATTTTCTACTTATTGAAGTCCATGCAGAGGTTTTGGAACCCCATCCCTTCCAACCACATGGTGGACTATGACTCTCTAGTTGAGGAAGGACTGTTGGTGGCACGTGCAATGCTGCTGTCCTCATGGACCACCACAGACACAGCCAGCAGGGGGGGGTCACTTGGGTGATTGCTATGTGCTGGGCCGCATAGCTACAGGGATCGGGATTATCTGCCCAAATGTAACAGTTCATCCAAGGCTTCTCATATGAGAGCCCATCACTGTCCGCTGAGTCAACAGATTCTATGTTGCATGGCATGAAGGACTCTCAGGAGACATTCTACTCTTTAGTACACCCCTCAGACAGCTCAACGGTCCTTTCAGGCACAGCAACCACAGCCCCAGCTCCAACAACAGCAGCAACAGCAGCAGGGTCCGTGTCACCAACCTTTCCAGTCATCCCACCATCCCTAAGGAAGTAGGGACAGGAACAGAGTCAGAGGCAGAAGGGGAGCGAGGTCACAGGGCTCCAACCATACCACCCACTACGGCAATAATGGTCACCTGTCGTCCCAGAGCCAGAAGCTTTGACCTCTTGCCTGAGGGCTGCTACCACTGCCAAAACCAGCCACACCTGCCATTTTGAAACAGACTGGCCCCTTTCCAACACCAGTGGCCCAAAATAACTACAAACTGATGGATTCTGGATATGATGTCGCAAGGGTACACGATCCAGTTCAGGGTCACATGCCCTGAAAGGAAACCACCCCCTCATTATCAAGCAGAGGACCCCTCCCATGAGGCCCTCCTGGAGCTGGAATGCCACAAACTCCTAAGGCTGGAGGCAGTAAAGAAAAGAGGAAGGCATTTTTACTCAAGAAAAAGAGGAAGGGGTTTTTACTCAAGGTACTTCCTGGTTCCAAACGCAAAGAGGGACCTGAGACCCATATTGGACCTAAGAGGCTTGAACAAGTTCATACAAAAAAATAAAGTTTCAGATGATTTCTGTATCTCAGATTATTCCCTCTTTAGATCCAGGGGACTGGTTCGTGGCCCTCAACCTAAAAGACACCTACTTTCACATCTCGATCAGGTGAAAGCACAGGAAGATCCTCTGTTTCATGGTAAAGGGAAAGCACTTCCAGTCACAGCCCTCCTTTCAGTCTCTCGCTGACCCCAAGGGTTTCCACAAAATGCATAGTTGCCCTAGGAGCCTACTTGAAAAAACAAAGGGTCAGGATATTTCCATACCTGGATGATTGGCTAATATAGGGGAAGTCCAAGGATCAGGTCTGGTGCAGCATCTAATCTGTCCTATGACTGTGCAACAAACTAGGCCTCCTCATAAACCTAGAAAAGTCAAAACTCACCCCAACAAGGAGAATAGAGTTCAGAGGGGTGCACCTAGACTTGGTAAGGGCAAAGGCCTTGCTACCCCTATCCAGGTTTCAGTCCACGTCTACCATTATTTCAGAACTGCACCATGCTCCCACCATGACAGCAAGGTGATACCTCCAGCTGCTAGGCCACATGGCTGCTTCCATTGACATTATAAGGACAGCATGCCTTCATATGAGACCACTACAGTCATGGCTGGCAGCAGTTTTGCACCCCCAATGCCACCCACTAAACCAGGTAGTTATCATACCAAGAGGGGTCCTGAACTCACTAACGATAAAGCAGGACCCAAACTTCACATGTAGGCAGGGTCCCATTCAAGGCCCAGGGCTCCTCACTTACCTTGATCACAGATGCATCAGACCTAGGCCAGGGAGCACACATCACGAGAGGACTTTCCACCCAGGGAACTTGGCTGCAGGTAGACAGCCATCTTCATAAATGTGAAGTTGCTGAGGATGATATGCCTAACTTGCGGGGTCTTCTTGGACAAAATAAAAGATGGTACAGGTCCTAATGGACAACACAGTGGTTATGTTCCACCTCAACTGCCAGATAGGGGAGCTGACCCTAAAGCACAACTTCCACCTAATAGCTGCCCACCTACTGGGGGGAGGTGAGCAAACATGAAGCAGACAAACTCAGCAGACAATTCCTCCCCCCAACATGAGTCGTCCCTAAACCCAGGGGTGGTGAGCCAACTCTTTGGGAGGTGGGGCTCCCTCCATATAGACCTCTTTTCAATGTGAGAAAACCTCAAATGCAGGTTCTTCCACTCCTTGAGGGGCAGAGAGAGGGGTTCTTTGTCAGACGCTGTTCCTGATAAACTGGGAAGGCCCACTACTCTATGTCTTTCCCCCCCTCCCCCTGATCCACAGGGTCCTGTTAAAGATCAAAAGAGGGGGCAGACTTGATCCTAGCAGCCCTGGCTTGGCAACACCAGCCCTGGTACAGCATCCTTCTTGACCTCTCAGTGGCCTGGCCCATAATGTTCCCACTCAGAGCAAACCTGCTCTCACAGGACTCTGGGCACCTGTGAGACCCGGACCTGAAATCACTACACCTAACAGTTTTGGGGCTACATATAGGGATTAAAGTAAGGGGGAATACACTGGAACGCAGTTCTGGAGCCCCCTATTTTTAGGCAGGCAGTGTTCCGGGGCCCCTAACAATAGAGGAAGGTACAGGAACGTTGCATTCTGGGGCCCTGCTAAAAATAGCTACAGCAGCTGGAATGCAGCGTTCCTGTGGCTCCACCTTAAACCCCGCTCCAGCTTAAGCCCAGCCAGCAGAGAGCTGCAGCAGGCTGGGAGTTTGTGAATCTGCTCCCTGCAGAGAGGAGCAGCTTGTGGCTGGAAGCAGCTTCCACCCTGCCTGACAGCCTGCAAACAGCTCAGGTAAGGACTTGGAAGGGGCTGCTGGGTGTTTTGTGTGTGTGTGTGGGTGTGTCTGTGTGTGTGTCTCTCTCTCTCTCTGGGGGGGGTGGCTGTGTGTGTGTGTCTGTTTGTGGATGGCTGTGTCTGTGTGTGTGTGTGTGTGTGTGTGTGTCTGGGGGTGGGTATTGGAGAAGAGGGTAGGTTCTGGGGAAGGGTTTTTCAGGGGCCCACCCATGCCAGAGGGGGGCCCACCAAATTATACTTTAACTCCTGGCTACATGGCTGAGCCCAGACAAGCAAATATGCTCAAGAAAGGTCCAGCATGTTCTGATCAAGAGCAGAAAACCCTCCATGAGCACCACCTACAGGGCAAAGTGGAAGCGGTTCTCCTCTGGGCTACAAAAAGATGGGGACCTCCAGGGTCCATCCCAATCCATGCCATGTCCAATTACCTTCTAGAGTTGAAGGAGAGGGGACTGAAGCTCCTCTCCCTCAGGATACACCGGGCAGCTATCTCAGCATTTTGTAACTCCTTCGACCGGTGACCTCCTTCACTCATCCCATGACGACAAGATTCTTCAGAGGATTAGAGAGCCTCTACCCCCAGGTCAGAGACCTGGTCCCTCAATGGGACCTAAAGCTGGTCCTAGAGAGGCTTACCAGAGGTGGCTTTTGGGGTGAGCGAAGAGGCGGCTGCCTAGCCCCCCCCAGCAGCAAGGGGCTTCATCAGCCTCCTGCTTCTAACTCAAAAACTGCAGCATCTGCCTTGGCTGGGAGGAGCAGGGCTGAGCGCTCCAACTCCAACAGGGAGGGAGAGGAGTTCAAATGTATGGGCCCAAATTTCTCACCTGCAAGGAAGCAGGCATATGCTGTTCACCCCAGCGCCAGCTTCTGGAGTTGGAGGGGTGAGTCTGGGGGGAAGGGATGGTTGGAGACCAGTGACCTTTGTGAGAGGAGAGCTGGGGCTGATGGAGAGGAGAGGAGAAAGAAGACCTAGAGCCAAGGCCACGGGGGAGGAGAAAGGGGACCAGCAGTGGAGAGGACAGGGGCTATGGGGGGAGGAAAGAAGACAAACTGTGGAGAGAGCTGTGGCTATGGGGGGAGGAGAAAAGGGACTGTGAGGGTGAGCAGAGGTGATTAGCCTCCCCCAGACTGTCCCAGAGAATAAGAGCTCTGGTGAGTTAAGAAGGTATGAGAGAGAGAACAACTTCACAGCAACAGGTGGGCTTATGAACCTGCTGTATAGGTGCATGTATGTGAAAAGAAAATACATCTGCAAAAGTGCAGTAAACAATGCCTTTCTGTTTGAAATGTTTTCCCCTGCAACATTCCCTGCTAGTAACTCAAAGCAAAAAGGGAATGAACAGTGGCTAGTTCATCTCCTTTTCTTGTCCTGATTGGCTAAGGAGTTCTTGCCTTGAAGGTCTGATTAAATAGTGCCTAAAGTGTCCCCCCCCCCCCCCAAGGGGGTTTTTTTTTTTTTCCTTTTTTTTTCCTTATGGTAAAATGCCTGTTTAAGGGAGAGAGTAATGGAGCTGGCTGCAGCAGAGGCTTGTGGGCAGAGCAGCAGACTCACTTAGAAAGAATGCAAAACAAATGCTAAAAAGTTTCAATGAAAATTCAGCAACTCTCAGCACCATGCATTTGCACTTTTAAAAGTGGTGATAAGTGATGGAGCTAAATGCTGATAATGTCTGGAAATATTAGCTGTTAAGTTAAAAGTGAAGTGCAGATTGCCCAGCTGAGGCTTAGAGCTGACCAGCTATTAAGGCTTAAGGTGACTCAGTCAGAACTCTGATGTGGCATTGTAATTTGTTCTGACACATTTTCTTTCATTTGCAGGACTTTATTGTGAGATTCAATAGGAAAGAGAATATTTATAATAAAGAATAAAGACAAGCAGACAGCAATTTCAATGAGAGATGAGTTGGGTAGTAAAAGGAAGTACATGTCAGGTGCTTAAAAAGAGGGTGGGGGGAGGTTGGCTATTGAACAGGCAGTACAAAACCAGTCTGACTCACTGTCCAAATTCTTAAAGAGGACAGATGATATTTCATCTAGAAAAGAAACTGTAAGTTTAGGCCAAGAGTATGGACTGTTGCAGCTGCAGAATGCAGCTTTTCCAGGTTAAAAGTAGTGAAGCCATACCTACACTCTACTACAGTGTTTCCCAACTGGTGTGCCACAGCACAGCAGTGTGTGGCAGGAACACCTGAAATGTGCCACGAGAATCTGCTGGGGGCTGGGCTAATTTAAATCTTCCACCCTGCTCAGTCCACCCACCTGGACTGTGTAGGGCCGGAAAAGGCAGCAGCAAATTCTCGCTGCAGGTAAGTTTGGGCTGGGGAAGGCGGGTAAATAGGGTTGGGGGGGGGGGGCTTGGAATGAGGGGGTGGGACAGCAAGATGGCTGCTGGAGCAGCCCAGTCTAACCATCCCTGGGGACCTGGCAGCAGCAATCCCATCTGCAGTGCCATGCCTGTGGGGGTGCAGGGCATCAGGAGAATTGCCCTCTTTGGGGCACCCACTCAGCCCCCCACCCAGCACTGGGAGGCAGGGACAGCCAGCCGAGGGGAGAGGCACACCCCTGCACCGGCCGTCCTGCGCCGGCGGGGACCAGGAAAGCCACTCAGAAGGGTGGCCTGGTTCAGCACTGCTGGTTGCTGCCCTCCCGCCACATGCGCTGCTCTCAGCTCTGTGCTAGAGCAGCGGGAGGAGGCAATGAGGAGCCCGTGTTTCTCCTCCACACTACTTCCCGCCCCCTCTCTGCTGATCTGGCACAGAGCTGAGAGCAGCGCACGTGGCCAGGAAAGCAGGGTGGCCTATGCTGGGGACTGGGCTGGCCAGCCAGCCAAAAGGGTGGCCTGGTTTAGCACTGCCGGTCTGGCCACCCCTCACCCCCCCCCGGGCACGTGCACTGCTCTCGGTTCTGTGCCACAGCAGCAGGGAGGTAGCGTGGAGGAGAGATACTGGCTCTGCACTGCCTCCCCCTGTCCCTGCTGCTCTGGCACAGAGCTGAGAGCAGCACACGTGGCCAGGGGGGCAGGGACCAGCAGCACTGAACCAGGTTGCACTTCTGAGTGGATCGCCTGGTCCCCGCCGGTGCAGAATGGCCAGTGTAGGGGTCTGCCACTCCCCTCAGCTGGCCGTCCCTGCCCCCCAGTGCCGGGCAGGGGGTGAGTGGGGGCTCCAAAAAGGGCAATTCTCCCGGGAACCCACACCGCCCCAGGGACGGCACTGCAGATGGGATGCTGCTGCCAGGGTCCCCAGCGATTAGGGTTACCAGATGCCAAAGCCTGGAAAGGAGGACCGAAAAGTATGAAAAGGACATTGGAGAACACATGGAGTGTTAACGTAATATTCTTCTGTTTACAGGGGGGCCTGGAATGCTTTCCTCTATAAATAGGGCATCCTGGGGTGTTCCAGCATACTTTAACCCCTGTAAGTAAAAAACCAGACAAATCATGTATTTTTAAAATGCCTGGCAGACAGAGGATGTGAAGGTAAAAAGGAGGACATGTCCTCCTTTTGTCTGACATCTGGTGACCCTATCAGGGATGGCTGGACTGGGCTGCTCCAACAGCAAGCTTGCTGTCCCATCCCCCTCGCTGGGACTCTTACCTGCCCCTCCAACCCTATTCACCCCCCTTTCCCAGCCCACACTTACCTGCAGTGAGAATCTGCATTGCTGCCCTGGTTCATGAATATTCATAAGTTAATTTGGATATTCATGATGTGCCGTGGCATAAATTAAAGGCCTCAGGGTGTTCTGCAGCAGAGAAAAGATTGGGAACCACTACTCTACTATGACGCAAGAAGCTTAGTGAACTAGCTGTCCTCTCAATTGAACAATACACTATGCTCTCTATTGCCTTCCAAGACCTTA
Organism: Podocnemis expansa; assembly: GCA_007922195.1. Lineage (NCBI taxonomy): Eukaryota > Metazoa > Chordata > Testudines > Podocnemididae > Podocnemis > Podocnemis expansa. The sequence continues at coordinate 82,561,140 of ML681963.1, read as the reverse complement.
TTTCTGACTTTAGCAACAGAAAGTTTAGGAAGGTAAACTTTGAGATTAGAAAATTGATTTAAAAAATAAAATAAATCTAAAAAAAAATGCTATGCTTTTTATTATGTGAGGTTAGTTCCTAAAGGAGGCCCAACCATTGGCCTTTGCGTAGGGCCCCACATAGCTGCCTCTGGACCTTACAAAACCTCCCTATGAGCCCATAGACTAGTGCACGCTACTGATGCTGTTATAGAAAGTGGCATCCCTGGTGACCATCACGTCAGCCAGAAGGGTGTCCAAATTAAAAGCCTTTTTCTCTGAACCCCCATATATAGTATTCCATGCCAATAAGGTGCAACTCTGCCCCCACCTGGCCTTTCTGCCTCAGGTGATGTCATCTTTCCATATTAATCAGTATATCTGTCTCCCAGTGTTCTTCCCAGACCCTCAGGTTATGGAGAACCATAGAAGATGGCAAACCCTTGACATCAGAAGGGCACTTGCCATATACATTGCACAAACGAGACCCTTCCGCAAAATGACTCAGCTTTTCATAGCAGTCACTGGGCATATGAAGGGTCAGGCAGTAACATCCCAATGCATCTCGTCATGGATAATGAGTTGCCTTAAAGACTGCTACCACAGAACTAACACTTTCCTCCTGGGGAAAATCAAGGCCCATTTGACTAGAACGCAAGTTTCCTCCATGGCCTTCCTTGCACAAGTCCTGATTCAAGAGATATGCAGAGTGGTAACTTGGTACTCAGTGCATACTTTCACATTTCATTATGAACTTGCCCAGCAAGCAAGAGATTATGCTGCCTTGGGCAGAGCCATTCTATATGCAGGAAACTTTAACTTCACCCACCACCCAAAAATATGACTTATAAGTCACCTGAATGAGAGTGGATGTGAGCAGCGCTCAAAGAATGGAGGGGTACTTACCTGTAAGCATCCTTCTTCTTCAAGCTCTATTCACATCATTCAGCTACAGGTGAATATATGCCGCAGCGTATGGTAGCTTGGAAAGTCTTTAGCCTTAGCCTGTCAGGGCAGGGCACACAGCCAATGCCCCCTCTGTGCTGTGCCATGACTATATAGGTGACTGTGACCCTGACCCTCCCAGTTTCCTTTTCCACCCTCAGTGACGGTATCAGATCAGCCAAGAAACTTGTGTAAGCAAGTGCCTGTCCCCTTTTTTGCAATAATTAATATGTCAGGCTTTAAACCATGTCCAGCATGCTCTAAAGTGTTTGCACTTGACAATCCTCACGAGAAATACCTTGCGTGCCTTGGTGAGTCACATCTTGCGGTGAACTGCTCTATCTGCCAGTCCTTTAAATGGAGGACTTGCAAGGACAGAGAGCGGTGCCTATACACTGTCACAGAGGACCGCGCGCCCACCTCTGATGCTGCCCGAGCCACTAGTGCTCTGCCAGCGCCCTGAGCTGCTCCTGCACTGTAGCCTGCCTGACACCGACCCCCGGCACAGAGCTCAACGCTGTGGTTGGCATCGTCGTCGGTTCCATCACGGCACCATTCACCTCCGGCCCCGCGTTCCCCCTCATCAGAGACAGGACCCAGGACTGTCTTCGGTGCTGTTGACTCTGTGAGCCCTAGTGATGACATGGGTTCTGTTCCAAGACGCAGCTCTGGTACCGGTGAAGAAAGCCACATCAATGAATAAGCCAGGTCCAGCACCTGGGGAACAGTCAACACAGGAATTGGCACTGCCCCTGAGCCTGCTACCCTCCAGCCCTCATCTAGGGTCACTAATTGGTACCGATGATCACTCCAATGGTCACTCCAATCAGCACTCATCCCGCGCGCCATCTGTACCGTGCTCACAGGGCCCTAGGAGATGGAGGTCCAGCTCGTCCTTTTCATTAACTCCGGCTGCAGCCCACTCCCATGACTCTCCAAATACCATCTCCAGTACTGGAGAACAGACGGGTAAGCGTCGTCGAAAATGCTCCCTGACACCTGTACCAAGGAGGAAGACAACCCTGGAAACCCTGGTGCAGAGGTCCGTGCCGCCAAGACCTCCCAGGCGGGCAGAGGTCGCTCCTCCCTGTGCCGTACCACGATCAATGATTCTTTCAATGACTGGTTGCATGAATAGCTAGACATGACAGCCGATGATATTTCGACTTCGTGGTACTGTTCAGCACCGTCTCCGCCCTGGACCCCAGACTCCTTGGATATTTCTGATTATGAGCCCTCCCCAGACGAGCATACCTTTCGAAGGCCCCTCACCTATAAGGACGACTCCCACACCCAACAGAATTTGCTTCGCCGGTAGGCAGCAAACTTGAACATAGAACCAGGGGTGGTCCAGGAAGAAACTGATCCACTCTTTGATGTAGGGAACGCTGCCTCACCAGCCAAGGTGTCTGTTCCCCTTCACGAAAGGGTGTACAGAATTGCCACGGTGCACTGGCAAACCCCATCTTCAATTCGGCCAGTGTCAAAAGGGGTGGATCGCAAGTACCATGTCCCTTCAGACAAATTTGCATTTCTTTTTCAGCGCTCCATGCTGGGATCCCTGGTGGTGGATGCAGTCAACCAGAAGGAGAGACAGGGGCAAGCGACCTCTACTCCTAAGAATAAAGAAGCTAAAAAGCTTGACTTACTGGGCAGAAAGGTCTATGCCACTGCAGCCCTACAGCTGCAAATCTTGAATCACCTGGCCCTTATGGTGAGATACATCTTCAACCTCTGGAAAGCCATGCAGGGTTTTCACAACCTCATCCCCAAGGACTGCCCCATGGATTATGAGGCGAGGGTTGAAGAAGGGGCCTTGGCCTCTAAACATGCTCTGATGGCTACTTGGGATGCATCGAACACAGCCTCGTGTACCATGGCATCTGCCGTGGTGATGTGCCATTCCGTCTGGCTCCAGGGCTTGGGCCTGTCCCCACAGATGCAGCTTATTATCCAGGACCTGCCATTCGAAGGCCCTGGCCTCTTTGCTGAGTCCATGGACACCAAGCTGCACGGCATGAAGGACTCACGAGCCTCCCTTAGATCACTGGGAATGTACACCCCACTATCTACTCGATGCTCTTTGAAGCCTCATCAACTCTTGCAACAGCAGCTGCAACAGTTAAAGGAGCGAGTCTGGATGCAGAGTTCCTTTCCTCAGTCCTGCCAATCCCCCAATGACAACTCAGGGACTTGGATAAGGACAAGGCCCCCTTGAGCAAAGATAGAAAGCCCCATGCCTCACAGTCCAGCAGATGTGGACAGGGTACCAACTGCTCGATGGGGAGGAAGCAGCGTTTTTGACAGTTACTCCAAGGGCAGTGAACCCACAGCCTTGACCCCAACCTTTGCCAGTCACCTACACTGCTTTGCATCACTGGGCCAACATCACAACCAACCAGTAGGTCCTCGAAACAGTCGTGGAAGGGTATCGCATACAGTTCCAATCAGCTCCTCAGGCCAGAAAACTGCCTCCTTGCCCAAGCCTCAGAAACTGGGAACTAGATCACCTGCTCGAGAGGGAATGCGAGAAGCTTCTCTCCCTCAGGGCCATAGAAAGGGTCACAAAGTGGGAATGGGGAAAAGGGTTCTATTCCCAATACTTTGTGGTCACCAAACCCAACGGAAACCTGAGACCCATTCTAGATCTCAGAGCTTTAAACAGACATATAAGGAAAATAAAGTTCCGCATGGTTTCTCTGTCATAGATCGTCCCATCTCTGTCTCCTGGGGATTGGTTCACAGCCCTTGATCTAAAAGACGCTTACTTTCACATAGCAATACATCCCTGCCACAGGAGGTACTTAAGGTTCATCATGGGGGGAAATCACTTCCAGTTCACATCGCTCCCCTTCGGGCTCTCCCTGGCCCCCACAGTGTTCACAAAGTGCATGGCGCCAGTCACGGCATTCCTGTGCTGACAGGGCATAAAGATTTACCCCTACATGGACAACTGGTTAATACATGGGGAATTGAGAGCACAGGTAGACTGCCATGTCAATGTGGTAACCCACCTGTGCAGGTACCTGGGTCTCTGCATAAATCAAGAAAAGTAAAAAATCTGCCTGTCCCAAACAATAGAGTTCATAGGAGCTCTCTTAGACACTTGCAAGGGGAGGGCTTCCCTGCCCCCCCCAAGATGCAGTCCATCTACACCATCATTGTGGAGCTGCAGGAGTCTCAAGTGACCACAGTCCATCACTGCCTACAGTTGCCCAGGCACATGGTAGCTTCCACCTCTGTGATTCGGACAGCATGCCTGAGAATGTGGCCCCTCCAGGTCTGGTTCTCCATGGTGTTCCACCAACGGACGGACCCCACGTCCAAGGTACTGTCGGTCCCCCGAGAAATCCTGGGGACACTACAGCTTTGGAAGGACCCCTGGTTTTCCACGGGAGGAATTCCCTTCGAAACGCTAAGGGCCCTGGTGACAGTGATAACCGATGCCTTGGACTCGAGGTGGGGGGGGCCCATGTTGCGGGGGGCCTTTCCACCCAGGGACTTTGGTGGCATGCAGACAGCCTTCTTCACATCAATGTGAAGGAACTGTGGGCCATCAGATTGGCTTGCACGATCTTCCTGGACAGGATACAAGGCAGGCTGGTTCAACTTCTAATGGATAGCACTGCAGCCATGTACTATACAAACTGGCAAGGGGGTGTCCACTCCCCAGCTCTCTGCAAGAAAGCGTGCAAACTTTGGGAACTAGCCCCGAAATATGATTTCACCCCGGTGGCAGCACACCTACTGGGTGTGGACAACAGGCTGGCAGATTCACTCAGCAGAAATCCACTAGCGAATCACGAGCAGTTGCTCCACAATACAGTGTTTTTTCACCTGATAGACAAATGGGGAACACCCCAAGTAGACCTGTTTGCGACATGGCAGAACCACAAGTGTCAGCAATTTTGGTCTCTCAGGGCTTTGGAGGAGGGGTTGCTCAACGATGCTTTCCTCATCACTTGGTCAGGCCCCCTAATGTATGCCTTCCCACCGGTCCCATTGATACACAGGGTCCTCCTGAAAATCAAGGTGGACAGAGCAAACATAATATTGATAGCTCCAGACTGGCCCAGACAACACTGGTTCTCGTTCCTACAGGACATGTCCATGGAGACCCCACTCTGCCTCCCCTTGTGGGCGGACCTCCTGACACAGGACTTGAGGCGCCTGCGGGACCTGAATCTAGGTCGCCTGCATCTGACAGCTTGGAGACTTTCTGGGGCTTAGTGAGCAGGAAAGACTCTGCTCGCATAGGGTTTGGAAGGTCCTGGTTGCTAGTAGAAAACCATCCACTAGGTCCCCTATACAGCCAAAGGGAAATGATTTTTCCAACTTGGCTTGAGGTAAAGGAGTAAACCCCATACAGGCTCCTTTACACCTACTCCTTGATTATCTGCTAAACCTTAGAGACAAAGGTCTTTCTCTTTCCTCACTAAGGCTGTGTTCACACGGCACTTTTGTTTCGAAACAAC
>ML681963.1:82467188-82555302 GCA_007922195.1 Podocnemis expansa | reverse complement strand
AAATAGCATGTTCACACTGTGAACTTGCTATTTCGTTTCCCGCTTTTTTTCTTATTTCGAATTAACATTTTGTTAATTCGAAATAAGATATTTCAAAATAAGGTGTTGTTTCGAAACAAGTTGTTTCGACACAACTTGTTTCGAAATAACCCTGTGCGTGTGAACACAGCCTAAGAGTCCACCTAGCGGCTATCTCAGCCTTCCATGAAAGGGTGGACAGTGGTCCTGTTTTCTCCCACCCTATTTCCACTAGGTTCCTTAAGGGATTCAAAAGATTGTTCCCACAACCCCATCCCTCCCTGGGACCTAAACATGGTGCTCCAGGCACTAACAGAGCCCCTGTATGAACCCTCAGACTCGTGTACCTTACTGGTCCTTTCCTGGAAGGTAGACTTTTTAGTAGCAATCACTTTGGCTAGAAGGGTCTTAGAGTTGAAGGCCCTTTCCTCAGAACCCCCATATACAAGGTTCTTTCCTGATAAAGTGGTACTGCGACCCCACCCCTCTTTCCTCCCCAAGGTAGTTTCTCCCTTCCACCTGAATCAGGATATTTGCTTGCCAGTGTTTTTTCCAGACCCTCAGGTTATGGAGAATCAGAGGAAGTAGCACACTCTGGATGTGAAAAGAGCACTCCTAACATACGTCGAGCGCACGCGTCCATTCTGCAAGACCTCCCAGCTCTTTGTGGTGGTCACTGAACACAAAAGAGGTCTTCCAGTATCCCCACAGTGCATTTCCAAATGGATGGTAAACTGCATCAAAGACTGCTATGGAAGGTTGAATACTCCTGTTCCTGGGACTGTTGGGGCTCATTCTACCAGAGCTCAAGGTTTATCAATGGCCTTCCTTGCCAAGGTCCTGATCCAAGTGCTCTGCAGGGCAGCTACGTGGTTGCCGCTGCATACCTTCAAGACATACTACAATATCGTCCAACAGGCTAGAGAGGATGCCGCGTTAGGCAGAGCCATACTCAGCGTTGGCAGACTGTAATTCCTCCCACCATCCTTGAGTATGGCTAGCAGTCACCTGTAACTGAATGATGTGACCAGCCCTCAAAGAAGAATGGTGGGTTACTTACCAGTAACCTCCTTCTTCGAGATGGGCTGCTCACAAATATTCAGGCCCCTCCCACCATCCCCGCTAACAGAGTTCACAAAGGTATAAGGGACTGGGAGGGTCAGGGTCATGGTCACCTATATAGCCGTGGTCGCAGCACAGAGGGGGCGTTGCCTGTGTGCCCTGACCTGACAGGCTAAGGCTGAAGACTTTCCTAGCTACCGTCTACTGCGGCACATAGACACCTGTAACTGAATGTATGTGAGCAGCCCATCTCGAAGAAGGATGGTTACCGGTAAGTAACCCATCGTTCAAGACAAGCTGCTCACATACATTTTGTTCCCTCTGTCCCTCCCTGCTTTTTGGAGTTATGGGAAGAAGGGACTGGAGGGGAGGTAGGGTCAGGACCACCTCTATACTGCACAGGTGTGGAGGTTGTGGGGCACAGACAGATAATATAGGGAGACAGACAGATAATGTATTACTTTTATCTTTAAAGTATATATTAGTTAGTGTTGTTTATATGTCCTTTAGTGTCATAAGTAAAATAATTTTGTAAGCATGTGTAATAGACATTATAACCAATGTCCAGCAAAACTCCATATTGTCATTTTGGAACTCCTGCTTAAACATTGTGCTCCGTTTTGTATACTTGATGAAACCTGGTTTAGATGTATGCTGTGTATGTTCTTTTAAATGTGTGAACAAGGTGTGTGAATGAAGGGTGTGTGTGTGAAGGGGCCAGTCTCAGCTGCCAGCCTGAAGCACAAGTACCATCTAACAGGCTGAACAAGGCAGACATCTCTTATTAAAGGCTGGTCTTCTCCTCGGCAGAGCTGCTTACGGTCCCTCTCCACCCAAGTGTTTGGGACCTGACATCCTCCCGATGGCAGAACCTGAGCTCTATTGCCCCAGTGTCAGACACGGTGAGTCTTAAGCATAGAGTCCCCGAATTGGACTTCCCCTCTCTCGCCGACCACCCAATCCCTCCTAGGGACGTGGTACAGATGGCGCTAGGGCCGGGCGAGCCCTCTAGTGATCCCTCCCTGCTTCGAGGGAAGCTTGGGAATTGGATCTCAAGGGACATAAGGTCTATTCCTCCTCAGCCTTCCAACTATGGGTCGCAAATAATCAGGCCCTAATCAGCAGATACATGCTGGATGTGTGGGAATTGGTCACAAAATTTAGACATTTGCTCCCACCAGAGGCCAAAGAGGAGTATGATGCATTCCTGGAGGAGGGAAGAATAATTTCTCAGGATCTCCTCCTCTCAGCCCGGGATGTGGTAGATACGGCAGCCCGCACCATGGCCTCGGCTGTAACCATCCACTGAGCAGCCTGGCTTAGGGAAGCCAGGGTGTCCCCCACTGTGCAGCAGGTGGCGCTTGATCTGCCCTTTGGGGGTGATGCTTTGTTTCCCCCCCAAGACCCTAACTGTAGTAGGTACCACACAGGATCCTAGGGGAGAGGTAAAATACCTCAGTTTCCTCCCATTGGGGCCCTGTCCTCGCCCCACATAAACCATATGGGGTGAAAAACCAGTCCTCCAACTCTCCTCCCGGATGAGCCCGGGGCAGGGACTCAGCCCGTCCCCACTGCCCCCTCAGTTCTATTCTGGGGGTTTCTCAGAGCCTTTTCCCCTCCTTCCTTCCTCTTCAAGGAAGGAAGCTTATCCCAATGGACTGCCCACCGTGATTCCCATAACATCCAGGACATGGCCATGGCTTCAGTTCACCATCAGAGAAGGTGGCTGAAGCCCGCTTCCCTCCCTTCCCTTAGTGAGAGAATGGGGAGCTTACTAGGGCTGTCGCCCCCCCCCCACCCCGTGTTGATATCATGAACAGCGGTGAGTCAGTCTTTGGCCTTGCTCCCCCAATCTTATAAGAGGCGCAGCCCATATAACCAAAGCCCCTCTCAGTTATCAAGACCCACCCAAGCTGCGGCCCATTGCCCAGACAATTCTCAGCCATTGTTACCCTTGGGGCTGTTATTGGAGGAAATGGAACAAGAAAGCCCCCCGCCCTTCAGGTACTTTCTCGACCGACGATTCCTTCTGTTCTCGTAAGCGTTACGGGTGGCCTTCATTAAAGCCGAAGGATGTATCACATAATAGTTCTAGCCACGACTACAGATACTCCCGGTATGCGTGGACACGTGTGCCCATCTGGATGCGTGAAACTCTCCCTCCTGCCTGTCGCCTGTCCTACATCAGGTAGGATCTACTTTTGCACCTGGAATGGGGAGGGACGCCTTGGGCATCTCCCCAGCCCAACAAAACCAGTCGGTACGAGCGGTTTAGTCGGTCCTGGTAGGTCCTCAGCCACCTCTACGGTATGGAAACCCTTCTACTACTCCACCCATTAGGTGGGAATACGATACTCAGTACACTCTACCGCATGTGGTTCGATGCCCGAGGGGAGGCCAAGGCAGAGCTGTTCACAATCCGATGGGAAGCGACAGCTTCTCCCGCCTCTTTGGGATGGCCTCATATCTAACCAGGACATCCCTGATTAGGAGTTCCTATCTAGGCCCCACCCTACCAGAAAAGTGGGTTGATACCCTCCTTACTCTCTCTCTCTCCCCCCCTGAAGTAACAGCTTCTATATGTCTGACCTGGAATCAACCAGGTCAGTAGGGCCCATGGGAGAAGAGACAAGGCCTCTTCCCCAACCATGTGGACAGAGGTGGAAGGAAACTCCCCTTAGGCCTCCCAAACTAACTTCTAGCTAGCCACAAGGCTAGCTCGTTGACAAACCTCATGCGCACTCCTGGGTTCCGCACTTGGCTGTCACCCAGCGAGGGTATACATAAATGACTCACCCTAGGTCGCCTTGGTACCATTATATCCATATCTGGGCCCGGGACACTACTACCTGGGCGTCTGGTGAACTTTTTATGCCTTCCTTTGCGGTACCTGAGGCCAAAAACCGTTGGGTAGCCTCTACATGATACCTTCGCCGTAGGCATCTGCTAAGAGCAGTTGTGTTTTCTCCGCTCACTTGAGGGAGCTCAAGTGGACCAAAAAAACCCCCAAACCCCGATTTATAATCTGCACAGAAACTCAGAAATTTGTTTTTCCCCATGGTGGGATACTGTCCTGGATAAGATCGCATGATAGGGACAACCACCCTTGTCGGCTTTTCTAAATCCAAGGTGCTCCTTCAGAGCCGTGGTTTACACTCTGGAAATATCATATTTCCCAGGTGGTCTTGGGAGGAGACCATTCACTCCTCCTATAACCCACATCATTTAGAAGGGTAGTCCTTCTCTTAACAAGTCCTTAACTCCGGTGCACACATAGGTGCAGCGTAGTTGGGGCGAATATCACTCCTGGCAGTGCCCCCGGGCACACAAGGTTTTAAATCTCTGTACTTCTAACCCCATAGGCCTTTTGGTCATCACAACTAAGTGGCCAATTGGTGGCATTGCATTTCCGTTGCCCATGCCTTTCCCCTCCCCCTCCTGCCCCGCTCTCCAGGCAGTCCTCCTGGTGTCGGAATCCTGAGGTGGAACATAAGGGTCAAGAGGAGGGTCCTTTTCCGTGAGTCTTCATAAATACCAAGGTATTTATAGAGACCAAGGTCAACAGCACTTCCTAAGGCCACCATGATGACTTACAGTTGCCTAGTGGTCTGAAATGCTCCTTCCCAATGGTAGCCTTCTGGGTTCTTACACTGTACACGGCTGGAGGCTTGTGTTGCATCCTCCTGGCCCAGGGACATCTTGGCTGATATGCCATGTGGCGCTCATTGAACCACCCCTGTTTTTTTCTTTCTCATCAACCAGTTTGAAGTGTCTTCCCTTAGACCCTTCTCGACTGAACTCAGTAGCCCTTTCCCTTGCACTTTGCCAGGTACTTTAAATTCTTACACCCTTCAGGCATGTGCCTTCGGGCCTTGACGCAGCCAGTTCGAGGGATACTGTTCATCCCTTCTATTGTTACCTGCGTAGGCTGCGGCTGTCATGGCCAGCCCCATAACCCTATGGCTTCCAGTGCTCTCTCTCGTAAGTTCACACTGAAGTGTTCTATGGCCAGACATTAATCCTCTGGCCCTCGTACCTTGAGCTATATCCTACAGGTAGAGCAACTAAATGCATCTTCTCCACGTAGTTGTGTTGCATTGATTCAACTCTGGTTAAGATGACCTTAGTCCGTCCAGCTCACGCACGCTTTGCCTCAGCTGGATTGGACCTACCCCCTGGTTTGGGTTGGGCCCACAGTTGTCGGCTCTCCATTGCCAGGGCAAGAGCCCTAGTTGGTCCCTTGGCTCCTGTTAGAGTCTTGTTCACTGGGCTTCTTCCCAGCTGGGGTGTTTTTGCTGTGCTGAAGGCGGAAGAGTCCACTCCACCCACCATCCATCTGCATGGCTAGTAGTCACCTATTACTGAATGCATCTGAGCAGCGCTCAAAGAAGAATGGTGGGTTACTCACCAGTAACAGTCCTTCTTCGAAATGGGCTGCTCGGATCCATTCAGGTCCCTCTCCTCCATCCTTGCATCTGGAGTTGGTGACTGCTAGGAACTGGGGAGGGGTCGGGAGGTGGCTGTATATATAGCCACTGGGTGGCGTGGTGGGCGGTGGCCACATATGCTCTCCTGACAGGCTAGGACAAAAGCTTTTCCAACCGCTCCGGCATGGAGACACCTATTACTGAATGGATCCGAGCAACCCATCTCGAAGAAGGACGTTTACAGGTAAGTAACTCTCTATTGTTTTGTCTTCATTGTTCATGAGGTGGGGGAACAATGCCTGTGTTTTACCTTAGAAATGTCAGGCATGTTAAGTCTGGCCCCCCTAGCTGAACCAGAAGACTCATTGGAAGCCAGAAAGACACGGCTTTGACCTGAAGGGGTCAGGATATTGAATCTTTAACAAAGATATATTTTTGTTCAAGTGTGGAATGAAACAAAGAACACAAAGTTTAAGTCGAATTCTCAAACTGGAGGTTGTGACTCCTCAGGGATTGCACAGTTATTAATGGGGGGGTGGTTTATAAGCTGTCAGCTCCTGTGCATGCCTCTCTGAAATACTTCCAAAGGGGGCCACAGCAAAAAAAAAGTTTGAGAACCCCTGGATTAAGTTGTCCCCATAAAGGACTTCCCTTCTCAGTTAACTAGGGTTCACTAGCATGATTGCCACTGACGTCACAATCTTTTCAGTGAAACCATAGAATTTCCTGGGAGAAACAGAAAGGAGGCAAGACCTAAATTCCTCATGTAAAACACAAGTAGAAAGGAAACCTCTTGAAATAAATAAATGAGACAACTTTTCAGGCCTTCTGGACACAAATCTATTTTTAAAAAATTTTCCTCATATGTCACTTTTCTTTTTGTGCATTTATTCCCTTTGCCACGGTTTATATACAGCACTAGGAAAAAATGGACGACTTGAAGGTCCAGGGACCATGTTTTAAAATTTAGAAAACACTCAGCCATACCTGTATGTATATTATTACTGCATGGAGGACCTGGACTGCTACCATTATAGTAATAGCTGAATGGATAATTGTTGAATAAGGTGACTATATTCATTTCAACTCGCAGAGAGTATGAGCATCCTGGAATTGTTAGAGAACTGCTTAATTGTTTTCTGGACTGTAAAAAAAAGCCCCTTTATTTTAGACCAAGGGTGGCCAAACTTATGGAACTCAAGAGCCACACAAGTTGATTATTAAATCTTCGAGAGCCACACTGAGGTGTATAGCCAATATACTTTTACCTACTCCAAAATGACTAAGTTTAAAATTTATTGCACACTTAATTTTATTGTAAAAACAGGGAAAATATTGATCCTACTAATGCCAGATTCTAACGATTACTTAAGGTTACCTTGAAAACTAGGCCTATACAGTAAATGATCTATTTTCTTCTTCATATTTTCATTTCTTATTGTTCAATGTCATGTTTAGAAGGACTTCTAAAACATGATTTTATTTTAACAATGTGTAAACCACATTTGGGCCTACAAGAAAATCTAAACGTGCCATGCATCTCCCTGCCATCCTTGACCAGATTTAAAACTCCTAGGCTGGGGCTGCTTTCCTCCCTCTGACCCACATATAAACTGAGTTCTTCCACAAGCTGCTTTTTCATTCAAGAGCCACATGTGGCTCCTGAGCCACAGTTTGGTCACGCCTGTTGTAAACTAAGAAGTGAATAGGTGGTTCATTGTTGGTTTATTGCTGTATATGGCTAGTTGGCATTTCTTTTGGTAGATTGCGCAACTGAGCACTGTTAGTAGAAATACATCAAAAGGGGTGCTGGCATTTTAAGAGGTGGGCTGGAACTTGCACTTGAGTAGAGCAGTTACAAAGGGATTTAGTGAAATCTCAGTTGTGCATGTTCCAATCCGGGTGTGTGTGATGCACTAAACCAGCAGATAGCTTCCTCTGGAAAATATTCTAAACAGAGCTGAGCTTAGATTAATTAAAATATTTTCGAACAAGACTAGGCATCTTCTTGAAGAAGCAGGTCTTTTCCAACCCTAATTCCATGAGTCAGGGCATAATAGGACCAAGGCATTCTGGATTTTCTGTAAAAACTCTTGATGGGGTTTCTGGCTCAGAGATATATACACACCCACCCAGCTCTGCAGAATGAGTAAGGCAACATGTCTGTTTATTTCCCCCATCTTCAAAACGTCTGATGAAGTGGGATTTTCTCCCATGAAAGTTCATGCAAAAAATAAATTTGTTAGTCGTTAAGTGCCACAGGACTCCTTGTTTGTTTGTTTTACTGAACTAGACTAACACAGCTACCCCTTTGGATCTTGGCAACAGGGTTCAAACTCTTCATCACATTGTAGTTCTTGTACCCCACTATGAATGGCTGAACTGGTCACCACTGAATTCTCCCAGCATCAGGGTCTTCCCCAAACAGCACAGAGCCAGGCAGGCCTCTACAGGGCTGAGAAAAGGGGAAGCACAAAGGCAGCTTAATGCCATCTTCATGCACTATCATTTTGTGCTTGGTGTAGCTCAGCCAGAACAGAGATCTCACACCTAATTTTGATTCACTGTGAAATGCTTGTTACCTAGTGCCATCTGTTGATTAAAAAGTGGTCATACAAGAAGTGAAAGATGTTGGAGGACTGGAGTCAGAAAAGGAGGAGATGTTAAAGTAAGGGGCTCCTAAAGATGTTTCACAGAGTGAAACAGAAAAGGGATGGAAAATTTCAAGCTAAGGCTTGTCTGACTAAGGCTATGTGTAACTGGATGCAGCAGTTTCCCCAGGACTTGAAACTGGGGGGAGGAGTGTATAGGGAGGTGTAGGGGGGTGCTCACTAAATTGATATAACATTGTTACTAGCTGACAACTTGGGGGGGGTGTTGAGAAATTCGGGGGAGGGTGTAGGGGAAGTTTAAGGGAGGTGTTGGGAACTCCCTAACTGGATGTATTATAGCCCCTGTCATGGTGTTGAAGGACTTAAAGAGCTACTGTGGGCAAGGCTGGACCCATCCCTCTTCACTTGTTAGTCACATTAAGGGTGCAATAATGACCTAAAATCAGGAAGTTCCAGCAGTTCCGGTCAGCTCTGAGCAGTGGCATCACCGGAGGGGGGTTCTGGGGGGCCTCAGCCCCCCTGAAACTCAGGGCCAGGCCCTGAGTAACATGCCTCTAAACTGTACGGGGGTGCACCATTACGCCCCCATTTAGTCGGTAGCTGCGGCTTGTACCTGGCTGGAAGACAGAATCTTCCAGCCAGTAGGGAGCTGCTCCAAGCTGGGCTTGGGAGTTTTTAAAATTCCCGCCCTGGCATGACCCTGCTCTGAGCAAGCTCAGAGCGGGGTCGTGCTGGGAGCCTCAGCCTGTGCCACGGCCCCACTCTCCCTCTGGCAGCCAGGTAAGGGAGCCTGGGGGGGAGGCTGGGGGTAGGCATGCCGGCCCAGTGGGGAAAGGGCTTGGGGGAGGGGGTTGGGTTGGCGTGGCAGGGACCAGTGGTGGGACCAGGGGGTTAGGGAAGGGCTTGGGAGGCTGCCAGGGGAGGGGAGGGGGGTTGGGAAGCGCTCGGGGAACTGGCGGAGGGAGAGGGAACAGATCAGGGCCCCAGTGCCTGGTGGGGGCTGGGGCATCCCCTAATATTTAGGTGTAGCGGCGCTCCTGGCTCTGAGAGAGAGAGCAGATGGTGGCTCTACCGCTCTCAAAGGAAATGCCTGAAAGCCTTCAGGGGAACTGCCTTCAGGAAAGTTATTTACCTGTCCTCCCTCTGCTTACAAGGAGACAATGATCCTGCTATGCTGGCTAGGTAGGACAAGTTTGGCAAACCTTGAGGCAAGCTGGTTAAGTGGTTGATGCCACTACCCTCTACTCTGTTCAGGATAAGACAGTCTGAGAACAGGCCAAGGACCCAGAGGAATGGGAGTCAAGAGCCTTAGCCCCATCAAATGAGAAAAGACTGTCTAACACAATTTCTGTCATAGGAGATTCTTACTTAGGTGGATAGGAGATACATTAAGGACTTTTCAGTATCCATCAAGTAGGAGATGCCATTAAGCAGCCTGAGAACTGTGACACTGTTAACGTAAAAGGCAAGGACTCTTGTGGCACTTAAAGACTAACAGATTTATTTATCACATTAGCTTTCGTGGGAGAACAAAGTGGGATTTTCTGCCATGAAAGCTCATGCGATAAATAAATCTGTTAGTCTAAGTGCCACAAGAGTCTTCACTTTTTAAATTAACATAAGAAAGGGTTGATAAAAGAAAACTAACTTTTCTATATGTGAAAAAGAGAAAGAGTTATACAGTTAGAACCCACTATAATAAAAATTCAGTTCCCCTCAGTCTTGTTTGTATGAGCTAGAGACAGATTTCCAATTTTCTGTATGTGATTTGCTGTCAAACTTGGAGCAGTATAAGGGCTTGTCTATGCAGGGCTTCAATTTGCATTAATCAGGTTAATCTGGTTTGAAAATGCTTTTGTGCCCACAAGGTAAATCATCACAGCGCACTAACTGCATTCATCACAAATGCTGAAGTCCTCTTGCAAAGTGGTCCACGTTCACTGTAAATCAAATGACTTTATTGTTTGTATGGATGATGCTGCTGGGAACCACTTTGGCATGCCCCCAACAGCTATCCTACACTGCTTTGTAGGCAGCTATGATTGACTTGTCTGTTTTCTGTGTGCTTTCCTGGGATCAAGTTGTCAGGACACCCCTAGTTCAATTTAAAAACCAGGGTGGGTCAGATTTTGCCCATTTGTTTCTGGATTTCAGCGAATCACCTATGCAGCAGTACGGCTACAAAAGTACTCCAGAAGTCCCACAACATGTCTCCTGCAGCCACTTGGAGCTGTGCCTCACCATCTGGGGTGAAGCATTGGTGCAGGAAGCTCTGGTAGCCAGCCCTGGCAATAAAGATCTGTTTGTGGACACTGCTAAACAGATATCCCTGAGAAATCGCGACCAGGACACCAAGTAATGCTGGATAAAAAGCAAGCTGTTCAGGAGAACCTATACTGAAACCAGGGATGATGAGAGTAAACATTTAGCAAACGTAACCTGTCCATTCTTTGAGAAACTGAACTAGATTTTGCATAATTACATAACCTCCAAGCCCAGAAGCAGACTGCCTGCTCCCCATAAGTTTTATTGGAGAATTAGCATGGGGAAGCCAGTGGGGCAGATTTTCTGGAGGGAACTTTGGCAGGTAAGAACCTACCCTTACAATTATTATGGTGCTGTACTGCCAGGCTAGCTTCTGTTAAGTGTGCCTCATGGCCACAACCATCTTACGCAGATGCAAGCTAGAAGCCTGAGTATCTAGCTCTTGCTTCTCTCCTTCAGCCCATACTAACATTCCCCCCAGTACATGTTTCCAAGTTGGCAACTGCACCATCCGGGTAATTGGCCTCAGTCACATGCTAGAGCCTTGACCTGAGTGCTTGCAAGTCCATGCCACAGACAGCAAATGTGCATCTGCCTTTCTCTCATAGAACCATAGAGTTAGAAGGGACCTCATGAGGTCATCTAGTCCAACCCTCTGCCAAAAAAGCAGGACCACTCCCACTAAATTATCCCAGACAGAGTTTTATCCAGCTGAGCCTTAAACATCTACAAAGATGGAGATTCCATCACCTCCCTAGGTAGCCCATTCCAATGCTTTACCACCCTCCTAGTAAGAAAGTTTTTCCTAGTATCCAGCCTCGACTTCCCCAGCTGCAACTTGAAACCATTGCTCATTGTTCTATCCTCTGTTACTACTGAGAACAGCTGTGCTCCATCCTCCTTGGAGCATCCCTTCAGGTAGTTGAAGGTTGCTATCAAATCCCTCCTCAGTCTTCTCTTCTGCAGGCTAAATAAGCCTAGCTCCTTCAGTCTTTGTTCATAGGTCTTGTGCTCCAGCCCCTTGATCATTTTTGTTGCCCTCTGCTGATTCTTTCTAATTTGTTCACATCCTTTTTGTAGTGGGGAGCCCAAAACTGGACACAGTATTCCAGATGCGCCCTCACCAGTACCGAATAGAGGGGAATGATCACATCCCTTGATCTGCTGGGAACGCTTCTTCTGATGCAGCCCAGTATGCCATTGGCCTTTTTGAGTCAGCAAGAGCACACTGCTGACTCATATCCAACTTCCCATTCACCATGACCCCCAGATCCTTTTCTACAGTGCTGCTATTTAGCTGATTGCTTCCCAGCCTGTAGCAGTGCATGGGGTTTTTCCATCCCAAGTGCAGGACTTTGCACTTGTCCTTGTTGAACCCCATGAGATTTCTATTGGCCCACTACTCCAATTTGTCAAGGTCTCCTGGCCTCCTGTCCCTGCCCTCCAGTGTGTCTACCGTTCCCCCCAGCTTGGTGTCCTCAGCAAACTTACTGAGTGTCCAATCAATCCCATCATCCAAATCATTAGTGAAAATGCTGAACAGAACTGGCCCCAGGACTGACCCCTGGGGCAGACCACTTGTTATTTGTTGCCAACTAGACATAGAGCCATTGATTCCTAAAAGTTGAAACCGTTGATCTAGCCAGTTCTTTATCCACCTTACAGTCCACACATCCAACCTGTACTTCCTTAACTTGCTGACAAGAATGCTGTGGGAAACCATATCAAAAGCCTTGCTAAAGTTGAGGTATATCACATCAACAGCTCTTCCCGCATCCACAAATCTAGTCATCTCATCATAGAAAGCGATGAGGTTGCTCAGGCACGATTTACCCTTGGTGAATCCATGCTGACTGTTCCTGATCACTCTATTTTTCTCCAAGTGTTTCAGGATGGATTCTTTGAGAATTTGCTCCATGATTTTTCCAGGGATTGAGGTGAGGCTGACAGGTCTGTAATTCCCTGGATCCTCCTTTTTCCCTTTCTTGAAGATAGGCACTATATTTGCTTTTTTTCAGTCCTTCGGCTCCTCCCCTGTTCGCCAAGAGTTTTCAAAGATAATGGCCCCCGGTACTGCTACCTGATTGGCCAACTCCCTCAGCACCTTTGGATGCAGGTCGTCCAGCCCCAGGGACTTGTGCACATCCAGCTTCTTTAGGTAGTCCCTAACATGACCTTCTGTCACCAAGGGCCTCTCTTCTTCTCTCCAATCTGCCATACCCAGTGTAGTGGACTGGGAGCTGGCCCTGCCTATGAAAACTGAAGTAAAAAAAAGCATTGAGCACTTCTGCTTTTTCCCAATCCTCCATCCCGAGGATACCTGCACTATTCAGTAAGGGATCTACACCAGCCCTGAGCCTCTTTTTGTTATTGAAATACTTGTAGAACCCTTTCCTGTTATCCTTCACATCCCTTGCTAGTCGCAACTCCAATTGTCCTTTTGGCCTTTCTGATTTTATCCCTGCAGGCCTGAGCAATATCTTTATATGCCTCCTTAGTCATCCGTCCAAGCTTCTACTTCCCGTAAGCTTCCTTTTTATGCTTTAGCTCAGTGCAGAGTTCTCTGATAAACCACACTGAGTGCCTTCCACACTTGCTGTTCTTTCTGCTTATCTGAATTGTATCTTCCTGTGCCCTTAGCAGGGTTTCTTTAAAATGCAGCCAGCTCTCTCGGATACCCTTCCCCTTCAGATAAGCCTCCCCAGGGATCCTGCCCATCAGTTCCCTGAGGGAGCCAAAATCTGCTTTTCTGAAGTCCAGGGTCTGTGTTTTGCTTCTTTCCTTTTTTTCCATTAATCAGCATCTTGAACTCTATCATCTCATGGTCACCGCTGCTCAGGTTGCCATTCACTATGTCCCCAATCAATTCTTCTCTGTTTGTGAGCAGCAGGTCAAGAGGTGCAAGGCCCCTAGGTGGTTCCTCCAGCATTTGTACTAGGAAGTTGTCC
Source organism: Podocnemis expansa (assembly GCA_007922195.1). NCBI lineage: Eukaryota > Metazoa > Chordata > Testudines > Podocnemididae > Podocnemis > Podocnemis expansa. Next base: position 82,541,970 of record ML681963.1, on the reverse strand, counting down.
TCAACACTCTCCAAAAACTTCCTGGATTGCCTGTGCACTGCTGTATTGGCCTCCCAGCAGATGTCAGGGTAATTGAAGTCCCCCAAGAGAACCAGGGCCTGTGATCTGGAAATTTTTGCCAGTTGTCCATAGAAAGCCTCATCCACCTCCTCCTTCTGGTCTGCAGGTCTATGGCAGACGCCCACCACAACATCCCCCTTGCCCTCTCCTCTAAGCTTAACCCACAGATCGGTTCCACTTCCATAATGGAGCTCTGAGCAGTCATAGAGTTCTTTTACATATAGTGCTACTCCTCCCCCTCTTCTTCCCTGCCTGTCCTTCCTGAACAACTTATACCCATCGATGGCAGAGCTCCAGTCATGCAAGCTATCCCACCATGTCTCTGTTATTCCAATTATATCATAGTTCCTTGTCAGCACCAGTACTACCAATTCTTCCTGCTTGTTTCCCAGGCTCCTTGCATTCGTGTACAGGCATCTAAGATACCAGGGTGATTTGTTACGTGTTAGCTCTGTGTTCTTGAGGAATCAGAGCACAGTATCCAGCCTGTGCCTCCCTCCCCCCACACATCCCCCAACCTCTGCTTGAACTGAAAACCAAAAACAGTAGGAAATGGGAGACATCCTTTTCCTAATCTACCCATATCCAAAAGCCATCAGCACAATGAAGCTTCATTTGCATTGACTATGGAGAACCAGACTCCAAAGCAGGAGCTGCACTGAACTCTGGGATTGAAGAAGCAAGAGCCGTACTGAACTCTGGGATTGAAGAAGCAGAGAAGCATTGCCTGATGGGGGATCTCACACCAAAATGAACAAACTCAGCAATTATCAGACCATTCTAGTCACAGATGTGATACTTGATACCCAAAATACTGAGCCTGCCTGACTGTATTGTGAGCTTCTCTGAACCATTACACCCAGCCAGGAATGTGTATTGGCCACGTAAACAAGTCTTTATAAAAAACCTTTACCCACATAGTGCAGTAGTGTAGTGTGTGTCCTGTGCAAGTCCTGACTGGATCCTTTCTGAATCTTGTGTGAGTCTGGATTGAGTCCTGAGTCCTGATGCTTGGATCTAAAGCTGTATCATTTCCACTGGGATTTGGCTTTTCTTCCTTGCTGATTGCTGTGGGAGCTTTGTTTCCATCCAGCCTCTGACCCTGATCTGCACAACCTGGAAAACTTTCTGCTACACAGAGTGGTGAGACCTCCCCCCCCCCCACTTCTCTGTCTCTCCCTCTCCCTCTCTAGGCCTGATACAGTAGAATCTAGGTAATATTGTAGCTCGGTGTTCTTCATTCCTTGTATGTTTATCAGTGCTGTAACTGGGTATGTTGGGGTATTCTTCTCTCCTTTGTAATTATTAGTAGTAGTACAAGTTTTAGATACCTAGCAATAAAATTACTTTTGTTATTAAGCCAGTTTCCAGACTCTTTTAAGACATCATTCCCTCTCCTTTGTGGTCTTGGTTTCTTTATATCACTTTGCAGCAACGCTTCTATTACCTAGCCAAAGATCCCTGTAATGCCCACAACCCTGTAAGGTTTGCTCATTGATAGGGATAGTAGCCTGATTGACTCCAGGGGCATATAAGGGTGACAGCTGACAAGTGCTGTTTTGACCCAGCCTGATTGAGTCCAGGGGCATATAAGGGTAGCAGCTGAGAAGTGCTGTTTTGACCCAGCCTGCTCAAGATCCATAATCAAGCCTAGTTTGGTGCGGTACAGGGGCACATAAGGGTAGCAGCAGAGAAGTGCTGTGTGACCCAGCCTACTGAGTTCAGGGACACATAAGGGGTCAGCTGAGAGTGCTGATAGACCCGGTCCGCTCAGACGCACCTCTGTAGAAACACAAGTGACACAAGCAGCACACTAATAGAAGTACCATCTTCCCCATAGAGAAAGCAACCCTAATAAATGAGCATACCCCGAGTCGGTGGGCAAAGTTGGTAACAGATTGCCCTACTTTCCCATGTCGATTTTCAGTTCTATTGCATCTACCTCCTTTTATTTTCTCCTGGCGTTGTCCTCCCACACCTGCCTCAGGTATTAAAGCTTCATTAGAACATCTGACACAATTATTTGACCCCCCCCCCATGTTCCAACTACCTTCTCTTTTATCCCTGGTGTTACAGTCCCCGTTCCCCCCATGTTCCATCCCTTCCCCCAGGTCTCCCACATTGTCACTTACTTGTGGGCTTTGGTCTCCTTCCCCCTTGAAGCCTAATTTAAAGCCCACCTCACTAGGTCAGCCAGTTGATGTCTGAATATGCTCTTCCCCTTCCTTGACAGATGGAGTCCATCTCTGCCTAGCAGTCCTTCTTCCTGGAACAGCAGTCCATGGTCAAGGAAGCCAAAGACCTCCTGACAACACCATCTTTGCAGCCAGGCATTCACCTCCAGGATACATCTGTCTCTACTCAGGTGGCTACCCTTGACGGGAAGGATCGAGGAGAACATCATCTGTGCTCCGAACTCCTTCATCCGCGCTTCCAGAGTCCTGTAGTCACCTTTGATCTGCCGAGGGTCACCTCTCGCAGTATCATTGGTTCCCACATGGATAAGAAGCATGGGGTAGTAGTCAGAGGGGCGGGTGATTCTCAACAATCCCTCCGTAATGTCTCAGATGCGGGCACCTGGCAGGCAACATACCTCCCGAGAGGCCTCATCAGGGCGACAGATGAGTGCCTCTGTCCCCCTCAAAAGTGAGTCCCCAACCACCACAACCCTACATTTCCTCCTAGCTGTGGTGGCTGTGATCCTCCCAGCCTCAGGGGTGCCTGGCATCTCCTGTTCAACCTCATCCATCATCTGTAGCACTGCGTAATGGTTCTTCACCACAATGGAGGGAGGGACGGGAGCAGGAGTGGAGCGCTGTCTGCTGCCAGAGGTAACCAGCTGCCAGTGTCCTCCCTCTGCCATAGGCATCCCATCCTTCTCCAGTGGTGCAGCAGTAGTCTTTGGCAGCTGGAGAGTATCCTCCTTCTTGCATGTCTCCTCGTGGATGCTATCGAGGAACTTCTCCAGGACATGGATACTCCTTAGCCTAGATACCTCCTCCTGTAACTCTCCCACCTGCCTCCTGAGAGATTCCAGCAGAAGACACCTGTCACATTGATTCATCACCCAGGCCTGATCGTTGGAGACAGGAAACTGCAGCCTGCAGTCCCTGCAAGTCCACACCAGGATCTGGGTAAAGATATCCATGCTCAGGATGTGTGTCTGGCTACAGGCATAAGTGGAGGAGACAGAAGGGGTACTAGCACAAGCAGTGCGTCTCCTCTCCACCATCGTGGCCTCACCAAAACTCCTCCTTAAACTCCCTCTCAAACTCCCCTGTTTTCAGTCCCTCTGGTCACTCAGCCACTGGCTTTTAAGGCCCTCTCTGCCTAGGTCAGCCCTTGCCCCTCCTTAAACACACAAGGGGAAGAGTGATCACAAGGCTGATTGAAGCTGGTGATCAAAGGTGAGCAGGGAACAATGATCCAAACAGCCCCCAATCATACAAACACAGTCCCAATTCCACAGTAACTAACAACTAACAGAAATCACCTGTAGGGGAAGACACAAAAACACAACAATTCACTCACCCAAGCTTCGCTCTCTCCCTTGCTTCTTCAGCTAGGGGCTGGTCTGGGATCTCTTAGAGCTTGGGTGTAGGGATGGTCTGTCGTTCGCCCTCCTGGCCCTGGACCAGGAGAAAGCGTTCGACAGGATGGATCACGGGTATCTCCTGGGCACCCTGTGGGCATTTAGCTTCGAGCCCCGGTTTGTGGGGTTTCTCCAGGTGCTGTACGCCTCCGCAGAGTGTCTGGTCAAGCTCAACTGGACCCTGACCGAGCCGGTCAGCTTCGGGCGAGGGGTGTGTCAAGGCTGTCCTCTGTCCGGCCAGCTGTATGCTCTGGCCATTGAGCCCTTCTTTTGTCTCCTCCATCGGAGGTTGACGGGGTTGGTGCTCCCTGAGTCAGGGCTGCGGCTGGTCTTGTCGGCGTACGCTGATGACGTACTCCCCGTGGTCCAGGACCCGGGCGACCTGGGACAGTTGGAGGCTTGCCAGGCTATCTACTCGGCAGCCTCCTCCGCCCGGGTCAACTGGGTCAAGAGCTTTGGCATGATTGTAGGGGCCGGGTGGCTGGTCAGCTCCCTCCCACCCGCGCTTCAGGCCATCAGGTGAGGCGCGGGTCCGCTGCTCTACCTGGGCGTTTACCTCTCTGCCACCCATCCCTCCCCAGAGGATAACTGGCACGAATTAGAGGGCAGGGTAGTTGACCGGCTCCGGAGATGGACGGGACTGCTGCGGTGCCTCTCCCTTCGGGGACGGGCACTGGTCATCAACCAGCTCGTCCTGTCCATGCTCTGGCACCGGATCAACACCCTGACCCCAGCCCCGGGTTTTCTGGCCAGCCTCCAGGAGACGATCCTGAGGTGGTTCTGGCCAGGACTGCACTGGGTCTCTGCAGGGGTTCTGAGCCTTCCCCTGGAGGAAGGGGGGCAGGGCCTGTGCTGCCTCTGCAGCCAGGTCCACACCTTCCGCCTCCAGGCCCTGCAGAGACTCCTTTATGGTGGAGGTAGTCCGGCATGGAGCCATTTGGCATGCATCTTCCTCCGCCTCTACCGAGGGCTCCGATATGACCAGCAGCTCTTTTATCTCAACCTGAGACGTGCTCCGCGAGACGTCTCAGAGCTGCCGGCCTTCTACCATGACCTCCTCCGGACCTGGAGGCTCATTGTAGCCTCCAGGTCAGTTATACCCACCGAGGGGGAGGACCTCCTCGCAGAGTCCCTGCTACACAATCACCATCTTCGTGTGCAGGTGGCGGAGGCCCCCTCTGTGAGGCGGAGGTTGGTCATGGCAGGTATCACCCGGGTCGGAGACCTCCTGGATTATTCCCGGGGGGACTGGGTGGATCCCCATGAGCTGGCTCGGTGCATGGGGCTCTCCGCCCTTTGCACCCCCCGGCGCCTACTCCAGGACATGAGGGCAGCCTTGCCTCCCACTGCTCGGGTTTACCTTGAGCGGGTCCTGCGAGAGGGTACTCCCTGCCCCCCTCCCAGTCCTGGCCCGCCGGAACTTTTGATCGGGCCTCGGCCCCATCAGCCCCCCTGGCCATCCCCGCCCAATGCCCCGAGCTGGCTGCTGGACCTGCAGCCGGTCTCTTTCCGAACCGCGCCTCGTAAATATCTGTACACGTTCGTGCTACATACCATCCACTTCCTCGTCCTTGCGTCCCACCTGGATACAAAGTGGCAGGACCTCATTCCACCTACAGAGGACGAGGAGCCCCGGCAATGTTCCCTCTAAGGTTTGGCGGCTTGTGTGCAAAATTTTCAACCCGTGTGCAAAACTTTTTCTGAATAAAATTTGTGTGCAAACTCATGCAACAAAAATTATTGAAAAATCTAGACCAATGAAAAATTAATATAAACTCTTTAAAGTCGTTTTTTATTACTAAAATCACCCAATTTATTTAAAATTTACCCAAATTGCTATACAATCAAAAGAAACTAATCCATGGCTTTCTAACAACCCAAGACCAAAGTTATATTCAATCCGGATCCTAGGTGTCACAATTCTGCCTAATACACTCATCTCCTGTGTTCTACATGCAGAGTTACAGTTCACATGGAAGCCAGCTAATTATCACTGACAGCATTTAAGATACACAAGGAGTTGTGTGGCACTTAAAGACTAAGATTTATTTTTCGCATGAGCTTTCGTGGGAGACTCCTTGTTTTGTTTTGTTTTCCTGGAATGGACTAACATGGCTACTGCTTGGGAAATTGGCAGCATTTAAGATGTCTTGATGGTCCCAGAGGGGTAAATTCTATTGAAATTTTAAAAATCAAAAAAAGATTCCAGGCATCTCTTTTCAGGAAAATGCTGCTACAAGAAGGATGCTAAACACAGCTGAAATCAAAACAATGGGCTTCTAGCTGCTTTAAGATAAGGCTACAGTATTTCTTAAAAGCCTATTTTCAGTCCCTTGTATCTTTACCTGCCCCATCATTTTGGGGCTACATTTCAACTTAAGAGAAAATCTCTACCAAATACCACATCACTTTAATGCATTATGGTTTCTTCTGATGGACAGACTAGGGTGCATAGTGAAGAGAATAATCTCATGGCTCCTTTGATTCCCAGTCTTTTGGCTGTTACTATATTTAAAACAAGTACTTATCTGATATCTCTATTACATCTCTAAGATTTCTGTGAATTATTCTTCAAAGCATCTGATGAAATGGGGTTTTCTCCCATGAAAGCTCATGCAATCAATATATTTGTTAGTCTTTAAGTACCACAAGAATCCTTGTTTGTTTTGTAATGAATTGTTGTGAGTTACAGGATTCTGGAGAAAACATCTTCCAGGTTCTTTGAAAGCACAGGGTTAGCATGCTCAAACACTCTCACTGTTCAGTCACTCCACTTAAGTAACATCCACACTAGCTTTCAGGAAATATACAACGGATTTTTAGATTTTTCACCTCCACAGCTTTATCTAGTTACAGAAGGGACATTTTGGCACTATGCACTCCCTGTTTCCCACTTGAGGAGTTTCAAACTTCAGGATATGAATGGCACTTACTCTTTGCCATGCCTCTTGTTTAAAAAGCTGAAGAATTGCCCCAGTTCCGACTCCCTAAGCTCCCTGTCCCCATTCCAGCCCTCCTAAACCCCACCCCCAGCTCCCCATCTTCATGCCACCTCTTTCAGCCCCCTCAAGCCCTCCCCAGCCCACCATCCTGACCCCTCCTCCCCCCTCCCCACACGCCCTCCCTGCCCCCACACTTTGCGTGCCAGCTGCCTGACCAACCCAACCCCCCCCCAGCCCTCTTTACTCGCCAAAGAGCTGGGCAGGGGGCAGGAGGCCACGGTGCTGGCCGGCAAGGACGAGCCTGGGCTGGAGGCTGGGGCTGGCCACACGAACGGCCAGGCCCTGGCTGGAAGAGGCGGAGCCTCCACAGTCTCCGGGGAAGGGAGGGGAGGGGAGGGAGGAGTGGCAGGGCTGGCTCAAGCCTGCAGACCCTCCCTTCCTCCGGCCGAGGGGCTGGGGTGAGGCTCATGCCCGGACACATCACTCCGGTGCGTCTCTCCTCGGCCACGCTGCCGCCCTGAACTGCCCCATGTGCAGGGCCAGGAAAATCCTGTGCGGCAGGATTTTTTTAAGCGCGCGGCCGTGCTGCCGCGCGCCTTAGAGGGAACAGTGACCCCCGGTGGGCCAGTCTGTATGCCACCCTCACTCCAAGGCCCGCCGGGGACATCAGTTTGTGGCTCCTACATGGAGCCATGAGCACGGGCGTGTACTTGCGTGGTTCATCCTTTGTCCAGACACCTGCCCCTTTTGCGGTGCGAGGGAGACCCTGGCATATGTCTATCTAGACTGTGCCAGGCTGCAGCCCCTCTTCCAGCTCCTCAAGAACCACCTCTTGAGGTTCTGGCTGCACTTCTCCCCACACCTGTATCTTTATGCACTCCCCATTTGTGGCCCCACAAAGTCGCAGGACCTCCTCGCCAACCTCCTCTTGGCTTACGCAAAAGTAGCCACCTATAAAACTTGGGAGAGGAGGTTGGCTGAGGGAGGGGCCTGCGACTGTGGGGCCTATTTCCGGTCCCTTGTCCGTGCACATATCCGGGCAGAGTTCCTCTGGGCGTCGTCCACTGGCTCCCTTGACACCTTCCGGAAGCAGTGGGCGCTGTCCGGGGTTCTCTGCTCGGTCTCCCCTTCCAAAACTCTAGTTTTGAACCTGTAACCCTCACACCCTCCCTGTTTTCTTTTTCGTTGTCCCAAGAAATTAGTTGTGGACCTGTTTTGTGCCGCTTCCCCTAGCCTGGGGGAAGGGTTTTAGAAGTGGGTGGGCTTACACCCACCCACCACACAGGACTCCTCAATAGGTTTTTTAGCTAGGGGATTGCCTTTGCCTCCTTCGCAGGGCTTCACCAACTCCTTCCCTCTCAAGCTCCCCTGTTTTCAGTCCCCCTCTTCGCAAGCTCACATCTCTTCTGCATAGCAAACCCCTCCATACCGACCACCCCATTATAGTCTCAAAATGGCATCCGGTAACATAGGAGAGCTGCGGCCTCCATTCTATTGCATTCCACATCACCCCGCTCCACTCCTCCAGCAGATTCAAATTATGAAAACATTCATGGGTGCAAAACCCAGCAGTCTGAGACAGTGGCTACAGGAGAAGAAGTGGTTAGTGTTCTCAGTGTCCATGAGATACAGAGGGACACTGCATGCCCATAAAAGTACAAAAAAACCCACTACTCCTGCAGAGGTATAAATGCTGTGTAACAAGAATTCAGGCAGGAAGAGAAGTGACAGTGATTGCAAAACTTTCTCTATTTTGCTCTGAATTCTCTCCATGTCTGCAGGGGAGATAAAGGCGAATCTAGGACTGAGACATTTCATCAGTTTTGTCTGGAAGTTATGGCAGACTGGGTCATCCGGGGTGTGGGGGGGGTGAGGCTCTGGACCAATCAGTCTGTGGACTCCCCTACCCTGGGATGTGGGGTGGGCTGGGCCTGACCAGAGGCCGGGCCCCATGCTCCCACCCCTCTGGCTGCTCCACCTCTGGGGGGCAGTGCAGGCCAGCCCAGAGGCCGAGCCCCACACTCTCACCCAATGACGCTGTGTTAATTCAAACTAACTGTCAGTTCGAATTAACGTGGTTTGACCTTCTTCCTCCCAGGGTGCCTGGCACCCTGGAAGGAAGCGCCTGCCCTGGCTGGGGGGTGCTTGGGGCAAGCAGCCCCAAAGGCAACCCCCCCACCCTGACCCTGATCCAACTCAGGCCAATCCAGCCCCAGTCTCCTGGCTGGATTGGTTGTGCCTTCCCTGCCACCCGCCAAGTGGAGCCAGGGGCAGGCAGGGGATGCCCTGGCAGCGTTGAGCCACACTAAGCCTGCAGGAACACTTGCTGGGTGGGGGAGAAGGCATCCCTGTGCCCCAACTCTGGGGGCATTTGCCAGGTGCACTGGCCAAGCGTGGGAGAAGGGACCCTGAGCCTGGCTGCAGGCGCACTGACCAGGCAGCAGGGAAAGCGTTATTAGTTTGAATTAATTAGTTTGAATTAAGTTAATTTGAAGTAGCCTTCTAAGTGTAGCCATAGCCTGTGAGTCAGTATCAGGAAACCAAAGGACACACAGTCCCTCCACCTGCTATGTGGTTGGCACAAACAAGTCAGAACTAAGTGCTCTTAACTTACAGCTTTACTTCATTGGTCCCCAGCATTTCCCATTGGAATCACTTTTACTTGAAGTCTCCACTTATTAATCTTAGGCCCAGATAACTACAAGTGGTGGTTAGATGCCCCCAAACTTAATAGGTACCCCACAAATCTGTGGAAGTCTTCAGGTGAGTCAGCCGCAGATTTTCAGATAGCTGTTCCTTCCGTCTGCATCAGGTTATCCTTTCCAATGTGTCAATGAAGCAATCCTCTTGCTTCAGACTACCTACTTTTCTGTTATACCCCTAAAGTTACAGAGACATGTCAATCAAAAGAATGTTACAGAGCTGCCCAAACAAATCAATCACTGGGCAAAAGCAGGAGTTAGAGACATGTCACTAAAAAAATAGCAAAACCAAAAAGAAAACCCAAACAAACAAAAACCTCCCAACCCTGTTAAGCAATCAGTTTTAAGCTTAATCTGATAGCTGCATTTCCCCATGCCAACCAATAAACTATTTTGGGTCTTTCACAGACATTTGCCCCAGCACACAGGGCTGGCCCAAGGTTTTCTTGGCACCCTAGACCAACACTGATTTTGGTGCCCTCCCCCAGCTGCCACCAGGATCCAACCCCGGCCAGAGATCTGGCCGCGGATGGGAAGTGGTGCCACCACCACTGGTATCTGGCCCCGGCCAGGAATCCAGCTGCAGGGAGGGAGTAGTGGTGTCACCAGGGTCTGGCTGCAGGTGGGGGGATCTGGCCCCAGCCAGGGAGTGGTGCCGCAGGTGGGGGTCTGATTGCATGTGGGGAATGGAGAAGGGTGGGATAAGCTTGCTGAGCCCCCCCACCCCCAGCCCAGCCCTTTCCGCCCCCTAATTGTTGGCACCCTAGGCAACTGCCTAGGTCACTTCTATGGAAGGACCGGCCTTGCCTCAGCATGTTCAGGAAGAATGCATAGAGCCAGGTTCACCTCACATATTCACTGTCCAGCCACCACCTCCCAGTTTGCCTGCTTTATACCTACAGATGCTTAAAAACAGCTGAATGAAGAATAATTGGTAGTCCCTCTCAATATTAGGCAGTGGACTTAGACACCTTGGCTGATTGCTAAAATGCCTCAGTAAGCATGTTCTGCTGTCCTGTCAACTGGGACCCAGCCATTTTCTTCAACCACTGGGCAATACAAGATAATGAAAACACCAGCAGCATTTCCCTCTGTACTCTGGCAGCTGTGCCCCCAGAGGCCATACCATTCACAGATCCAGCCCCTGGGCACAGAACACAGTTGCACCTGGGAGCCCAGCTCTTTTGAGCCTTACAACACCTCTGGTAACTCCTAGCCACCCCCCCCACAGTACCACAGACAAGAGGCAGAATCTAGGCGTATAGTCGCCTGTGACTTTAAACGCATCCCACCATACTTCTGTTCTGTGCTGTTGCACATTCAGTTTTGGCTTCACTGTCATTTTAATTAAAAGTTTCTTTACCACTGTTGGTTAATAGATTCTTTTTACAGACATTGTTTCATAGTAAAAATTGTTTTATTACTGGTTCAACTGAAACTTTTTTGTTTGCTGTATGATTGACTGCTGGTTAATAACAAAATGATTAAAAAAAATTAATTCGTAACGAGTCATCACTGCCTGAAACACAAAGTCCTTAAAAGTGAAATAAGTCATAAGGTTTCATGGAAGTCTGTAGGCAGAGAACAAGGCAAAATGAGGATCACAACATTCCACATCCACCACCCCCAAAACTAGACTGCTTAGCTCCAACCATCCCATCTTTGCTCCTGTCGTAATTAACATTGGGTGGACAGCTGCCCATTTTGGGGCCAGAGACTGAGAGTAAGAACTACAGGCACCCCCAGCAACATTGTCCCAGCTGTTTCCATTTTTTGTGGGATATACTGCTGGCTGCTCAAACTCTTGAACCTCTGTCTGCACATCAGTCTCCTTCTCATCATTAGGACTTGTCTCCTTTCCTCTCAAGTTTTGGGCAGAATACCACATGCTGCTGTGATAACTTGGAATTCTTTCTTCTGCTGCTTCCAGCCTATTCCATAATAAACAGCACCACCTTCCTGTCTAACAGCCAAATGTACACTCCCCTACCACTGTGCATCTGATGAGTTGGTACTTAAAAAAACATCCTTCTTTCTGCCCAACCAGTCTGAATGGTTTCATTAAGCAGGGAAGCAGCAGATAAGTTGGGTCTCCCGAGATAAGTGGAGCAACTACCACACCATTAATACCTGTAATGATCCAAGGGGCAAACAGTACTTTCTCCACGAAAGTTTATAGAACTGAGTTCCAAAAGATGCTACCACTATGGACATTTCCAGGTACCCCTGCATTTATGTCCATAAATTTGCCATGTTAACCAAGCAGCCCTTGGAGCACCATGGAGAAATACCCCTTAATAATTTTGTGCCCTGTGGTGGGAGAAGGGATGAATTATAGGCACATGACCAACATAGTTTGGGAGCCCCAGGGGTTCAAAACCATAATGTTCAATTCTGAGGCTTTTTAACCTAGTGCCACAGTATCTTTTTCATGGCATGACACTGCCGCATGACGGTGGCCCCAGCAATTGATCTCCCTACACCAAATTGGTTGGCTGTAACCAGTAGCATTCAGAGGTGGCTAACTTCCAGATTGCATTCATGCTCCATGAACGTGGGATATATGCTGCCACTGCAATGATGATATCAGTTCAGCACTGATCTCAAAAAGTTGCCTTTCTTAGGCTGAAATTCTCTCACCACGGATGGTCATCCCAGGTCTGCAGAACAACCCTTTCCCACCAATCCACACTGATCTCCTGAGCCCTGAAACGGTTTTGCACAATGTGTAGCTGATCCAGGAGTCAGTCCTTTAGTATTAACAGCCTGGCAAGCTCCTCTTTTTCATTTTCCTTGTCCCGCTTTCTCTATTGCTGAATCTCCTCCTATTGCCAGAAGAGCAGTTGCTGCTGTCACATCATCTGCTTGGTGGTGCAATGGGTGAAGTCCAAAGCTGAATTCATTGGGGTTTGTATACTGATATACAACCCAAGCAACTTCTGTGTAGGTGTGGTTTCTAGTATACCACCACATACCATTGCTAGCGAGCACAAATACATGTCGGTCAACAGCAATTCAAAAATGGTGCTAGCCTGCCCAGAAACAAAGAATGGGGTAGTGACAGTGGAAACATGGAATTAAAAAAAAAATTTGAATCCAGCTGGTTTCCCAAAATTCATAATGAAAAAAAAAAATCCCACGATGCACACTGTTCAGCGCTGCTCCGAAAGCCGGCACAGCCTCTGGGATAAGTCACAGCAGCTCCAGGGACTAGTCTAACTTTCAACAACAGCCCATAGCCACGCATGGCCAATCACTCCCTTTTCCACCCAGAGTCAGCACCCAGCATGCAGGCACACCAACAGCTGTGTGATCAACCTACAGTCGTCTCTGCCAGCCATGCACAGGCCCTTCACTGGATTATTTCTCAAGAACTGGTTAAGCCAGTTTTCATCACCGCAGTCATCATGAAGGGCCTGAGAGCCCAGAATCAGATCTGAGACATAAAACAAAGTCTGTCTAGAGGGGTGCCAGTCAGTCACCCCACCCCCTCTGGATTGGAGAGGCCACACTGCCTCTTCAAGCACTGCCCACTGACAGGAGCTGAGCCAATCTCCAGTAAAGGGGGTTGGGCCCTGTCCCTCAAGCAAGGCAGGGCAAATACATAGTCTATCAACTCTTAGGCAGGGGCAAGCAGAGCCAAGCAGTGATCTATAGCCCCCAGGCAGGTTGGAGGAGACAAACAATCCATAGCCCACAGCAGGCATTTGTAAAACAAACAAGGAGTCCTGTGGCACTTAACAAATATGTTTATTGAATGAGCTTTCATGGGAGAAAAATCCCTCTTTGTCAGATGCTTTGAAGATGGGGGAACTTACAGAATGGGAGGAAATAAATGCAGGGAAGTGTAAGTCATGGAAACAGGTCATACTGTAACAGCAAATCAAAACTGTTGTAAAGATTCAAACACTGGGGAACAGCATACAGAGGGAGATGAGGTCAAACCACCTGTTATAATGAGAGACAAATACAAGGTCCCTATTAGGTCCTAAAGCAATGCAACCAAATTTGCAAATAAATTCAATTTCAGCAGCTTCTCTTTGAAGCCTTGATTTAGTATTCATCTGTGCGAGCACAGCAATTAGCAAATCATTAATGGAGTGATCACAAAGATTGAAATGCTGACCCACTGGTTTTAGAATGTTGTGATTTCTGATTTGTGCCCATTTACTCTTTGCTGAGAAACTGTCCTGTTTGTTCAATATATAAGGCAGAGGGGCATTTCTGGCACATGATGGCCTAAATCTCATTGGTGGATGAGCAGGTGAATGAGCCTTTGATGGAGTAGCTGGTTTTATTAGGTCCTGTAATAATGTCTTTTGTGCAGGCATTTGATCACCTCTGCAGTCTAGGGCTCAAGTAGGAGGTTGCTGGCACTCGAGGGGGATGGCAGGGAGGGTCAGGGGACACAGACCAGTCTCCATCTCTACTGCTTCCCAGTCCAGTGCCTACAGGGGAGTTGTCCACCACTAGATCAGCAAGGAATCCCACATAAAACATTGGCTGGGGCACAGGCCCCAACACAACTAAATGGTAGTCATCCACTACCTACTTCTGGTGAGCTGGGTGAGGTTGGTCTAGCTCTACCCACTGGAGTAGGCAGCATGGCTCCTCCACCTCTGGCTCACATGGACACCATGCTGCTTCACTACACTTGGCCATTTATGGTCATTAAAGACCATCTGACACTTTTTATAAGAGCAGGTGTGTTACCTCAGATATCTCAGCAAGGGCTGGATTAGCTGGGGCCCTGGGCTGTCCCCCATCACAGGGGCCCAACCTCCACCACAGGTGCCAGGCACCTGCTCCCCCCACCATCGCTGGGGAGGCCCTGGGGCCAGAAGGCACTTCTACTCAGGTGCTGCTCTCAGCACTCCTGCCCTGCCAGTGCTGAGCAGGGCAAGAAGCACTGAATTATTGTAGAATTTTCCAGAGCGGTAGCCATGTTAGTCTGTGTATAGCGAAAGCAGTGAGAGTCCTGTGGCACCTTGTAGACCGGGGTGGCCAAACTTATGGAACTCAAGAGCCACACAAGTTGATTATTAAACCTTCAAGAGCCACACTGAGGCATATGGCCATATACTTTTACCTACTAAATTGATTTGCTGACATTCTTCCAGGAGCCACACTTTTTCATTCAAGAGCCATACATGGCTCTCGAGCCGCAGTTTGCCCACCTCTGTTATAGACTAACAGATTTCTTCAAGCATAAGCTTTCATGGGCTACAACTCACTTTGTCAGATGCATGAAGTGGAAACTATAGTGACTGTAGTTTCCACTTCATGCATCTGACAAAGTGGGTTGTAGCCCATGAAAGCTTATGCTCGAAGAAATCTGTTAGTCTATAAGGTGCCACAGGACTCTCACTGCTTTTGAATTATTGTAGGGGTTTTAGGGACTACAGCCTGGGGCCCCCCTTTCACTCAGGGCCCAGAGCTTAAGACCCTTAAAGCACTGTGATAATCCAACCGTTGTCTCAGCCAAATTCCAGGCTGGGTCATTAGGTTCTGCTTTCTTAAAACACTATCACTGTTTCACAGTGACAAAAGATTTACTTCCAGATTTAAACTGCCGTGTAGATTTGCTGTGTGCCAGCTGCCACATTTTGCTGTGGATGTGGCTGCACTTCAGCCCTTGGTGATGTGAAGGTTCTTGTGAACAATTTGCAAACTGTTCTGGGGACCATGTGAGTTGAAAGGTTTTATTAAAATGTCAGTAATCATTAAGGTATTTCTTTGTGTAAACATAAGAGTCTGAGTCATCTTGAGTTTCTCTTTCAGCCATCTCTGTGTCTTCAGCCAGATGGCTCATAGGGCATACACAGCTTTCTGCCTCCTTTCCCACAACAGTGCCCTGTGCAGTCCAGACAGGTACTGCAATTTGCTCTCCTGCTTCATGAGGCCTCATTTTACCAACACCACTCTCCCTGAGAAGGACTCCAGGGAAGTCCATTTATCATCCATCTGGTTTGCCACTGCACACTATGAGGTCATTTTCCCCCCATGCACTGTCACTCTGCCAGCTCCACTCTTGCTTTGGCTCTCATCCAAGATAGTTATGACTCTGCACAGACTATGAGCCTGATTCAATGCTCACTGAAATCAATGGGAGTCTTTCCATTGACTTCAGTGTGTTTTGGACCATACTGCAGGTGAGCATGAAACAAAGACACACTCTTACCTGGTTACATCTGAGGCTTTATGATGCAGTGTACCACTTCACAAACTGTACATGAGGAAGTTTGTGGATGAGGAATAATAGGATGTTCGTGTGGGGACCTCTCCATCAAAGGACTCAAGCACCTTTTGGCTGTGAACATGTGGACACAAAAATAATCCCCGACTGTAATTCTTTTTCTTGTCAATTTCAAAAGGGATAGCCGTGTAGGTCTAGTCCAGCAAAAAAACAACAAGGAGTAGTGTGGCACTTTGAGACTAACAGATTTATTTTTCGCATGAGCTTTTTTGGGAGAAAATCCCACTTCCTCAGATGCTTCAAAGATAGGTGAACTTACAGAAAGGAATGAAAATAAATGCAAGGGGGTGTAAAACATAGGATCAGGTCATACAGTAACAGCAAATCAGAGCAGTTGTTAGGTTCAAACCATGGGAAGCCTGAAGTCAAATTACCTTTTGTAATGGGAAAAGAACCCATAGTCTCGATTTAATCCTACTTTCACAGAATTTAGCTTGCATATTAATTCGAGTTCAGCTGTTTCTCTTTGAAGTCTTGATGTCCCAGCCACATCCCTGACGACAGTAGTTAACAAATCATTCATCGAGTGATTAGAAAGATGGAAGTGCTCAGCAACTGGTTTCTTTGTTCTGTGATTTCTGATATCAGTTCTGTGTTCATTCATCCTTTTATGCAGCAATCGTCCTGTTTGTCCAATATATAAGGTGTAAGGACTTCAGCCAGGTCAAGGTCGTTCAAAGGGTGAGAGAGAGTACAGACTGGCTACACCAAAGAAGAGGAAAGCAGAGCAGGACCAGGACAGGAAGTGGAAATAACATTTTCATTTTCAGCACATGGGAGGCGGAAGGGGGGAATCTCCTAAGTTTTCACACAAGGGTGCCTGTAATGGAAGAGTTGGGTCAGAGCACGACTGCATTGCGTCCATTCACCTGCTACTGCCAATATCAGAGTTGGGAAGTGGCATACACTTGCAATCATTATCACAATGCCTCCAACTTCTAATCCCTGTCCTCCAGGGAGAGCACTTTGAGAAGGTTAATAAACTAGAAGAACTACTTCCATCCAGGGAAAATGTGATCAGGAAAGATTTGTGCTTTCCCTCTGCCCTATCTCTTCTATCTTCTTAGTAGCTTTCTTATCTAATTATTCATTGCCAGGAGTATGCCTAACAAGTGGAGGCCCTTTTGCTGCTTGCAAATCATTTTGGAACCAAAACTGATTTCTGAAAATGTATTCATTATTTCTGACTATTTGTTGGATTGTTTGCATGAACAGTTTCCCCACCTGTGGTTTGCTCAAGTACCATTCATCTTGGCCGTTTCCTATTTGTTATTCATGCTGTATGCTTGGCCATGTACATCACATGGTAATGGCTCTGTTACCTGATTAGATGAATGAAACATTTTAAATAGGAAAACATCAAAAAGTAAATACCAGAATAAGGCATGTCTGACACAAATCTTCATATGAAGGATCATTCATGCAAGAATCGATGAACCAGTCAGGATCAAGAAGATTTCCATGAATGTATACCAAATAACAGGACCACTATAAACAGCTGTGATGCAGAGTCAGGCTGTTTGTTTGCAAACCCATTTTTCACTGTTCACCACGGTTTACTTTACACTTTCCCATGTGGCATTCTGGCATCAGCAAGTTAAAGGAAGTCATGGGGGAGAGGAAGGGGAGTGTCTCTTTTCAAAGAGTGAGATTAAGAGGAGGACATGGGCTCTCAAATTCCCTGTCTGCGCTTGGACATGAGTGACTAAACTTAGTGACCCCCTGGAATCCCTCTCTTTGCTGGACAGAAGCCTTCAGCCCCACCACCCTGTTGCAGGGCAGAAGCTTTGAGCTCCCCACCTCTAGTAGGCAGAGAATGGGGGGGCATAGGGGGCTCTTTGAGCCGCACTTTAACTGTAAAAAAGCTACATGTGGCTCATGAGCCACGGTTTGGCCACCCCTGGATTAGGCAGCCAGTGCTCTTGGCTGGGAGCCCAGACAAGGCTTTTGTAATCAAAACATGATCTTGTATGCTGTGCAGCCAGTGCTCAGAAAGGCCGTCTGATGGCTCTCCTCTTTTAGCTCTGCTTTGGAATCCACCAGGCTTCAACGCTGATGTCCAAAATGCAGGGATCTGTGAGTGCTGCCTTTGTTCTTCCTGGGAGGGGAGTGGGTGATTCATTTCTCTTTTTAAAAAGCTAAGAAGTGACTTGCACTCGCTCTCTTTTTATTGCTGTTGTTGTTGTTTTGGGGGCTTGTTGCCGGCAGCCCTGTATCTAAAATGATCTGAGAGGCATAGGAGAGTGGGGAATGGATATGCCGGGTTTCATATGCTGATCACAGGGGCAGTTAGCAGTCGCTGGATCAGGTTGATGTGCTTATCCAGAAGGGTGGGGCCACTGAGAGGAAAAACACCATTGAGGTAATGCTGGTCATTACTCATGCTGGTACTGGGGATCAGGGTGCTTTCAGCTCCAGCTGTCAGTTCAGAGGCAGTGAATATTTCTTAAGAGTGCTTGTACATTGGTTTTTCATAGAGAAATGCTAGTCATGGGGTCTGCCCCTCTTTCCTGTCCCCTTCCCCCACCATTTCTCTCTCCTTCTCTCTCCTACTCCCTTCTGAGAGCTCACAGTTCAGAAACAGCTGATTGTGAAAATCTGCAGGGAACTGCTGCGCATAGAAATACGATTCCTGGGAAAAGAGGTGCTCTCAAGCACTGATGGGTTGCATAATGGAGTGTGCTTTTGGTATGGGGGGACAGAATCAGACATTGCCATTTCGCTGAAGCACATTGCCCCTTGCATCCTCTTGTTATATTTTAATTTTTAATAGAAAGAAGTCCTTCTTTACATCGCTCAATCCCTCTCTCTCTCGCTCTCTCTCTCTCTGAGGCATCAGGCTCTGCTTTCTGATTCATAGGCATACTGCACATTTGTTCTGCCAAAGCCATTTATAACTCCCTTCTCTAGTCACTGTGACACATGGGTGTCTTGGTTGCCCAGAAGAGCTTTATTCTGGGTAGGGTGAAGTGTAGTCACTCTTCATCGTAAGTGGCAGGGCAGTTAGCATTCTTTCCAGCAGCTCTGGAATGGGTACATACACTTGTTATTTACCAGATCTGAGCAGCATCTAGTAAATAAAATGCTGACCATGGTTTAACATACAAACAGTGCTCCATAGAGAATCACTGTCAGGGCTCAAACTGCTGGTCTGTGTTTCTGTGGACAAGTTGTTTTTGTTTTGTTGCTATGTTTTTTTGAGTAGGGCAGGATGGATTTCCATTTGCTTCTCCCAAGTATTTTGATGAAACTGATCACCCCTCCCCACCATCCAGAATAGGTTGAATATCAGCAAAAGTTCTTTAGGAGTGACATCTATCAGACTGGAATAATCTCCATAGGGAAATGGTGGACGCCCCATTGATAAATTCATGTAAAACTGGACAAAACACTGACAAATATATGTAACCCTTCTGCCAGGGTGGGCTGGCAGGAAAAGAGCCAGGTTCTATATCGAGGGGTTTCCCAATAGTGTAACACCACCAGCCGGCTTGAGCCCCCACCTAGATTTCTGGGGAATCCTGCACTGTTCCCTGGGCACCCCAAAATGGTAAGGCTTTCCCACTCACAAGCACGAGTCTGAGTGTAGTAAACAGATCTTTTAATAGTACTAAAACAAAATCCAAAAGGCCAAATAACAGAGATCAGCACTAATCTAGAAAATTTAGTATAGAGTAAAGTTCCCAACAACGCACACCGCATAACAGAACATACAAACTTAATGGCAAAACTGGCACTGATCTGGAAAATCAGTGCTAATTAGGCTCCCAACCAACTCTAGGGTATGTAGGAAGTATCTTTTACGCCAGCTGTCTGCCGACACCATCTACTGGTCACTCACTTCGTCCTCTAGAACTGTTCCTTGGCTCTGCCCACTGTCCACCAGCTCCACCCTCTGGTCACTCACACCACCCAGCTCACCACTGGCTGCTCTCATTGTCTGCCAGCTCTGCCCTCCAATCACTCTCACTATCTGCAGGCTCCACCCACTATCTAGCAGCTCTGCTCTCCACTCATTTCAGCAAGAAAAATATCTCTCTAGTGATTTTTGGTCAGAGAAAAAGATTACTTCTCTCCCCAGCAATTCAAGCTCTTAAGTAGCTGTAAACAGCTATCACTATCTAAATCATAAAGGCTTCACAAGAGGCTTAGCTATTGCTATCAAAAGACATGAGATGCAATAACAGCCAATAGCAGAAGAGCCTCAAACCCCCCACCACCCCAGCTGAAACATGCAGTCGCCCTTCCTACAAGCCTCTTTTTAGCTAAGGGTAGTTTTTATCGTTTAACTAATTCAGACAGATTTGAAACAAACAGAGTAGCAATTCACTAAAAGACAGTATTTTATATTTCCCTTAAGTAGAATTACAGATCTTGACAGATTTGTGATCAGATTAACCCCAAATACCATTACCCACTATGCCCTGCACTCAGTATGCTAATCAGCTAATTGTGCTCTTTGTATTCATGCTAATACAGGACCCAGGCAGATTAGTTGCCCCTCTTTAGAAGCTGTTAAGCACAGCTTCTAAGCCTTCCTGAAATCTACAATAGGGAACAATCTTGCACAAACAAGAGGAACTAGATGACCTAACAGGTCTTTTGCACTTCCGATTTGTCTTTAAAAATTCTGGGTTTGTAATGGCTTTCCTGGAATGTGTATCTGCCATTCTCCATTTACATGAATTTAAAAGTGTACATTTCAAGGCACACAATACTCTAGTTCTACCCTGAAAAAAGTAACACCCACCACTCTGCAAGCACGTAACCTGTTAATCCAGCAAACTCAGAATAGAGTCTCTCTGCAGGGCAACACTGAATTCAGATTCAATCAGTCTTGCAAAATAGTCATAAAACGTACCTTCCTAAGTACAAAATCTACTGACCTGACAGTGGATGATTGATGATAATGATGAAAGAATATTTCACTCACCTGTGAAAATAAAAAAAGAATCTGGAAGACTTGCTTGCAAATTGTGGGATTATATGAAGTACTGTTAACAACACCATTGAAAAAGTATGTCCCTGTTACTGGTGGACTTCATGGTCAATCATGACATGAATGAAAATAGGTTGACACAGAATAGGAGGGACATTTTAGCAAGCCAGTTTAGCTATCTTTTCCTTGATTGGTAACTAACTAGGTCCACGTTCACACCTTCTGTTCCTTAATCCCATCACATTTTACAGTCTAGGTCTTGATCATGCAACAAGATCTATGCTAGTGGTTCCCCACCTGGGGTCTGTGGACCTGTGGGGGGCTGCAGAGTCATTTAAAGAGGTCTGCAGACAGGCTGGAAGCTGGGGCTGGATGACAAGGGGTGGGAGATGTTCTGCCACAGGCTGGGAGTTTTAAAACTCCTGCACTGTGCTGAGCATGCTCAGTTCATGCTCAGAGAGGGAGCAAGCCTGTAGCATGGCTGCCCCAAGCTCCAGGAGCCAGGTAAGGGGGCCCTGGAAGAGGTCAGACTTGGGGACAGGCAGCTACAGAGAAAAGGGCATGGGGGGGGTCTGCCAAGGGCAGCAGAGGAAGTCATTGGCAGGGCAGGGGGTGGGGGGGAGGTCTGCCTGGGGCAGTGGGGGAAGCCAGTGGCAGGGTGGAGGGGGTTAGGGAGGGCATTGGGGTGACTCACGGATAGATGCTGCTGCGGGTGCCACTGCTCTGTGGCTTGGGCTCAATTCCACTGGCACCCCCCGCCACAGTGCTGCGACTCGGGCCTGATTCCATCAGTGGCGCTCCCCCCCACTGTGGCACCCATCTTAACACCAGCTGGATCCCAGCTGTGGTTAGGAGGGGGGCTGCAACATCTTTGGACAGTGAGAAGGGGTTCCCACCCTTAAAAAGGTTGGGAATCCTTGATCTATGCAGTCAGATTTCTTGTGCCCACAATGGATCCCATTAATGTCAGTCAGGCTCCACATGAGGTCAAGGACCTGCCTGCCTCTATGAGTTCTGGAACTAGGGTTTCTGGGGAGTTGGCAGCACCTCTATGGCTTGACGTGGTTGCCATCATATATGGGATTTATAGTTTCCTTCAGTGGCTTTCAACATCCACACTATACAAAGTGTTCCAATGCCACTGCCTCCACGGAGCTCATTGCAGGATTAGGGGCGAGAGACTTGCAGGGAACCGTTCGGTGTTGTAGGAACCAGTACTGGTGATAACAGTTGTCATCTTTCTCCAGAATGGTATTTAAAACTCCCCCTCAAGCCTATGGTCCTGGCCACCTGGTTTCTAATGATTCCACAGCACTTTTAAAAGAACCATGATATTAAATTCTGACCAAATTCTAGTTAGGTAATAATCATGATGTGTTATTTTGTATTTCCATGATATTTAGACTCCCTAGCAGTAGGTGCTGCACCAACACAAAACAAAGAGACAGTCCCTGCACTAGGGAGCTTACAATCTACACATTCTATTTGATCTGATTCATCTTGGTGCTTATATGGTGATTTTCTGCTTGGTATCTGACTGCCACTCCAAATGATAATTGTTTAATTCTGTCTGTTTACCTAAGATTCTCCCTGAACTTTCATGTGGGGATGGTGTGTCTCTTCATTTTTGCGATGCTCTAGGGGCTCACCCAGGCCAGTAAGGGGTTATGTCAACACTTGCTGTGTGGGTACTTTAGCGCTGTGTGGCTTTGGCTCAGAGCCCTGATACCAGCAGCCTGACATCTGTGTGATGGATGGCTCCTACCAGCCTGCTTACTCTTCCCCTCCAGTCCTGAGGCTCCCCAAAACCATCTCCACTGCAGCATCCAGTTGCTCTCACTGGACTCTCACAAACATTATCAAGTTTGCTGCTTCTTTAAAGAGAAAGTACACAGTGGGCTGGTAGCTTAACTGGGGTTAACACACTCTCCACTTCACTGCACAGCACTGAGTTGGTTTATAGTACAAATAAAACAGTTTTATTAATAAAAAGGCCAAGGTTTAGGTGGTTTCAGGTACAAGGACTAGAGACAGAATTGTTTACAAAGTTAAAATATGCGTTTAAGACTACAGCCCAACTTAACAAGCCAGAATCTTTTGTTCACAGTGGTTTTCTGACCACTGTCATTCCTCCAGCAAGATGGACAGTCTTTAACTGAGATCCAACACGGAGTCCAAAGCACTTGATTTCTTTGTCTCCTCAAGTGCAAAACAACCCAAAGTCCTTTTCTAGTTCCATAGATTTCATTGTCTTGGTGGTGAAAGCTAGGCTGGTCCCCTGGGGATTTCAGTGTCTTATCTCTTCTGGGGGGTGGTAGTGTTGTCATCTTGATCAAAGTGACCTCCTCCTAGTGAGTTCCCATGTAATGTTTCCTGCTACAATTTTACAATACAGCTGGAGTCTTCCCCACTGCCTGTGAACTGGTTGCTTTCTTTACTGCTGATGTATCCCCTTGCAAGGTAAAGAGAGGGAATTCACAGCCCCATGTCTAAGGGCATATCTATACTATAATCTTGCTGAAACAAATAATGCTGGTATAAAGTTGCTGCACTTAAGTATCACTTTGTGTGCATACATAATTGGTCCCCTGTATCAGCACTGCATATACTCCCCAGGAGTGTTTGTTTCAGTGCACTCCCACTATGCAACTTGCCACCATCCAGTGCACCGTCTTCTGGGAAGTATTGGCAATGCATGATGGGGCAGAAATGAATCATGGAGAGGTGATGGCACTGCAGGGTCAAGTTCTTATCACAGAACTTTCTTTACCTCATAACATTATTATCTCAGAATTTTCTCAGTTATTTTGAAAATCCCATAAACTTATGCAGGCCTTTTTGCCGTCTGCCATCTCTGGCAGAAGCATGAAGACTGCATGACTCTGCAGTATTGTCATGCATGTTACAAGCACAGGACACAGAATTCTCCACTATTTGCATAGCTAGAAGACCTGCAGAGAATGCAACAATTTCCTGGAGGTCAGATTGCTGTGGAATATAGTGAGAACCAGTTCAAGGCTGTGGTTGGCATTTATAGAGCAGCTGCACATGGTGGAGAATGACTTCTGAGCCTGAGAAATGAGCACTGACTGGTATCAATCAAATCATAGGGCTGGAAGGGACCTCAAGAGATCATCAAGTCCAACCCCCTGGGAATTGAACCCAGGGCCTCCTGCATGTTAAGCAGAGGTGCTAGCCACTACACTATTCACAGAGGAGTAGGAATCACCTTGTATGCTTGGCATGATGAGCAGTGACTGCAGAAGTTTAGGATGCTTAAGACCACATTCCTGGAGCTGTGTGCCAAGCTCAACCTAGCCTTCCAGCACAGGGACATCAAAATGAGAACTGCACTGGCAGTGGTGAAGTGAGAGGCAATCACACTGTGGAAACTTGTAAGACTGGATTGCTACAAGTCAATGGAAAATCATTTTGGAGTTGGAAAATTCAAGATGGAGATCATTGTCATGCAAATGTGCAGGACCATTAAATCAACTGCTCTCCAGGACCGTGAGTCTTGGCAATGCAGAGGACATCATGGATGGATTTGCAGCAACGTGGTTCTTGAATGGTAGTGAAGTAATAGATCATATGCATATACCTATTTTGGCAACTGACCACCTTGTCACAGAGTACATCAAACAGAAAAGGCTAGTCTTCTATGTTTATGCAAGCATTGGCGCATCACCAGGGACTCTTCACTCACATCATTATAGGCTGGTCAGGGAAGGTACATGCTGTTCACATCTTTAACAACATAGACTGTTCAGAATACTACAAGCAGGGATTTTTCTTCCTCTTCTTCTCCCCCCAACTGGCAGCTTATCACTGATAAAGCTGAAATGCCAGTAGTGATCCTGGAATGCTCAGCTGACTCCTTATTATCCTGGCTCATAAAGCTGTACACCTCAACAGCACCAAGGAAAGAGTCTCCTGTTGGCTCAGCAGATGGACAGTTGACTGCGCTTATGGTAGACTGAAGGCATATTGGTGCTGTTTACTTAAAAGATTGTCTCTCAGTGAGAAAAATATTTCAATGGTTATAGCTGTCTGCTGCATCCTACATGAGGGGTAAAAACTGCCACTTGGGTGGAGGTGAAGCAGCTGTCTGCTGAGTTTGAACAGCCAAATACAAGGGCTATCAGAAGAGCTCAGTGCAAAGCTATGTGGCTCAGGGAGGCTTTGAAAGAGCACTATATCAGTGAGCCACAGGAATGGTTTGTGATGTACTGTGTTCTAACCATCCTTGCAGATGGGGTCCTATTAGCAATTGTGTGGTGCTTGCTGTACATCTATGAATATAACACTGACAAAGCACATATTAGTTTTGTGGTGCTTGCTGCAGATTTATGATGATTAAACTGTATTTGTCACTGATCCTGTTAGCTGTGTCCAAGTGTACAATCAGAAGTGTGTGGATGTTTCAGGAACATCAGCTGTACTGCAGAATCTACTGGTAGCCAATAAAGATTTTTTTTTAATAAAGCAATTAATTTTATTGAGTAATAAAAAATGCTTTAATACATTAAAACTTAAATTTACAGAACAGAATTTAAAGAAGGAGAAAGAACATTCATATCCATTTTAGCTACACATATATCAACTATGGCTCTCACTGGCCAAGTTTGTGAAGCTATGGCTGTCCTTAATGGTCCCAAGAGTGGAGGCGTGGACTGGGAATGTGTGGCCCTGATACAGCATGGAGTGTTGAAAGGGATGTAGGGAGGGATTCTCCAGGGCCTACAAATGCAGTGGGATTCTCCAGGGCCTACAAATGGACGGGAGCCTGGGACCGGTGACCTGCCTGGTGACAGGAGCCTGCAATATTTGTTTTGTTGCCAGAAGACTCATTATTCCTGGTGCAACTACTGATCTGACACCTGGACCTTTCCCCATACAGTCTGCAATCAATGTTCCCATTAAGGTGTGCTGGCGCACTGCAGCGCAGCCCACCGCAGCCACCAGCGCAGGGAAGGCTGCTGGCAGTGCATGGCCGGCAGCCAGAGTCCCTGCTCACAGCTCCTGTGGAGGACGGAGTTTTTAAAACTGCCGCCCAGAGAAGCTCTAACGGA
Organism: Podocnemis expansa; assembly: GCA_007922195.1. Lineage (NCBI taxonomy): Eukaryota > Metazoa > Chordata > Testudines > Podocnemididae > Podocnemis > Podocnemis expansa. The sequence goes on along the minus strand of ML681963.1, from coordinate 82,516,407 downwards.
GCATGCTCAGAAAATCTGAGCATGCTCCGTTAGTGCTTCTCTGGCCCCAGGAGCTGTGGCTGGGCCATGCGGATCCAGCCGCAAGGTAAGTTTGTGGGGAGGGGCTGGGCAGGCTGGGCGGTTACCGGAGAGTGGGCCCGTGGGGGGGGGGGCACCAGGATTGGGCCCGTGGGGGGGTGCCAGGATCAGGCCCATGGGAGGGGCAGCACAGCGAGCAACATGAGTTGCTCAGCTGCCTGAGCCTCTTAGAGGGAACATTATACTGCAATGTTCACCTTCAAGGCCCTCTGTTTACAGTTTGATGCAACACTGGCTTGCAGGAACTTACTAAACATGCTGTCCTGAGTACTCTTCTTTTTAATCCTGATCAGGATCAGGTGTTCCATGGGCATAGAGGGGGAACCTCAAGGCACAATGGCAGCAGCTGCAGATAAAACACACAGACACTGCTGGCCATAAAGTCATGATGGAAAGTACAAGTTACGGTTCAGAAGTCCTGCCCTTGCTCCCCAAAGTTTTCATATACAATGTTCTCATTAAAAAGCCTGATTTGGCTCATCAGTGGTGAAAGAAATGAGGAAAGAATAGCTCAGATTCATGAAAACATGACAGAGCCAGGGCCCTGAATGCTGCACAATTTTCCACATGTGGTGATTTTAACTGAGATCGTACTCCTGTGTTTACCAAAAGTGCAGACAGCACAGTTACTGCTACTGTCCTGAAACTACCTGGAGCCAAACACTCCTAACCTATGTACTACAATGGTGACCACTAAAGTTACCACTGAAAATGTCCTATCATAGAGGGAGAAATGAGGTAGCATCACTGGAAACATGTGGCAGAGGATTAAAGAGTATCTCCATAGAAGTTTCATCAAGATCCATCAGGAGGATATACGGGATATCCCTATGTACACAAACGAACAGCTATGCATCCCCTCTCACTCTCCTCCACTCTACAGGGGAATGACAAAGAGATAACAGCTCTACCTCTCTTTGTTGTATTGCTACCTCTTCTAGTACAAGTATATTAATTAAGAGCTGATAGCTGTGTGCTGTTAAGTTGGAAGTCTGCCATCAGTACATCAATGTAATGGGAAATCCATTTACATATTTACTCAGGGTTCCCTCCCTGGCATTGACCTCGCCCATACTCAACTGCCTGAACTGACCAGACTGCGGCGGAGTCTGAAACAGCTTCTATGTCAGCAGTTGTCAACCATTGTGTTAAGACACATTACTGTCACCATGCAGCAGTATGTGTGTTGCAGAAAGCCAGGGAGATGGCTGGATTTGGCCTGGAGGGAGTGGGCTGGTGTGGGCTGTAGAGTCGCAATATGCTGCCAAGTGTGTCACAACCCACAAAAGGTTGAGAACCACTGGTTTAGATCACAGTGTGGCTTTATTTCCCCATTGCATGTCCCCCATCCTCCTCCTCATCACTGGTGAGGCCTATGACTCAGGCCTCATGGAGGTATCCAGGGTGGTGTGCAGGGTGCTTGTGGGAGCTCTGCCAAGTATGGCAGAGAGCTGTTTGTAAAAGCAGCTTGCCTGTGGCTCAGCACTAGATCAACTTTTGCCCTCCCTGGCCTTCTGGTATGCCTGCTGCAGTTCCTCCTCTATCACCCAGTCCTGGTGGTGATCTGTGTCACATCTCTTCTCCCACAGTCCCAGGCTAGCTGCTCATAGATATCCATGGTTTCATGGTACATAGCTCTAAAGCACCTGGCACTGGCCAGTGTCAGAAGACAGGATACTGGGCTACATGGATCATTGGTCTGACCTAGTATGGTTGTTCTTATATTGCCACTTTGATTTCCATTGGCTTCACTGTTGAAACGAGGAGATAGTGTCCTGCTCCCCTTCCCCCTACTTGCTAATAGTAGGTATCTAGGCCTTACCCAGGGTGCTAGCAAACTCCAGTAATGATGCTGGACTCTATCTGATCTCTGCCTGGTAGCCCTGGAGATGCAGCAGTGTGAACTGCAATCTCTTCTGGAGTACTAGGAGTGCTTTTGGCATAGAATTATAGATGTGTAGAACTAAAAGAGACCCCCAGAGATGATCTAGTCTGCCCTTCCCATAAGGGGCTGAGTCAAGACCAAATACACCTAGTTTACCCCAACGGGTGTTGATCTCTATGGATTTGTAATCTGACAGCACTGTTATTGGCTGGCATTTACTGGGAGAGAAAATTTATCATTCTTATGAAGCACTGTCCACATCCACTGGAGCCTGCTTGTTTCTGAGTGCTCTGATCTTGTTGGAATCTGCCTTCAGTCCCATTGCTGTGAGTAGATGTCAATGGCATATCACATCACACTTGAGTCACATTTTTGGGGCTGAGTTTTGTGTTCTTGTGCCTCTGCTGTTATAGAAAAACAGGTAGTTTTCTGTCAGAATCTTGTTCAGCTAGGAAGGTGGTGAAATCTCCATCCTTGAATGTTTTTAAGGCCTGGTTGAACAAAAACCCTGGGTGGGATGATTCAGTTGGGGTGGTCCTGCTTTGAGTAGAGGATTGGTCTAGATGACTCCTGAGGTCCCATACAACCTGAATACTCTATGATTCACTTTCATTGCTTCCTTCACAACAAAGAGGATAACATCAACAATTATTCACCCTAGTGCCTTGGGAATCTTCTCTGGAACACATCTCGGTCTGGGCTTTCACCCATCATCACATATAGCCATCTGTAGCAACCAAATGTTGCAAAGGCTACCACGTACTGGATTCTTTGTCCAAGCATATGCACCAAAATCCCATTCCTCACATCACAGACCATGATTCTGTGACAAAGATTCTGACTTTGAAAGTCCTAGCAAGATGCCATGAACAATGGGCAGTGGATTGTGGCATTTTTTGAATGCCTGGTTGAGTGTCTATGGATCTGTGGGGATACTGAATTTATCTGACTGCTTCTTTACCACAACTATGCTGCATACATAGGCTATCCTGGCTTCTATGGGTGCCATAATGGTTGCTCTGCAACTTTTGAACTCTTTGCACACTGGATTACATTGTGATACTGGCACTTTCATTTGTGCTAAACACACAGGTTCTACTATGAGGTCTGCTTCCAGTCACAGAACATAGATTTAAGTGCTTTCAAGCAAGAGCGGAAGAAATCTTAAAAAGTTACAGCCAAAACAAACATAACACACTTTCTGGTGTCTCTATAACTTAATTCCAGCAAGATATACTTTACCTAATCTTGTTTCTTACACTAAGATGCCCACATTCTCCAGCCTGTTTGAGTGGAAGGACCATCTTTCATAGTTACTGTGATGAAGTTCTTCCTTTACCTTGGTGGGTCCTGCCTTCCCTCCAGCAGTGGGTCTGTTTTCTTCAGGCCTCCAGTCCTGGGAAAAGTCCATTGCCCCCTTTGGGCAGGGGTTGTTTGCTTCCCTCAGTCTTTGTACCAGGGGATCTCTTCCTAACAAGCATTCTGCTCCTTTGCCAGATCTGTCTGCCTTCCAACAGCACCTTCCCTCCTCTCACACACTCCAGTAGCTCTCCTCACTCTCACACACCAGCTTACTTCCTGTCTCTGGAGAGGAGGCTTTTTAACAAGTCTTGGGTGGGGCCTTGATTGGCCCCCCCATGTGCCAATTAACCTATAATAATCTGCTGCTCAGCTCCCAGGGGAAAAGTGACTTGCTGAGCCTGGGGCTGATACATTGGCCTTCTAGTACTTTCTGGAAGACACCCAGACTAACCTTGTCACAATAGAAAGTGCTGGGTTCTTTGTTCTCTCGGGTGACAGATCCACTAATTTTTCCAGCAGTTTCTTACATCCCAAAATTTATCTTTGCCTTCAAAGTCAGGAAGCACTCCTGGGAGCTCAGCTTGCCAGGTCCAAAAGGGAGCTGATGCCATGTCAATTTTGCAGTTTCCTGTGATTTACAGTGCAGACGATCTTCCTGAAATGTCTGTTGCAAGTGAATAGCCCATTGTCCCTGTCCCTGGTTACACCTGAAATGATTTGGAAGTGAGCCAAAGAGATGTTTGCCTTCCTCTTTTGTCTGGAAAAACGTGTTTTGTCTCTTTTTTCCATGTATAGACTCTAAGCCATAATATTAGCAAATCCATAATTTTACATATAGTGTTGTTACACACATTTCACAGTGATATTACTGAGCAGAATATTATTAGTTTTTAAATGATATATTATTTACATGACACCTTTCATGTGAATATAATGACACTAGTGTGTGAAGTGTATTGAACCGGTCAGACCAGCTGAGGTTTATGGTTACATAGTGGGGTGCTCCTTGACATCTGGCAGTATGGTGCTCTTAGGGTCACAGTCACATATTCCTACAAACTTCATTATGAGCTCATTGTTTGTGATTGGAGTCTGATTGCTCTAATGGGTGCGTTTGAGTCCAGTTCCCTCTCTGGAATCATAGTGCAGGAGGCCCGGCTATGCAGCTGAACTCACACTGTTGCTTACACGGAAGTTGGTGTTGTCCCTTGTTGATTTCTTTCCAAAATGCCTGAACCTGATATGCTCTTGGACCAGGGATCAGCAATCCAAAAGATAAAAACCATTTTTAAAAATTCCTTAAAAAACCAAGTGTTTTGAGAGCCACAATGGGTAACCTCTTGGTTAAGAAACTGAATAAATAGAACAGAGATGCATATTGATTTTTAACAACAAAAACAATGTTTAATGATGTTAAAAATTTACATATAAGCATTTTGTATCTATAACATCTTTGGTACCATTATTTTAAGAATCTCCAGTCAACTTACCAGTTCAGTGCGATATCTGTTTAAAAGTCTCTTTGCAGAGCTGCTGAATACAAATGTCTTCATTTTCAAGCAAGACTGTAAACTCTCATTGTTCAGTTGGCTTTGAAGTCTGCTGTTGATGTAATTCATGCTTGAGAACATTTGTTCGCATAGGTACATTGATCCAAAAATGGAAAGAATGCCAAATTTATATCTCTTCAGGTTGCTGTAGCTGTCTGGTAAGGAATTCCACACATCAAACACAAGCTGATCCTGTTTGTGGAGATTGTGCATTTCTTTCCACCTGTGTTTTAGTGCCAGGGTAGACTTTTGTTGTTTTAGATTTTCAGTGACTGTCACTAAGCCACTGAATTTTGAAGTCTACAACTCCTTAGTCCACAGGTCAGCTAGTTCCAGCTCAAAATCTGGTTGCTTCAATCTCACAAAAGCACAAAAGTTGAGTGAAGATGTGTCAGCATAAAGGGGGTTCAAAATAAACATTAAAGTTGCCCTCTTCTCTCTGAATTCCTGAAATTGCACAGCAAATGATTGTTGCATGTTTAGAATCACATCTGTGAAATTCTTATGGCCAGGCTCATTGTTCTGCTCTTTGAATTGTTTCAGTGATGGAAAATGAACCAGTGAGCAAGTTTCCAGGTCTCGCAGAGTTAGTTTTTGCTCAAATGATAGCACTTCTTCTAAAAGTGTGATAGCTGTTTTTCCCTTTCCCTGCAGCTTTCTGTTGAGGTAATTTAACTGCAAGGCCATTTAGCCACTCAATCAAAGGGAGTGTTCCGCGCTGCTTGCTCCAGGTGTTGCTCATTCTTAGGGCACATTCTGCTCCAGATGTGCTCCAGACATTCCCTGGGTGCCAAAATTCCTAGTTCCAGTGCTGTTTATATGTGAGGTGATGTCAACCATCAAGTAAAATTTCTGCAGCCACAGAGGATCTTCAAGTGCCATTTATTCTTGGCCTTTTTGATGCAAGAACACCTTCACTTCTTCAAGACAGGGAGCAAATCATGTCAGCACCTTTCCCCTTGATAGCCAGTGCACCTTATTGTATAAAAGCAGGTTGGAATATTGAGAGCTCACCTCTTTCAGAAGTTCACAGAACTGTTGTTGGTTCAATTCTTTTGCCATTATTTTGCTGACAATTTGCACAACCAGAGTCATCACTTCCATGATCTCAAGTGGAAGTGTTTGTGCGCAAAGGGCCTGTTGGTGGATTATACTGTGAGACAATATCAACTTTTGATCCAACATTTTCTGCTGCAGAATCACAAACCTGTTATGTACCCCTCTCATACTTGGCGCAGCATCAGTCACAACAGAGACCATGTGGCTTGCATTGATTTCTTTGGCCTTCAGATAATCTACAATTCCTGTAAAAATATCCTCTCCCCATGTTTGGCCTTTGAGCAGCAATAGTTCAATGAGCTCCTCTTGGGGACCAGTGTTCCCTCTAAGCTGCGCTGGTGCACTGCAGCGCAGCGTGCCGCAGCCGCCAGCGCAGGGAAAGCTGCCAGCAGCGCACTGCCGGCAGCCAGAGTCCCTGCCTAGAGCTCCTGTGGAGCAGGGAGTTTTGAAAACTCCCGCCCAGAGAAGCTCTAACGGAGCATGCCCAGAAAATCTGGGCATGCTCCGTAGAGCTTCTCTGGCCCAGGAGTTAGGGCTGGGCCCTGCCCCTCCAGTCCAGCCCCGAGGTAAGTCTGGGGGGGCTGGGGGGGGGGAGTGGGAGTGGGAGCTGGAGCAGGGGGGCGTGCTGCGGGGAGCGGGGAGGGGCTAGCAGGAGCGGGGTGGGGGGGCGATGCCGGGGCTGGGGGGCGATCCCAGGAGCGGGGTGGAGGGGCGATGCCGGGGCCAGGGGGCGATGCCGGGAGCGGGGTGGGGCGGCTAGCAGGAGCGGGGTGGGGGGGCGATGCCGGGGCCAGGGCGCAATGCCGGGAGCGGCGTGGGGGAGCGATGCCGGGGGGGGCAAGCGGGAGCGGGGAGGGGCTGCACAGCGGGCCCCGGGGGTGGGGGGAGAGCGCAGCGAGCAACACGAGTTGCTCAGCTGCTCTCTCCCCTTAGAGGGAACATTGTTGGGGACCCTCTGAATTCACATACATACAGCGGAGGGAAACCTGTGCTATGTCGTCAATATCACATGATTCATCACATGTGATTGAGTAGGCCGGAGCAAAGTTTATGTCCCTGATCTGCTGGCTGCTAATGTCTGTGGCCATTTTACCTAACTGTCTTTGTAGACAATGGCATATTTTTACATTTCTGAATGACTTCTTCTTCATTTTGGGAACCTGCAAACTATTTCTCTATTCCTACCATGAAGCAATGCTTTATATAACCACCATCTGTGAATGGATGTCTGTGTTTCACAATCACTTGGGTTATCACAAAGCTAGCAGCAGTAGTGCTATTTGGGTATCTTCAATCATTTTGAGAAGCTATTCTTGCTCTGCTTTGCTTTGTGTGGTAGCTCCTCAATCGCCCTCTTCCTGAAATCTTCAGTTGGATATTTCTCAGTGAATAAAGCATGTTTGTGTGCAAAATGCCTCTCAAGATTTGACTTTTTGTTGTTAACTAGTTTTTCATTGCAAATTAAACATAATAGGAACCCAGCCATGGTGGGTATAAATGCACATAATTCAATCAATTCATTTCTGAATTCTCATCTTTCAGCCTCAATTTTCCTCTTTTTTGAAGCTATCTGACCCTTCATATAATTTCAGTTTTATTTTTAACTGAATGTCAGTTTTTACTGCTGCTAATCTTTGTTGCACACACAATGAAACACCTTTGTCTAAAATTGAACACTCGTGATGCAACAAGTAGAAGTAGAGACTTTAGGGTGGACTCTGAAGACAGAGGAGAGTGTGGAATACATCAAGGATATGTCCACACGTACATTGTTATTTCGAAATAAGTTATTTCAAAATGAGTTATTTCAAAATAAAGGCTTTATTTCTAAATAAATTAATTTGAATTAAGAAAATGTTAATTCGAATTAAGGGAAAAGCTCAAAGCGAAATAGCATGTCCAAGGACAGGACTTGCTATTTTGCTTTAGGAGAGGGGCACCATGGGAGGTGTGGCAACATGGCCCCCTCCCTGGGCCATGCCCCCACCCAATAAAGGCTAAAAGGAAGGCACCCTGGGAAGGAAAAGGGCAAAAGTATTATTTTGAAATAATTGTTATTTCGAAATAACACGTCTGAACGCCGTTGTTTTGAAACAACCATTTCAAAACAATGGCTATTTCGATTTCATGCGAGGTTTTACTGTTTTGAAACAACGGCCGTTATTTTGAAACAACGGAGTCCCATTGTTTCAAAATAATGGAACATTGTCTGGACAACGGCTGTTGCTTCGAAATAAAACTCTCGTCTGAACACAGCCTAAGAGCTCTTACCAGGGGTGCTGCTAGGTAAAATACTAGGCAGGGAATAGGCCCCAGTTCTATCTCCCCTGAAGCCCAGCAGTGGGGTCAGGGGACCTGAGTGCCCCTACAAAAATCCCCAGCCTAGGGCAGCTGTGGGGTAGCAATGGGGTTCCTCCTGCCCTGAGGGGGTTGCACAGGGTGGGGAGGCATGAGACAGAGGGACGAGACAACTTATACTTGACCTCAGGGTGCAAGACCCCAGAGTGCAAGACCACCATTTCACCTGCCAGGCTCACCTCCCACCATCCACTACCCTGCAACTCTCCCACCTCTACTTTCCCTCTCCTTTCCCCTTTCCTCTCTTTCACCCTCCCCCAGCTCCTTTTTGCTCTCCCTGGCCCCAGTACTCACCTGTGCTTGTCTAGGGAGAAGGGAGAACTACTGCATGCCTGGCCCCCTGGACAAGATTGCCAGGGAGCCCCAAGGGGGCAGTCAGGGAGCTGCATGTGGCTCACCGAGCCACTGTTGCAGACCTCTGTCTTGAAACCAAGGATGGGGTCAAGATGTCACCACTGTCTGATGCGTCATCAACCTTTTGTACAAGTCTGACTGAATCTTTCTGGGACCTTCCTCAGTGCATGTACATGCTGCTAAAGGGGTTCAACTTTCTATACTCCTTGCAGTGCTGTCAGTGTGGGGCTTGAATCTTTTACCCACTCCTGCTGTGTCCCACAGTAAATGTATTTCACTATGGGTATGGAATGCTGGTTGTAATAACCCTTGGGGAGGAAGGGGTTAACATTCTGGTCAGTGAGTCCCAGGACAGCCAATAGGAATGAAGCACAGGTTTTTGAATTGTAACAGCAGCCTGGCCTGGGCCTGTTTGGATACAGGAGAGCTCCTGGAAGGATCAGGAGGAGGCCAGAGGGGCCTGAGGAAGAATCCAGCAACATCCTTACCAAAGATAAGTTAAATTTGTTACTGACCAGGCGTGGGTAGAACAGGGAATGTTTACTTAGATGCGGTCAGGGTACTTTCTTTGTTTTTGGCTTGTTTTTTGGATTTCTCTGTGCTGAGCACATGTAACCCCCCCCCCCCCGTAACTACCTAACTAATTCCCAGAGAATCAACTCTCTGTGTTTATTATCTGTTCTTTTTGATTAAAGAGTTTACCTTTTAAGTAAGTTCTGGTTCTGTGTCCTGAAAGGCAAGAGGTTTGTGTGCATGTGCCTTGGACTGCACAGGCAGCTACTAGAGGGAACCCTGTTCCAGTTCCAGGTCATATTGCAGCTGGGGTTCAGTCACTTTCCTGAAGGAGGAATAAACAGGACTGCAAGTACCTCACAGGGAGGAATTCCCAAGTGCGCCTTCCTGGGTCTCAAGAGGTTTGGGGTTTTTTTTGCATTTGGGTGGTGGCAGCGATACCACTCCAAGGCCAGGAATTGGAGGCCTTGGAGACTTTTAAGAGCAAGCTTCAAGGCCAGTGGCTTTTCTGGCCTGTTGCGGGCCCCCACCTTCTGCACTCAGAGTGCCAGAGTGGGGAAAAAGCCTTGACACTGGTCACCTACTTATTCCCTTTGCTGTTGTATGACTGCATGTACTCTTGGGGGTGTTGTACCACCCATCAATGGCTTTTATCCTTTCTCTTGAAGCTTTTGCTGCATGCCCAATGTCTAATATCTCCAATGTGAGATTTCCTTCCTAAAGCAGCCATTCCTAAAGGTGGTGATCCAAGTGCCATGGACTATCCTATCCTATCCTAAATCCTCAAAATTGTATGTGGCAGACAGCATGCTTTCAGCAGTAACATAAAAGGGTCTTTCCCTCCCCTTTGGATTGCTCTGTAATGAAAATCTTGTATTGCTCCCTTATTTCACTCCATTGTGGAGAGTGCTATGCCCTTGGGTGTCCTAGAACTGGACAGCTGTGAGGATTGAGGCAGGGCTGTGTTTCAGACTGTTGCAGACTTTTTTTTCCTTATTCCCCAATGAGGTCGAAAAACACTTTTACTTTTCTGTGTCATTCTGCATGGCCATTGGCCAGGCCTTTGAACAGCTCAGATTCCTCCTTCCATCAGGTCCAACGCTTGGCTAAGTTTGTGTCTGCAAAACCCAGGACTTCAGGAGGCTTCACACAAAGTTCCATGGCTCATGCTGACAGGCGCTGCACTGCAGAAAACACACTGTTCAGACACTGCCACCATGCACCCTTCCCAAAGAGCATAGCTGATTGCAGGTTACCTGAACAAGCGCAGCTGTATTAAACTCTGAGCACTGTCCTACCCATGAGGCTGAGCTGTTTTCCAGCCTAACTCTTCACATGCAGTTTCCCTGGTGTCCAGTTAATAACAGTCTGTCCAGGGAACAAAGGTCCCCTGACTCAGTTCCACAGATTATGATACACCCTGAGAGATACGTCCTTAGAGAGCTTATTGCCCAGCAGCAGATCAGTCAAAGCCACTCAGGGGATCAGCTAAAGCTTCCAGCAGCCTCTCAACAAGTGGAAGTGTTCCAGGGTGATCAGACAGCAAACGGAAAAACTAGGACAGGGGTTGATAATAGGCACCTACATCAGACAAAGCCCCAAATAATGGGACTGTCTCTATAAAATGGGGACATCTGGTCACTCTAGGGTGCTCAGTGCATTCCCTGCTCAGACAGGTAACTCTGCAGTGGTCTGGGAGTTGCAGAGGACCCAGTACGGAGTGAATGGGGAGGTGGTGCCTCTGCCCTGCCCACCCCTCTGCGGCACTTTACTTACAACCTGAACCAGCACTTTACTCACAACAGCAATACAGCCACCTCTGGAGTGACACACAGCCATGGGTTAACACACCACAGAGACTCTACAAGTTTTAGGGTGGGAAGTTTTGACTGTAAGAGCACTCCAATGCCAGATGGCCAGGGACTGCCTGGTATCTAGCAGTAAGTCTCAGGTGGAACCCCACACACATCTGTCATGAGAATTACTGTCAAGATGCCCTTATTATATCACTTGAAAACTAGTAGTTCACAGATCATTACTATTCCTGCATGATGTATGTGTGGTTAAGATGCAAGTAGCTATATGGATGTCCTTGAGATATGTGATTAAATCATGTTTAAACCAGGTATGTCAGGATAAGTCAATAAACAGGTTTTCTCAGACTTGGCCTACACTTTAAAGTTGGGTTGATATAAGCAACTATGTGTTGGTCTATTTGTACAGGTGTCTACACTTAAACTGTATAACATTGGTCTAGGGGTTACAAAGTCTAGAAGGCCCCCAATCGCTTAAAGCCCTGTGCCCTGTATATTGCTCCCCAGCAAGCGCAGACAGCCTTCTGTTCCCAGCCACAGTGCCTGCCGGGGTGCTCTCAATTGGAGCCTGCAGGGGTTTGTCCTGCCCTATGTTGCCTCATGTCACTGAGACATCACTAAGCAAAATTTAAACCCCCCTCCTTAAATGTTCCTCCCCCATGAGTAAGAGGGAGGGAAAAGGGAGCTAGATAGGGTGGGGGGAGGTGAGAGAGGTCTATGGCAGGAGTCTCAAACATGCATCCCACGGGCCACATGCAGCCCCTAAAGCTATTTCCTGTGGCCTACAGTGGAACTATTGTTACTGATATTTGCAATATCATTGTATGAAAAGGTTCCAGTGGTGTGACCCTCATGCTAATGTACTAGTCCTCATGCAGCCCTTGTGGTGATTTGAGTTTGAGATCCTGGTCTATGGGGTGTGGAGAGGAGCGAGCCAGCCTGGCCCCAGGGCTGGCAGCAGCAGAGAGCCAAAGCTGGCCCAGGGCTCGGGCTTGGACCCAGGGCCGGGGCCACTGGTGGTGACAGGGCAGCTGGATCTGGCCCCGGAGCTGCAGCTGCCAGCAGTAGCAGAGCAGCCAGATTGGACCCCAGGGCTACGGTCCATGGCAGTGGCAGCTGGACAGCCAGATCCATCCCCAGTGCTGTGATGGGAGAGGGGTAGAAGTAGGGTGGCGGTGTGTGATGGAGTCTGTGGTTTTGGGCAGGATGGATGGGTCCAGGGCAGTACCCCAAATGTTGCTTTGGAGCAGCCACGTCCCTGCTTCAGCTGCTGTTATTACTAGCCTAACCCTTATAGAGCACCACACCCAGCTAGATCCCATGAATGTTAATCTGGGTTGCCTCTCACTCTGACACTGTCAGCAAGCCAGACATACACAGCCATCAGGCAGGCAGAGACACACCCAACTGAGTTATAGAACTCGAATTAATATGCAGGCTAAATTCTGTGAAAGCAGGACTGAATCGAGACTATGGCTTCTTTTCCCATTACAAAGGGTAATTTGACTTCAGGCTTCCCATGGTTTGAGCCTGTAAACTGCTCTGATTTGCTGTTACTTTATGACCTGATCCTATGTTTTACACCCCCTTGCATTTATTTTCATTCCTTTCTGTAAGTTCACCCATCTTCGAAGCATCTGAGGAAGTGGGATCTTCTCCCACGAAAGCTCATGCAAAAAATAAATCTGTTAGTCTTAAAGTGCCACACAACTCCTTGTTGTTTTTTCATTCTCATTGGTCAGTCAAGCACTATGGCAAATGTACCTCCTGCAGTGAAGCCTTCACTGTGAACAATTCCTGTTAGTAGAATCTACTTGTGAATGGGTGAGAGAGTCATTAACGTTGTCTGGCCACTCCACTGTTGTGCCTGAAAGGCTGCTTGTGGGTTTCCCACCTTGTAACATGTTTTAATAATAGCATGTTCAACAAAGTTTCTTAACTTCTTGTACATTTATGGCACATGACATATTATGTGACAAGTTTTAATGTTCAGAACATTGAGACCTTTCAAATAATACCAAACAAGGCATACCTTGTACATGTCATAGATTGAATTGGTGAATATGGAATTTCTGGATTGTTTTTAGACATGTAGACAGTCTTGGCCTTCAATGTAAAAACATCCAGCTACAGGTGGTCGAGAGAAAGTAGGGTGACTAGAAGACAAAAGTCAACTTCAATAGGAGCAAAATGCATATTTTCAAATTAAAAATTAACTGAGTTTGTAGTATGGAGTTACATTTCAAGGCCAGAGACCTCTTCCCTCCTGTTGTTATATAAGGGTGTCAAGCAAAAAATACATGTCTTTACATAAGATTGTCATGAAAAAAATACGTGCCTCACACCTGAGCACTGACAAGCCCCTTAGATGGGCTTGGGAGCATGTTTATTGACTGGGAATGAATACACAACTCCACTTCTTCGAGTGCTGCTCAGATACATTCAGTAATAGGTGTATCCATGCCACAGCGCACGATTGAGCCTGTCAGAAGAGGGCTGGTGGCCACCGCTATATATGTGGCCACTGCCTGACCCCTCCTCACTTCCATTTTTTCTGGCCTCAGTGATGGTTTTCGGAACAGCCCGCTCCTTGCGATCGCGCAAGCAGCCTGTCTCTAACGCCTTGTATGAGCATCTCACTTACTGGGAACACCTTTTCATGGACGTCGTTCCACAGAAGAGCACTACTTCCAGCAAACGTGCAACCTCGGAGCAGAAACATCGCTCCTTCCCGCCACCTGCTGTGCCAGGGTATAAACCTTGTGCGGCCTGCAGCAAGGCATTCCCGTGGGACGACCCCCACGAGAACTGCCTCTGGTGCCTAAGTGAAGCTCATCTGGTCACTGCTTGCTCTGTCTGTCAGTCCTTCAAACCACACACCGACAAAGGCAGAGAGCAAAGGTGCCGTGCGTTGGCATCAGGGCAAGTGCGGCAGCCTACTGCTGAAGCTTTGGGGCTTCCTTCAGCATCACATGCTGGTCCGGCACCAGAGCCCTCCTGGCACCGCTCTCCCAGAGGGCGAAAGAAAACAAGCTCAGTACCAGTGTTGGCACTGAAATGTCGGCGCCGATCTAGGTCCCCCACCCGGGGGTCACCGCAGGACCGGCAGGGGTCGGTGCTGGTCCGCCCCACTCTGGAGGCCTTTGAGGCAGTGAAGACACTTCTCCTCCTGTCAGTGCCTCCCACGCCGGTCCCCCCCCATAAAAGGCGCAAACTGGCCCTCACTTCGGGAACCTGGTTGCCCTGAAGGCGGTACTGCACACTGTCACTGATCTCGGTGCCGAGTTCCCCAGCAATGGAGCCAGCCATGCAGGAGGGCCCTGGTACCTCTGAGTCCTCTCCTTGGTGCCATATTTCTCTGCCTTCGCTGTCACTGCGGACGCAGTCCTGGGAGGCTTCCCAATCACTGAGCCCAGAGGGGGGCATCTCAAAGGGGAGTAAATGGTTCCGTCCACACCCTTTGGTGCCAACTCCCTATAGGTTCTGGCCTCACACATGGTCTCCCCAAAAAACTCCAATAAGTCCCTGTGGTACCGCTTCACCCAGCTCAACACCAGCTCCTCCAGCACCGGACAGGGCCTTGAACCCTATGCCTCATTCCTACACTGGGGACCTCACATGCACTTTGACCTCCTTCACCGTGTTTGCGCTCATGTAGGGATGGAGGCACAATCCCCCATGGGGCTGACTGACATCTTGTTCGGCCCAGTGTTCACCTCTGCTGAGCCTATAACAATTCCCCTTCACCCTAGTGTGCAGGACCTTGCCATGTCACACTGGCAAGCTCTTGGGTCCATCACCCCCATACCAGACACTGCAGACCATAAATATCAGACCCCAGAGATAGATTTTTCGTACCTCATCCACCACCAGACACCATCTCAAGGGGTGGCGGAAGCAGCACTAGGCCTGGGGCAGGATTCCCATGACCCTCTCCCGGCATCAAGTGGTGTGAGGGAATTAGATCTCCTGGGGCGGAAGACCTACTCTTCCTCCATCTTCCAGCTGCAGGGAGCTAATAACCAGGTCCTGGTAGCCCAATATATAATGGATGTGTGGGAGTCCATGAACAAATTTAGACACCTACTCCCACAAGAAAATAGGGGGGACTATGATGCCTTCCTTGAGGAGGGCAGAATAGTGTCCCAAGACCTGCTGCTATTGGCCTGGGATGCAATAGACACAGCGTCCCGCAGTGTGGCCTCAGCTGTGTCCCTTCGTTGGGCAGCCTAGCTCAGGGAGGTGAGGGTGCTTCCCTCCTCCCAGCAGGTCATACTTGACCTTCCCTTTGAAGGCAAGTCTCTATTCACGGCCAGGACTGATGCCATGCTCCGTAGTGCCCAGGACACCCATGGAGATGTAAAATACTTGGGCCTGCTGTCTTCCTGGCCTGCTGCCCATCCCCCTAACCCTTAAGGAGTTCTTCAGAGCCCCTTTTTATGCCTTCCTGAATTGCTCCACCATGTGCATCGAGTTTTTGAAATCCTATCACTCCCTTGGTTGATGGACCAGCGGCCCTAACGTCAAACTGGGGTTACCAACTATTCCCCATCTCGGCACTGGGAGTACTAAGAGAAAACCCACCCACCTTGTGTGGGACCTCGAGATAGGATCCCGTTGCAGGGTATTACCTTCTCTCTCCCACAAGAGTCACCTGGTGGCCCCATCGGGATCCCTAAGGATTCCTACATGTGGGGGACACCCCCCCCCGCTTCCCCAGAACCAGTGCTAGTTTCCTGTTTTCCTTCGAAGTCTCGTAAAACTTAACATGTGGGTAGCCTTCTTTTTCTTGAAAGAAGTTACTCTCCAGTTCAGGGTCCTCTGGGTCATGGCTGCAGGAAACCTTCTCACACCTATACTCCCCCACCCCATAACAGAACTTGCTGTCATTAAACCATGCGAGGGGTTGTATGCGTGAAGGCGGTAGGACCGAATTTTTAGCACTTCCACACACCCTGAATGACCATCTGGCATCCATCTCCAGATGGTTTCAAAACCACGTGAGGGGTTGTATGTGTGAAGGTGGGAGGACCGAATTTTTGGCACTTCCACACACTCTGAAGGACCCTCTGGGATCCATCTCCTGATGGTTTCAAAACCCTCCGCCCATTGTTCCCTGGAGGGTGCTTCCAGGGTCAGTTGTTAGAAAATCAGACTCCTGATTTCTTGGCTGTGGGTCTGAACCCTGTATTGGGTGCTCTGACCTTCACCCCCTCCTATGGTTATGTGAGGTCCAGGCCAGATCCCTATGTGGTGCCTCCTTGAAGGTTGGCATTCTCTCCCTCCCGGAGATACTACCCCCCGCCCTGCAGTTCACAAGTCCTGGGCACCAGGCACTGATATGGTTTGTGCCTCGGGTGGTCCCCACCTGTTCAAAAATGATAATAGCTATAATGAGGGAAACAAAACATTTCCTGCGAACCAGCCTATCGTAGGGGCGGGCCTTGCGCCCTTACTTCCTCTTCCCTTTTCTAGATCAGCCAGGGTTTTTCACCTCAGGTTCATGAGGCCCTGTCAACTTTGTTACACCTGGCCTCGGGATTTGAATCAAGGACTGATAAAGCAGTAGCTGATATTCATCCTAGGGGGAAATCCCCTGGGTGCACATGATCTCCTCATTCTCTAAGTAGGGGACCTCATAGATGGACAACCCTCTGACGCAGTTGTACCCCTTCTTCCCTGGTCAGGCTGTCACCAGTCCCTGGTGCTAGCACGCTTGAGGACTTCTCACTGCTGCAGAACCACTTGCCTGCCTCCCTTTCTTCCCACCTAGAAGAGGAAACCTCAACCTCTTCTGTGGGAATGAAACCTTCTTTGCTTCACTAACTACACAATCTCAAACTGTTGGGTACAGGACAGGTTGTATATCATTACAGTGGATTGGGAATTAAAGGAAGTGACCTGAGGGACTTCAAAGGTGCAGGAATGCATTGGCGAGCTAGCCTTGCTCTGTCCACTGACAGAACAGATTCAGTGTCACTTGGGAATCCGCCGGGTTCCCCATAATTAGACCTGGATAGTTTCTTAGGCGGACTCTCTTTTTCTGATGCAGGAACAATTTTCCGCTATCCTACAGATTTGATCCTTCCCCAACTCTCCGCTGAACCCATTTAGTGGTTCAGAGGGCTCCTTTAGTCTTATGCCGGCATTACCTCTTTCACTGACAGTTTCCTCGGGGGTCACGAGCAAGCTATTGTTTGATGGTGATTCTTTATCCCATCTACGGGTTACCATATTTGGTGGCCCTTTTTCTCCCCATCTCCTTTCCTGGGTGTGGTTTTCTTCCTTCCTCCCCGGTGTTTTGTCCACCCCTAGTGGGGATGGTCGACAGGCCCTGCCCCTTTTTCCTTCCCCCTTCTTTTTTAATCTCCCTCCCTTGGTGTACTCATAGTGCCAGGATCACCCTCAGTTGCTTTCCTTTTCACGCTGGGAAATTAATGGGGAGAGTAACCGATCTTCCATCAGACTCTACCACTCTTCAAGAGTCTTTCCACCTGGGACCAGAGATTCACACTCTCTCCTGGCTCATCCTCCACTACATGCTATGTGGAAATACATATGCCATATGTGTCAAGGGGATTTTGGCCTTTGTCAATGGTCGTCTGTCCTACTCCCTTCCCCAGTTGCTGCATCTCTGGTAAAGGAAAAAAAAAAAGCAGGGTGCACACTACCATGGTTACATACCCTTACCCCTAACTTTATCTATGGAGCTGACCTTAAAGGTCTTCTTCCTGTTCTCACCCTAGGGTGGAAATTTAACTTCTTACCCTGTCACGCTTTTCATTTTCATGCCCCTGGGTTCCCTTGCCTCTTCACCGGTCGAGAACCATGCCTACATATGGGCCTCTGAAGGGGCACTCTTGGCACCATATGCCAACCCAGGCAGCTGGGGAACCATGTCTTAGTAGGTGGTCGTGTATCGCCTTCATACCTCCTTACGACTTGCTTCCTTGGCTGGATTGGCGAAAGGTTTTATTACCTTTTTCCCTTTTCTGCCTTCATGTATTTGCCACTAGCAGGCTGAGTTTTTTTTCCAGGGTCACATAATTTCCCCATCATTTGCTAGGGACTTATCATAGACTGAAGGCCAGAGAATTTACCCAGTCCACACTTCTTGACAGGTGTGTACAATCAACTGCTCATGTCCTCATATGAAGGCACCTCACTGATCTTGGATCGGTAACTGCATTTTCATTTTCCATATGATAAGGTGACTTTAGGCCGCTGCGGCTCCTGTTGTTGCAGAATAAGTAACAATCGAGAAACGTAGGCCTTTATTTCTCTCCTCTTAAGTCAGGCAGTCCTACCTGACAGTTTCCCTTTACCTGGGCCATGGGCCCTTATGGCGGTTCCTTACGTACTTCCTACGGGCTGTCTTCACCTGGGTTGCTGGCCCTAAAGCGAAGTGGCAGTGCTGAAGGCAGGAAACAACCAACTCCACCCACCATCCATCAGCACGGCTAGCAGTCACCTATTACTGAATGTATCCAAGCAGCACTCGAAGAAGAACGGTGGGTCACTTATCGGTAACCGTCCTTCTTTGAGATGGGTTGCTTGGATTCAATCACAACCCTCCCACCGTCCCTGCAACTCGGAGTTGACAACTTTTAGGGACTGAGGAGGTGGCCACATATATAGCACGGGGTGGCCAGGGAGCGGTGGCTGCCAGCCCTCTTCTAACAGGCTAGGGCGAAAAGGTTTTTGACTAATCGTGCGCTGCAGCATGGATACACCTATTACTGTATGAATCTGTTCTTGTAGCAGAGTGTGACATCTGCGAATCATGAGATAATCATCAGCAGAAAGAGAATGTGACCACAGGAGCTGCAAACCCAATCTGTGAGTGGACTTACTTACTTTAAATGAAAAACAGTACTTATTAGACTGGGCTACTGTTCAGTCTTTTGGGAGATCAGTGCTCTGTCCGATACAAGAAGCAAGTTAATGACTTACAAACTGAAGGCCCACTTAGTGAGATATGGCATTCTAGAAACAATGGACTCTACTTTGCTTTTGAAGAATTCAAGGAATTTGCAGGCAAACTGGGAGTTTGATTGTCAAAAGCATGCCCACAGAATGGTAAGGTGGAATCAGCTGTGAAAACTGCCAAGAAACTGCTACATAAAGCTGCTGCTTCTTCAAGCGCTGCTCACATCATTTAGTTACAGATGTATACATGCCACAGTGCACAGTAGTTCGGAAAGTCTTTAGCCTTAGCCTGTCAGGTCAGGGCAAGCGGCTGGCGCCAGCACCCCACTGCACCCCCAAAACTGGGGGGGGGGGGCTGGCCAGGTTCATGATTGACGTGGACAGAGGAACCTGAACCAGTTGGTCAGACACAAATGGCTGGAAACTTGAATTTGGATTTAAACACTATGTATGTGACTTTTAATAAGGCAAGAGAGGGTTTCTCTCTGCCTGACAATCAGTGCAATTACACTCTTGATACCAACCAATACAGATACAATAGGTAACACCCCGCTTACAGTTAATCTCCCTACCATGCCTAGTATACATAAAAACATTACCCTGACTTATTATGCTTTGATTTTTTCAGTTAAGCCCTTTTTATACCCAATCTAGCTCCTGCAAGCATTTTACAACTCTAATACAGAAAACAAACACACAAAACCACACAATTACTGTAACTAATACCCCAGTTAGCCCTATTCCTAAACCTACCATCCAGTCCCCCTTTGGACAGTTACATACACAGGTAACTGTAGAGTTACCAGTCATCACCAAATGATATGTATTTTTACCCACGGGCAATACTTGAGAGGAGAGGCCAAAGCAGCAGCAGCATTCTCTGATACGTGCGCCTTCGGTGTTACTTGCCAGCAGTTACCAGACATTTGATACTGGTTGGCTGTATGCAGTCTCTGGATTCTTGGACCAGTGAGTTGCCTTTGGGTGATCAGTCCATCAGCTTGGCAGCATTCAGTTCCATCAACTCCAGACGCCTCCTGTTTGGACCTCCCTTTTCTATGTTGCTGTGTACGTGACTCATGGCTTGTGTCCACCTGGTCTGACCAGCTTGTCTGGTGGTCCAGCAGATTCCCCTCCCCTGCATCAGCTGAGTGATATGTGCAGGTCCTCACCGGGGCTGCCTGCTGTCCCTTTGTGCTCACTCCCATCTCACCCTGCGATTACTCCAATTTGTTTAGCAATTTCAGTGGCACCAACGGCAATTTTGAGTCTGGTCTAAAATTCCTTGACAGTGGTCAATGCCCCTTCCATGCTGTGACTGTGGCTATATAGGTGGCCAATGACCCTGACCCTCCCAGTTCCTTCTTTCCACCCTCAGCAACGGTAGCGGATAGCCAAAACTTGCAGAAGCAAGTGCCTGTCCTCATTCTTTCATGATGATGCCAGGGTTTAAACCTTGCCATCATGCTGCAAAGCCTTCCTGATTGATGACTCCCATGAGAAATGTCTCATGTGCCTCGGTGAGTCGCACTTCACAGAAAATTGCTCCATCTGCAAGTTCTTCAAGTGGAGGACCCACAAAGACAGGGAGCAGAGGTTGCTCAACCTTGCCCAAGATCGGACATCTCATCTAGGGCCCAATACACCTCCCATGCTGAATGCTCTGTCAGCCCCGTGTGTGAATTCTGCACCAGAACCTGTCCGGCGCTGCTCTCTGGCTCAGAATACGATGCTGTGAGTGGCATCTGACTTGGCACCAGTACGGTGCCATTTAGCACTGCCCCCAGACACCCCTCCTCAGGAGTCGGGACTGGGGCACCTTGTGGTACCATCGATGCTGGAGGCCCTCGCAGTGGCACGGGCCCTGCTGCAGGCACTGGCTCTGGTACTGGCCAAGACAGCCAGGTCCAAGGGCAAACTGGCACTTTCAGCAAAGGAGTGGACAATGAGAGGCTCAGTGCTGCTCCCAGCCTTGGCACCATCGAACCCTCCACCGGTACCGCAGAATGGTACTGAAGACCGTTCAGATGACCACTCCTCCTGGCACTCATCCCGTGAGCCCTTCGTACCATGCTCCAGGGCTCAAGATGGCAGAGATCTAACTCGTCCTTGCCAACCTCTTCCTGCTCCACTCCTCAGTGCCCTGGATCTCTGAAAGCTACAGAACGAAATCCCACTACTGGTGGATGAGTGGGTAAGCAGCGCTGGAAGTGTTCTCAGACGCTCCTGTCAAGAGGAGGCACAGCCCCAGTGCAAGCAACACAGCGGAGCTCCAGACATGGTGATGAGGGGCCAGTGGGCACACAGAGGGAAAGGGGCTGTTCCCGCTCCTGTCGATCCACAGCCCTAGGCTTCTCCAATGACTGGTCACAGGAATGGCTGGCTTGGATGGCTGGTGATGACCCTGTCTCCTGGCACCCATTGGCACCGTCATTGATCCGAACTCCTGACTCATCGGACCTATCCGACAACGAACCCGAAGTGCACTCCAGCTGACACAGTAGATCATGGGTCCTCTTACCCTGATGAGGTTACCTGCCAAAGACCCCTGAAATTCAGGGACGACCCCTGCACACAACAGGAGCTGCTTCATCGTATGGCAGCAAACCTCAACTTAGATTTGGGGGTGGTCAAGGAGGAGTGTGACCCCATCTTTGATGTGGGGGCTGCCGCCCCACCTGCAAAGGTCTCTGTCCCCCTCCATGAAGGGGTGTACAGTATTGTGAGGGCACGATGGCAAACCCATCATCAATCCTTCCCGTGCCCAGGGTGGCAGATCAGAGGTACCATGCTCCCTCCGATAAGTTCATGTTCCAGTTCCATCACCCTACACCAGGGTCCCTGATGGTGGACGCAGTTAACCAGAAGGAAAGGTAGGGCCAACTGGGGTCTACCCCTAAGAACCAGCATGCAAAGAAACTTGACCTATTTGGCAGGAAGCTTTATCCGACCTCTGCCTTACAGCTACACATTGCCAATCACCAAGCTCTCATGGGGAGATATGTGTTCACCCTCTGGAGGGCTATGGAGACCTTCTGTGATTGCGTCCCTTAGGAATGCCCGAGGGACTTTGAAGCGATGGTGGAGGAAGGGGTCTTGGCCTCTAGAGATGCCCTTATGAACTCCTGGGATGCATCTGACACAGCCTCGTGCAACATGGCTTCCGCTGTGGCTACGAGTTGAGTGGCCTGGCTTCAAGGCTCGGGCCTGTCTCAGCAGATGCAACTGATCATACAGGAGCTACCATTTGAAGGCCCTGCTCTCTTTGCTGATTCATAGCTGCATGGGATGAAGGACTCTAGGGCCACCCTTAAGTCCCTAGGCATGTACCCACCACCACCTGTTAGGCGTCCCTTCTGGTCCCAGCAGCTGCTGCAGCTAAAACCACAGCAGCTGCAACAGCCAACCCAGATTCAGGACTTTCATTCCTGGTCCTACTAGTACCCTCAGCACCAGTATGGGGGTCTGGATAGGGATAAGATCCGCCCAGGTAGGGGCCAAAGATCCCAGGCCTCTCAGGCCGGTCATCAGGGACAAGGTACTGCACATCCCATTCGACAGAAGCATCAGCAGGACCACAGCTTTGACCCTAACCTTTGCCAACCATTCGTCCCAGTACGATCATCACCGGGCCAACATCACTACCAACCGGCGGGTGCTGGACATGGTCTCAAATGGGTATCTCAAACAATTATGGTCCATGCCTAGGGACAGAAAACTGCCCCCTTGCTTGAATCTCAGGAGCTGGGAACTAGACCTGATGCTCAAGAGAGAGTGGAAAAAACTCCTCTCCCTCAGGGCCATAGAGAGGGTCCCAAGATCGGAACGGGGAAAAGGGTTCTACACCTGTTACTTTCTAGTTCCCAAGCCAAATGGAGATCTGAGACCCATCCTAGACCTCAGAGCTCTAACCAGCACATAAGGAAAATAAAATTCTATGTGGTTTCCCTATCACAGATCATCCCATCTCTGGATTACAGGGATTGGTTCATGGCCCTTGATCTAAAGTACGCTTACTTTCACATGTACGGCAGGCTTAGGAGCTGTGCCAAACAGCTTCTGAAGGTGAGCAACTAATCTGCATGGGTCCTATATTAGCATGAACACAAAAAGCACAATTAGGTATTTGCGTACCAGGTGCAGGGCATAGTGGGTAATGGTATTTGGGGGTAATCTGATCACAAACCTGTTCATATCTGTAATTCTACTGAAGAGACATATGCAATACTGTCTGTTGTGATATGCTATTCTTTGCTTGTTCAAAATCTGTCTGGGTTAGTTAAAGAGTAAAAGCAACCCTTAGTTAAAGAAAAGGCTTGTAAGAAAGGCCACTGGCTATTTCAGCCTGAAAAAAGAGTTAGAGGGGTAGGGTTTTGTATTAGCTCCTTTTGGAGCAAAATGCTGGAGGCATTCTTGTCTCATCCCAGCCCCCCTGTCAAATGATAGATGTGGCTGAGCTTCTTTGAGGCCCCCTTTGTTATGTTAAGGACAGTAGGTGTTTGCAGCTATTTGATGTTTAAGAACTGACATCACTAGAGAGAGGCAAACTCTCTAAAATGAGATTACTAGAGAGAGGAAACTCCCTCTCTCTGAGCTGAAATTACTGAAGAGGAGCAGCAGATGGAGTGACCAGCAGGTGGAGCTAATGGATGGTGAGAGTGGCCAGCGGCGAGCTGGGTGGCATGAGTGACTGGTGGACGGTGCCAGAAGACAGAGGACGGTGAGAGCCTGGCTGGTGGGTGGAACTGGTTGACAGCAGGTGGAGCCAGCGGACGGTGAGAGTGGCCAGCAGCGAGCTGGACGGTGTGAGTGACTGGTGGGCAGAGCCAGCGGACAGTGGGCAGAGCCAAGGGATGGCTCTAAAGGATGGAGTGAGTGACCAGTGGCTGGCACTGATGGACAGTTGGCATGAAAGATACTCCCTATGTACCCCAGGGTGTTTCAGGAGCCTAGCTAGCACTGATTTCCCAGATCAGTGCCAATTTTGCTAATGGGTTTACATTTGCTGTTATGCTATGTGGATCATGTTGAAAGGTTTTGCATTAAGTCTTGTATGTTCTGTTATGCGGTGTGGGTTGTTGGGAACTTTGTTCTGTACTGATTTTCTAGATCAGTGCTAACTTCAGTTATTTGGCCTTTTTGCTACTTTTACTGCTATTAAAATTCTGTTTACTACACTCAGTCTCGTGCTTGTGAGCGGGGAAGCCTTACCCCTTTGGGGTGCCCAGGAAACAGTGCAGGATTCCCAGAAATCTGGGTGGGGGCTCGAGTCAGTTGGCGGTGTTGCTTCATTGGGAAACCCCTAAATATAGAACCTGGCCTTTGTCCTGCTAGCCCATCCTGGCAAAAGGGTCACACACATAGCGATACACCCCCGCCACAGAAGGTTTCTAAGGTTCATGGTGGGGGGAAGACATTTCCAGTTCACATTGCTCCCTTTTGAGCTCTCCTTGGGTCCCAGGGTGTTCACCCTATGGCAGTCACCGTGCACCTGCGTTGGCAGGATATAAAGATATACCCCTACCTAGGCGACTGGCTAATAAAAGGGAGATCAAGAGCCCAGGTCAAACACAGCATCAAAGTAGTGAGTTGGCTGTGTAAGTACCTGGGGTTTTGCATTAATCGAGAAAAGTCACAACTCTCCCCTTCCCAGGACATAGAGTTTATAGGAGCTCTCCTAGACTCCCAAAAAGGGAGGGCTTCCCTGCCCCCCCTCAAGATTTTGGTCCCTTTGCACCATCATTGCAGAGCTGCAGGACTCCCAGGTAACCACAGCCCAACGCTGTGTCCAGCTCCTCAGTGATGCGGCCTCCACTTCAGTGATAAGGATGGCCCGCCTGAGAATGAGACCATTCCAGATCTGGTTGTCCACAGTGTTCCACCCACAGAGACACCCTCCGTGCAAGGTACTGATGGTCCCCCGCAATGTCATGGGGACACTAGAGATCTGAAGGGATCCCCTCTCTGCCATGGGAGGAATCTCCTTCATGGTGTCAGACCCTACGGTGACCCTGATCACCAATGCCTCAGACTTCGGGTGGGGAACCCACATATCGGGACGCTGGTCCTCCAAGGACAGACCCCTTCACATAAATGTGAAGGAGATGCAGGCTATCAGACTGGCTTGCAGGACCTTTCTGGACAGGATAAAAGACAAAATGGTCCAGATCCTAACGGACAACACTATGGCAATGTTCTACACAAAGCAGCAGGGGGTTGTCCATTCCTCAGCTCTCTGCATGGAGGCAGGCAGACTCTGGGAACTAGCCCTGAGGTACAATTTCACCCTGGTGGTGGCCTACCTGCCTGGGGTGGACAACAGGCTAGCAGACTCACAGAACCCTTCTAGCCCACCACGAGTGGGCCCTCCACAATACAGTGCTATTCCACCTAGTCAACAGGTGGGGAACACTCCAAGTGGACCTATTCGTGACATGACGGAACCGCAAATGTTGTCGCTTCTGCTCCCTCAGGGGTCAGGAGGAGGGTTTGCTTATGGACACATTTCTGCTTTGTTGGTCAGGACCCCTGTTGTATGCCTTCGCACCAATCCTGCTGCTGTACAGCGTCCTCCTGAAGGTAAAGCAGGATGGAGCAAACGTGATATTAATAGCTCCAGATTGGCCCAGACAACACTGGTACTCCATCCTACAGGAACGGTCCACAGATGCACCACTCCGCCTTCCCCTGTGGGTGGACCTCCTAACACAGAATTCGGTGTGCCTGTGGCACCCGAGCCCCTGTCTCCTGCACCTAACGGCCTGAAGACTCCATGACTAAGTGAGCAGGAAAGACTGTGCTCAGACAGGGTGAAGATGGTATTAATTGGTAGTAGGCGACCCCCCCCCCCCCACTAGAGCCGCTTATACAGCAAAAAGGCAATGTTTTTCCTGCTGGGCAATAGGTAAAGGGCCTCTGCCTACATCAGCCCCTATACACTTAATCCTTGATTACCTGCAAGACGTCAGGGATAAGAGCCTCTCCCTTTCCTCACTGAGAGTCCATCTGGCAGTAATTTCAGCATTCCATGATGAGGTGGAAGATGTTCCTGTTTTCTCCCACCCTACCTCCACCAGATTCCTGAAGGGATTCGAAAGAGTCTTCCCGCGACTCCATGAACCTGTTCTACAATGGGACTGTAACATGGTGCTCCGTAGCCTAACAGGTTCTCCTTATGAACCCTTGGACTCATACACTCTGCTGGTCCTTGCATGGAAAGTGGCCTTTTTGGTAGCGATTACCTCGACAAGAAGGGTATTTGAACTGAAAGCCCTTTCTTCAGAACCTCTGTACATGAGATAAGATGGTGTTCCATCCTCACCCATCTTTCTCTCCTCAGGTGGTTTCTCCATTTCAGCTTAATCAGGACATTTGCCTGCCAGTGTTTTTCCCACCCCCTCAGGTTACAGAGAACAAGAGGAAGTGGCATACACTGGATGTCAAAAGGGCGCTCTTAATGTACATGGAGCGCACATGCCCATTCTGCAGAACCTCCCAATTGTTTGAGGTGGTAGCGTAATATAAAAGAGGACTTCCAGTGTTGTCACAGTGCATTTCCAACTGGAAAGTAAACTTCATTAAAGAGTGCTACAGAAGGGTGAATACGTCCATCCCGGGGAATGTCAGGGGCCATTCAACCAGAGCCCCGGCCTCATCAACGGCCTTACTTGCCCAGGTCCCAATCCAGGAGATCTGCAGGGCAGCTATATGGTTGTTGGTGCATACCTGCATGACGCACTACGATATCATGCAACAGGCTAGAAAGGATCCTGTGTTGGGCAGAGCTGTAGACAATGGCTGTGTTCACACAAGGCTATAAATTTGAAACAACCATCGTTGTTTCGAATTAAAAGTTGACATGTCCAGACGACGTTTCCTTATTTCGAAATAAGGAGCTCCCTTATTTTGAAACAAGGTAAATCATTTCAATATATTAAAACCTTGTTATATAGCGAAATAAGGGTTATTTCAAAACTGTGGTTTCAAAATAACCACGTCTGGCACTGTTATATCGATATGCCCTGCATATCGATATAGCTAAATGACCTTCCTCCCAGGGTGCATAACACCCTGGAAGGAAGTCCCACCCCCTCTCAGCATGCTGGCTAGGGTGCTGAGAGGAGGTGCAGGGGATGTCAGGGGGGTGGCAGGGCCACGAGCCGGCATCCCTGCTGCCTCTGGGCTGCAGGGGGGCGATGGGCACCTGAGCCGGCTTCACCCGCTGCACCCACTTGCTGGCAGTGGGGGGGGCGGCGGGTGCTAGAGCCAGCTTCACCCACTGCCCTTGCTTGTGGGCAGCAGGGGGAGCAGCAGGTGAAGCCGGCTCCGTCTCCTGCTGCCCCCCCCGCCAGCAGCAAGCGGGGCCAGCAGACAAAGCTGGGTCTGGTGCCCGCTGCCCCTGCCTTCCGGCTAGCCCCCCTGCCTGGGGGCTTTTTCCCCTGCCTGGCTCTCAGGTGAGAGTCAGGCAGGGGATTGGCTGGCAACATGACCCTGCCTTTGCTCTTTTGATTTGGTCATTTTCCTTAATTCGATTTAAGTGAAATCGAATTAAGGATTTTATTTTGAATTAGCTTATTTTGAAATAACTTATTTTGAAATAAGCAGCTACGTGTGAACATAGCCAATGTGGGTAAGCTGTAATTCCTTCCACCATCCTTGGGTAAGGCTAGCAGTCACCTGTAACTGAATAATGTAAACAGTGCTTGAAGAAGAACGGTAGGTTACCAGTGTAACCGTCCTTTGAGATGGGCTGCTCACATACATTCAGAACCTTCCCACTGTCCCCGCTAATCAGAGTTGGACAAGAGAAGGGACTGGGAGGATCAGGGTCACAGTCACCTATACAGCCATGGTCGCAGCGCAGAAAGGGCGTTTGCCGCTTGCCCTGACCTGACAGGCTAAGGCTAAAGACTTTCCGAGCTACCATGTGCTGCTGCACGTATACACCTGTAACTGAATGTATGTGAGCAGCCCATCTCGAAGAAGGATGGTTACATTGGTGACCCACTGTTCTTTCGGCTCAGAAGCACTGTTAGTATTTTTGGCACACAGGAATACCTCATCACAAAGGTGCCAAAACAGTTCAGAGCAGGCACTGAAGGACCAACTGTTCTACCAACGAGTGGTGACCTGCTGTGGACAGAATGCTGGAAACACTGCTGAGAAAAGATGGCCAACAATCAGAGAAAGCAGGCAGTATGACAAGTCAGTTGAAGACTTACCAGCCGTGGAGACAGGCACTCAGTGAGGATCCAGCTATTAGGGAGATACCAGAAGGGGTCAACTAAAGGTGCCATGAGGTATGCATTGGCACCCAGGTCGTACATTGTGATTGTGCAAAACAAACATGTAATCAGACACAACGCCCAGAGGGAGCCCACAGAGAAACAGAGATCACTGCAGAATGGAGAGACTTCTGTAGGTCAACATCTCAGGCAAGGAGGAGACTCCATACAGAGAAACAGTTTGCTAGGCTCTGAGACAGGTGACAGAGAGACAGGAATAGGTCATTCCTGTGTGGTTGTCTGTTGAGGAGACCAAACTAGTTCAGCTATGTAACCTAGTGCATTTGTGTTAAAGATGAGACTCCAACTCAACTATGTGCTAGCAAGTGCTGGCTAAAGAGATACAGGGTGGGGATCTGGGAGTCAATTATTTGTTCTTAAATCTTATATTACAATGTTTGTAAAATAGGGAAGATGTATCTAGTGTGACTAGACTCAGAAGGCCCGTGTTCCTAGAAGGACTGTTGTTGACAACTCAGCCACATGGACAGAGCAATACTCAGGATCTAATAAAGTTCATCTTGACCTGCATTCTGCTTCAGTTTTTTCAGATGAAACACAAGGGAGCGGAACAGGCTTTCCACTGACTCTTCCTGGGCCTAGGCAGGGAAGTGCCAATTGTAGGCTCCTTCCCAACGCTCACCTAAGAGCCTAGCTAGCGGCAGGAAGGAGGCAATAGCTGAGCCCAAGACCCACCTGAGGGACAGAGAGAAATGAGCTCTCTGGGTAAGTTGGAGGGGCAGTGCTATGAACTTGGCTGATGGATGACAGCGGAAGGTCAATAGGCTATTTAGGGGGGAGGGTACTGAATGAGCTGGTTGCATAGGATGGATTGAATGGTGGTGCAGAGTACGGACTGGTGGGCTCAGTGGGGCAAAGGATGGTCTGGTGGGCATAGAATTGATTGGAAAGTCTCAGGGGAGAATGGCAGTGATGGAGGAGAGACCAGTTTGACTGACAGACCTGGAACGAGCACTGAATTGAATAATTAGTGACAGCAGATGTATTGATAAGGTAGAGGGCCAACATGGGAACTGTGGGGTACCAGTTGGCAGAAGATATATTGCTCTTGGAAAAGTCAGACTGATAGGCCTGAGGCAAAGCACAAAATACATTATGGACAGAAAATAGGGCAAAAGATGGGCTGGGAGCAGATCATAAAAAGTGTCTCCAATTTGCAAGACTTTGTCAAGAGTTTTGTAATATTTTATGTTCTTCATGAAACCCCACCTGTAGGAAAAAATGCCAGGAGTATCTCAGCTTTCATTTAAAAACAAAAAAATTTCAGCTCTTCTAGTTGTGGAGAAAAGCTGGGACATATCATGTCAGCACACCCTATAGAAAAAGAAAGGCAAAGAGAGCACCAATATCAATATTTAAAAACTCTTCTGATTTTTAGGTCAATTTCATGATTTTTGGGAACTGATTCATGAGTTTTGAACTCTTGGGCTTGCCAGTACTGCATTGATTAGATGCTCTGGATGTCCAGACACTATATTTGGGATGGGGGAGATGGGGCAAGGTGGGAGCCCCAGTAAGAAGAGTGAGGAAAGAGAAGAACATAGGGAAGCCTTGGGAAAGAGAACAGCACATGGAGTGTGGGTGGGATCTGAGCAGGAAGACAGAACATGGTGGACACACAGGCACCTGGGGTGAATTGAAGTGGGGAGCCAGGGATGAGAAGAGATGAACAGTGTGAGGAAACTGAGCTGGGTGGAGGTGAGGTTGCAAATAAGTGAAATTGAAAGATAAAAGAAGAGGGAAGGAAAGCCAATAAAAAGAAAGTTTAGCAACATGGGGTAGGGAAAGCCTGTTCTTGGGCAAAACAAAGAAAGTCAAATAGAAAAAGAACAAAAGCTAAGGAGAGAAAATTAATGTGAAACATTTACATTGTTCAACAGCACTTGAGGTGACAAATTATATGTATAAAGCATTTGCATGCCTGATATTTAACAATAAAGTATTAATATCTGTGTGTATGTGTGTGAGGAGACTGACATGACAGATTTTTGACAGGCTGTTTGTGTTTGACAGGCTGTTTGTGTTTTACTCACCTAGAACTGAATACTGGCAAGTTATTTTAGACTTTTCAATTAATACTGTACAGGCCACTGCTTTTGTTTTTTTTTGTTGTTTGTTTTGAGTTAAATCTTTGTCTAAGATTTTCTAAGCTGTTGGACCTACTACACCTACTACAGTACAAGTTGTGGAGGGATGACTTGAGCCTGCTCAGTTCATTTGTATTACCTTATTACAGCTGCCTACAGCCTCTGACCTTTATCTAGGTATCTAAAGACCAGGTAAGGAGATTGCCGTTTACTGTTCACATAGCCGTTTATAAAATGCTTTGGGATGCAAGGTGTTATATAGACAAGCATGGCCTGTAGTTCCTTTCCTACTTCCCAAGAGTCATCTGGTTCTATCCCTCTTTGTAACATGTTCCAGCAGCTTCTGGCTCCCCCTGACACCTCTGATAGGGTAAAATTCTGTCCAGACCTAGAAATCACTGGAGTTGGACAGCGTGTACATCAAGGTAGAATCTAGCATTCACAATATCCTACTTCAGCTTCTCAACTGAGCCCAGTTACCCTTATATTCAAATCTTGTTTGTTTAGGATGGCAGGAGCCAGCTGGTGCATGCTCTTTTGCAAAACAGTGAGAGTGAGAGGAGGGGCCATTTTTTTGCCAAGACAAACCCTGACTCTTACAAAAACTAAAAGGACTGACAAAATCTATTTAGAACAGACCAGAGCTGAGGTTTGAAGGTCTTTACTCAAAGACACCCACACAGTAAAATGTAGAGAATTCATCTTCATGACCTCTGAAGGGTACAGGGCTGAGTCAACACAGCCAGAAATTGAATCTGTGTTTCCAAAGGGCCTTGGTATTTCAAGCCCAAGTCTTAAACTCAGGGTTGGGTTAAGACATGCTGAGGCCCTAAGCCATGTCAAGATTCAGAGGCCCCATATGATAAAAATCAAGAGAAAAAAGTGTACTATTGTTATACCAAAAAGGGCACTCAGGAGTGCACCCCCCAATAAAAAGAAAAGACCTGCAGGATCTTATTCAGGGGAACAAAGCAATATGCCACATTTATTGTAAATAAGTAAGGATAGCAAAAATCAGTCTCTCACACACACATACACAAGAAGTTCTGCAACCTGGTATGATATAATTATTAGTCCTTTCATGCAATGTTCCCTGTAAGCTGCGCTGGCACGCTGCAGTGCAGCCTGCCGCAGCCGCCAGCACAGCAAAGGCTGCTGGCAGCACACTGCCGGCAGCCAGAGTCCCTGGATAGAGCTCCTCTGGGGCTGGGAGTTTTCAAAACGCCCGCCCAGAGAAGCTCTAACGGAGCATGCCCAGAAAATCTGGGCATGCTCCCTCAAGCTTCTCTGGCTCCAGGAGCCCTGAGGTAAGTTTGTGGGGGCTGGGGGGGCCGCCAGGAGTGGAGGGGGGGCGAGCGGGAGCAGGGGGGACTGCTGCCAGGAGCAGGGGGTGAGCAGGAGCGGGGGGTGGAGTGGGAGCGGGGGGGTAATGCCAGGAGGGGGGGGGGGCTGCTGCCGGGAGCAGGGGGCGAGCAGGAGCGGGGGGGTGATGCCAGGAGCAGGGGGTGAGTGGGAGTGGGAGTGGGGGGGCTGCTGCCCAGAGCGGGGGGGGTAATGCCAGGAGCAGGGGGGCTAGCAGGAGCAGGGTGGGGGCAAGTGGGAGCGGGGTGGGGCTGTCAGGAGCGGGGGGGATGCCACCGGGAGCAGGGGGGGCTGTGCAGTGGGCCCCGCGGGGGGGGCGCGCAGCGAGCAACATGAGTTGCTCAGCTGCCCTCGCCCCTTAGAGGGAACATTGCTTCATGGGTTACTTGAGCCAGCCTAGTGGCCAACTAGGCTGGACACAAGGAAGGAGCCAGGCCTCTGTTGGTCATGATCTGATGCTCCAAGATGACAGTTGCAGAATGAGACCCGAAGTTTTCATGTTCTCACCCATCTTTTATGCTTGCTGGCCCTCATGTAAGTCTACGGGATTTGCTGTGTCATGTTGCCTCAGGGTTCCTGTGAGATCACTGGTCACCAGCCACTTGCAGACTTGATTGTATTTTGTTCTTTTCTTTCTAGGGGGGCTCCTTCTGTTTGCTTTAATCAGAGCTGTCCACATTGTTCAGCCAGTTAGATGGCACATGTGCTTCATCAGGACAGCCTGGCAGTTGAGACTGGCCCCTTCACACACACACTCTTCATTCACACACCTTGCTCACACATTTAAAAGAACATATACAGCATACGCCTAAACTAGGTTTCATCAAGTATACAAAATGGAGTACAATGTTTAAGCAGGAGTTCCAAACTGAGAACATGGAGGCTTGTTGGACATTGATTATAATGTCTATTACACAGGGTTACAGAATTATTTTACTTATGACATTGAAGGACGTATACACAACATAAACTAACATGTACTTTAAAGGTAAATGTAATTCATTATCTGTCTGTGCCCCACATTATATTATAACAGAAAGAGTAATGAAAAAAAGAAATGATACTCATATTTGTACACATACATAAGCAAAGATGCATTTAAAAACTAAATAAACCATACATCTTGCAATAAGTCTTGTTAGGTTCTAATATTTTTTATGTCTTTTTAGATATTTCTTACTGTCAGTTCTCTTCTGTTATATATTAGGTACTTTTCCAGCCAGCAAGTTGAGGCATGAAACTCACACCAGACCCACCCAGAACAATGGCCCGGTAAACAGTCAGTGGCTAGCTGCCTTTTGAGAAACCTGACTTAGATGGGAGCAATACATTCCCCAGACTTTCTGGCACACACCTGGCTTACCTCTAAGGACTTTCCTCTCTGTCCCATTCCCCACCCTAAGTGTAGTCATAGGGTCTTTAATGTAATTAACAGGGCTGTCCCTGTGGGGGTGTGCAGGTCCCCGGGCAAATTGCTCTCTGCAGGGCCCCCATGCATCCTCCCCACCCCTGGCACTGGGGGGTAGGGCTGGCTGGCCCAGGGGAGGGGCTGGCCCCTTCAATCCTGCTCCGGCTCTTCCCCATCTGGCAAGCTGGCGAAAAGTGGCAGCCAGGTTTAGCATTCGTGGTCCCCTTTCCCGCCATGTTCACTGCCTCCGGCATGGACCTGATGGTAGCGTGTGTAGTGGGGGAGACCAGAAGCACTGAAGCTGGCTGCTGCTTTTGGCCAGCTTGCCCGGTCCCTCAGATGGGGAACTGCCAGCCCTGGTGGGGCAGGGCAGCATGGGGGCCCCCAGAAACGTGGGGCCTTGGTGATTGCCCCATTCGCTTTACCCTAGGGACAGCCGCAGTAATTAACATTCTCTATCTGTCATTATCACCTCTGTTCCCTCCAGGTGAAACAAAGTCTGTACTTATAAGTAAATAGGTAAAGAATTCCAAATGGATTATGTCACTGATAAAGAAACATATATATTTGACCACTGTAACATCGCCACTTTGAAGCTGAATCCAGTCAGTCTTCCTTCTTGGTACCTTGAATAAAGACCTCTTCAGTATTATCTAAGCTGCCTGATCCTTGGGGAAAGAATCTTTTGTGCTTTACAGTCTTATTTGCATTGTCAATTTCAATTATGATAAATCTTCTTAGCTACCTCCAACATGTTCAGAGGCCCCAAGCCCTGGCTTACTTGGCTTCTGCCTAAATTGGGGACTACTTAAATTGTTTCTGTGGCCATTGGTCAGATAGGTGCCACTAGCATAATTCTATTCCTGTAGATATAAAGCAAACCAGCTCTGTACTTGATCCCTACTATTTACTTTTTCTGCTGAGAGATTCGTGAGGATGTCATGTGCATCAGGCTTTTGCAGGGTCCCTCAAGGAGACATATATAGAACACAGAAGTGTAACACTCCTCAGCAAAGCACTCCTCCTCAGAGCTGGTGGTGGGGTGAGCCACTGTGGCTCCGGCCACCCCGCAGGGGCTGCAGCCCTCCAGAACTGGCCACCAGGCAGAGCCGGGAGTGGGGCTCCTCCAACCACTCCCACTGAGGAGGTGGGGCAGTCAGGGGGGACTGCTGCTCCCAGCCGGCTTTTGCGGCAGGAGCTGCAAGCGGGTGCCACAGCTCCCCAAGCTGCTTGCCCTGCTGCCAGGGCGGTGGTGCAAGTGGGGAGACGGGGGGCCTCGGCTCCCCGAACCGTGCTTGCAATGGGAGCTGCAGTCCCTCTATCTCCCTGCTTGGGGAGCCGCAACACACCCAGACTCCTGATAAGCCCTCTTGCTGGCCAGCCGGCTGGTGACCTGCCCCCTCCCTCCTGCCCTGGTTGCTTTTTCCCCTGCCTGGCTCTCCAGGTGAGAACCAGGCAGGGGATTGGGTGGCAACATGGCCTGCCAGGGGGCCACGTTGCCACACCTCCCAGGGTGCCCCTCTCCCCAATTGAAACAGCAAGTCCCGTCTGGACTTGCTATTTCGATTTGTTATTTTTTCTTAATTCGATTTAAGTTAAATTGAATTAAAGGTTTAATTTCAAATTTGCTTATTTCAAAATTAAGTTATTTCAGAATAAGCATTCAGGTGTGGATGTAGCCAAAGAGTATAAGAAAAGAGAGGGATGATTCCATTATGATGAATTCAGCCTACCATGAGTAACATCTCGCGTTGGTCTTCAAGTAGACAGAGTTTGCTAAAATACTACTCCTTTTTTCTCCCCACTGTGACCTCAAGCCTTTAGCTGATACAAACAAAATGAAGGAACATGTGTATTGTGGTCTGTAGGTGGATTCAGAAAAGCTCCTGTTCTTGTATCATCAGGTTGCTGCATCAGATGATGTCGTGCTGCGGAAGAAAGAGCAGAAAGATGTTGAACTGGATAAGAAAATACTGGCTTTACGGAAGAAGAATGAAGCTCTCATACGGAGATACCAGGTAAGTGTGTGTCATTGCTTGGCTGGATTTTATCTTCTTCAGTTCTATTTTAGAGCCATCTCCACTAGCAGTTTATGAGCACCAATGTTTCTGTTGCATTTGGCCCATTTTGCTAAAGCCTGTTATTCTGTCAGGAATGTGTAATGTAGCTAGGTAAAATCCATCACATAGGAAAATGTTCAGGTTCTGCTTTTGGACATGGCTGCAGAGGAACTTTGCCGATATATAGCAAGTGAGGATCTGGCCTCTTATTGGAAATGGGTTTGCATTACCAGCCAGAATTTTTGCCCCTCTTCTTCAGTCCTCCAGCTCTCTCCCTTTCCCTGTCCATCTTTCTCTCCCTTCAGCCCCACATCTTTCTTGCCATTTCTTTCCAATCTTTCTCTGTCCATTTCTGGCTCTACCCTTTCACATACCATGTCCACTTATATATAACTTGCCTTTCTCACTCCTCCCCACATTGCACTTCTTCCCCCTCCTTCTCCCATTTATCTTGGTTTCTGCCCTTTTGCCCTCCCTGCCCCCCTACCCCTGGTGTCCTAGTCTTATTTTCTTGAGTATCTAAGAGGATTTAAACTCTTTTGAGCCCCTCACCACAAAAAAAAAAAAAAAAAGAATAATTTTCAATTCTCCCTGCCCTTCATCATGGGAGATCCCTAATCCTTTCCATTACTGTTGTGTGGGCCAATAGCATAACTTCATATTTT
Source organism: Podocnemis expansa (assembly GCA_007922195.1). Taxonomy (NCBI): domain Eukaryota; kingdom Metazoa; phylum Chordata; order Testudines; family Podocnemididae; genus Podocnemis; species Podocnemis expansa. The sequence continues at coordinate 82,480,678 of ML681963.1, read as the reverse complement.
GTTGCCTCCTTGCATTCTTGCTCTCCATTACCATGCCCTGCATTAGATGATCCAAGTATTTGTGCAGAGTACTGACACATTAAGCAGAACTGCCAGGGAGAAATGTATGTTGGTTCTGTCAAGGAGCACAGCTGGGTTGGGGCAGTCTATGTGTGCTGGCTCATAAACTGAGACAGACCTTTAAAAATCAGCTCCCTCTATGTTGCAGACAGTGTCTGCTAATATTACTGAATACCGGCTGGGGCCCTGTGCCAGGCAATGTATTAAACATGGGCTTCAGTAGCCTGTTGGTTAATTCAGTCTTAGTCATCTAGGGCAGGAGAAAGAGCTTCCAGCCACATGTCTTATTTTGCAACCCTGGATAAGACCATAAGAATGGCCATACTAGATCAGACCCATGGTCCGGTCTTCTAACAGTGACCAATATCTGGCACTTCAGAGACAATGAACAGAACAGATAATCACCAAGTGATCCATCTCCTGTTGTCCATTCCCAGCCACTGGCAAACAGCAATTCCTGCCTATCTTGGCTAATAGGCATTAATGGATCTATCCTGCATAAACTTATTGAGTTCTTTTTTTCAAATCCTATTATTTTCTTCGCCTTCTCCACAACATCTGGCAAAAAGTTCCACAGGCTGGCTATTCATTGTGTGAAGAAATACTGCCTCTTGTTCATTTTAAACCTGCTGCCTGTTAATTTCATTTGATGACCCCTACTTTTTGTGTTATGAGGAGAAATAATGCTTCCATATTTACTTTCTCCACACTAGTTTTGATTGTATAGGCCTCTATCATATTCCCCCTTAGTCACCTCTTTTTCAAACTGAAAAGTACCAGTCATATTAAATCTGTCCTCATATAGAGGTTTCTCCATACCCCTAATCATTTTATTCATAGATTCAAAAGTCAGAAAGGACCAATATGATCATCTAATCCAGGAGCTCTCAACCTTTTTGCTGCCTCACACACTTGGGAATTGAACCAAGTGTGTGTGACACAGAGAGGACCTGCTGCTGCGAACACCAATGCCACAGAGGCTCCCCCACTGCTGCTAGCGCTTTCAGCAGTGACTAAGAGCTGCTCTTAAAGGGCTAGCACCATTCTTTCAATGGCAGGGGGAGGGGGACTATATCAGCAGCACACTTTTTGCTGCAACATACTCAGCCACGGTGTCATGGTATTTTTACGTCATGACGCAGCAGTTAAGAACCATTTTCTAGTCTGACCTCCTGCACAATGCAGGCCACAGGGGATTCTGACCGCTCCTGCAATAGACACCTAATCAATGATTGAGTCATTGAAGTTCTCAAATTATGGTTTAAAGCAGAGTTTCCCAACCAGTGTGCTGTGAAACACAGGTGTGCCCTCAGGGCTGAGGAAGCACGCCACTGAATTTTTTGAAAAACTACCCAAAGAGTTCTGGATTGGTTCATGAAGACTATATAGTGTACCTCAAAATAATTAAAGGTATCAAGGTGTGCCATGGCAGACAAAAGGTTGGGAACTACTGGTTTAAAGAATTCAAAGTACAGAGAAACGACCAGCAAGAGAACCATGCTGCATGATACAAGGGAAGGCACAAAAACCGCAGGACTTTTGCTGTCCGCCTTGGGGGAAAGTCTCCTCCTGACCCTAATCAGCTAATCCCTGAGCATGTGGGCAAGACTCACTGACAGACACTCAAAAAATAATTCTCTGGATCAATTTAGAACCCACCCTATCTAAAATCCAGTCACAGGCCAGTAGCATGTTTACCACTAGTAGTCAAAGATCCGTTAATTACAAAATTAGACTGCCCCATCATACCATCCCCTTCAGCTTAGTTTTGTAGCCATGTTTTTTGCCCTCATCGCTCTACTCGGAAGACTATTTCAGAGTTTCATTCCTGTAATGGTTAGAAACCTACTTCTAATTTCATGTCTGAACTTCCTGATGGCCAGTTTACGTTTATCTGTTCTTGGCTCCACATTGGCACAGAGCTTAAGTAATCCCTCTCTCTTCCTGGTATTTATTCCTCTGCTGTATTTATATAGAGCAATGACATTCCCACTTTTTGTGCCAAAGTCAGTAACAAAAAGGTTGAATCAGAGTGGTTCCAATCTCTGAGGAACTCTTCCAGTAACTTCCCTCCAGCCTGACTGTTCACCTTTCAGTCTGACCCAATTTAGTCTTCCCTTTAACCAGTTCCTTATCCACCTTTCAGTTTTCATATTAAACCCCATCTTTTCCAATTTAACTAATGATTTGCCATGTGGAATGGTATCAAATGTCTTACTGAAATCTAGGTAAATTAGACCCATTGCAATCCCTCTGTCGAAACAACCTGTTATTTTCTCAGAAAAGGCAATCAGATTGGTCTGGCACAACCTATCTTTGGTAAAGCCATGTTTTACTTTATCCCATTTAACCTCAATATCCTTAATTACTTTCTCTTTCAACAAATTTTCCAAGATCTTGCATACTGCTCATACTAACATGCCATTAGTTACCCAGATCACTTTTTTCTCCTTTCTTAAAATAGGAAATATGTTAGCAATTCTCCAGTCACACAGTACAACCCTTGAGTTTACAAAATTCATTAAAAATCTTTACTAATAGCCTTGCAGTTTCATATGCCAGTTCCTTTAATATTCTGGATAGAGATTATCTGGGTCCCCCATTTAATCAAATTAAGCTATGATTCTACCTTGAATGTGGTAATTTCTGCTTCCATATCTTTAGTCCTATTAACCACTCTGCCACTATCCTCCAGCTCTTCATTAGCATCATAAAAACAAAGGCAAAGTATTTGTTTACATATTGGATCATGACTAGATTATCCTTAGCTTTCACCTCATCCTCGGTGCTTAGTGGCCCCCTGTTTATTTATATGCCCATAAAACCTTTTAGTATTGGTTTAATTCCCTTTGCAAGGTCCAGCTCCAATTGGCTTTGACATATTCTGACCTCAAAGAGGTAGCTTTCTTTACTTATCCCTCCCATCTTCCACTCCTTGTAGTCTTTCTGCTTTCTTCTAATCACCTGTCCAATATACTTGCTCAATTAGCATGATCTATGACTCTTGCCTACAATTTTTTTCCCCTTCTTTGGGATGCAGGCTTTAGATAGTTCTTGTAATTTTGGTTTGAAATAATTCCAAGCCTCCTCCATCTTTAGATCCCTGAGTTCTTCAGTCCAGTTCAACTCCCTAACTAATTCCCTTAGTTTTTTAAAGTTAACCCTTTTAAAGTCAAATACCCTAGTTACAGATCTATTTTTGTTTATCTGTCTGTTTAGTTTGAACTGAATTAGCTTATGGTCATTCAAACCAAGGTTGTGTCCTATAACCAACTCTTCTATGAAGTCCTCACTACTCACCAATATCAAATCTAAGATGGCATCCCCTCTGGTTTGTTCAGTGTAGCAGTGAAGTGGCTCTGCTATGGCCCACACAGGGTTAGAAAGGGTGTGGGCTTGTGGCAGCCAATCAGAGGGAGGCTGCCAGTATAAGAGCAGAATAGCAGAGCTAGCCAGGTGAGTCTGCTGTGGGAGCTGCAGGGAGAAAGGTTTGCCTCCTGGCAGTCTGGCTGGGGTAGCCAGCACCTTGGAGAGTGCCAAGTGGGAGCAGGCCTTGGGAACTGATGGTGTGGGGGATCCCAAGGGAGCAGACTTCAGTGGTAGCTGGAGTGGCAGTCTGGCAGCAGGGAGCAGATGGTGGCTGGACTCCAGTGGTGAGACTGTGTGTGGCTGGGGCTGCAGGGAAGTGGCCCAGGGAGTTGATGTGAGCAAGTGAGACTGGAGGGAGGTGGAGGCCTCGGTGGAGGTGTTTAGGGTCCCTGGGCTGGGGCCTGGAGAAGGGGGCAGGTCCAGGCCCCTCCATGCTCCCTCAGTGTGCCAGGAGTGGCACAGGTGCCAGCAGTGGCACAGGCTCACTGGCCATAGACTGTTTTAGTGGGTGGGACAGAAGTGAGGTGGGGCCATTGACGGTTCTGGTGGCCAAGATGTTGCCAGGCCATAGACTGTTTTAGTGGCTGGTACCCTGGAAGGGGTGGACTAGAAGACTTAGCTGGAGGGCTAAGGTCCCAGGACTGGACTCAGAGTAGAGTCAGCATGTAAGAAAGCAAAGCACAGACCACCTGGAGGGGACCACTTGAGCAAATTCTCCAAAAACACCACCAGGAGACACCCTCCAGGTGCATCTAGTGCGGCAGCCACTTACATTCAGTATATATTTGGTGAAGGAATCCATCAGCTATCACATCCAGGAAAATCTGGGTGCTATTATTAGTACTTGCACTTGTACTTCAGTGTATATCTGGAAAGCAAAAGTTTCCCATAATCACATGATTTCTGGCAGTATTCTTTAAGAGCATCACAGAGGTCTCTACCAATTTGTTCCAAAAACCTCCTCTAATGACCCTTCAGTCTGGAACAGGTCCTCAGATTTGTCACCTAAAAAGAATGACTCAGATTTGGGAATCATAGAATCATAAAAACTGGAAGGGACCATAAGAAGTCATTGAGTCCACTCCCCTGCACTCATGGCAGGACCAAGTACCCTCTTAAGTGGTCCCTGACAGCTGTTTATCTAACCTGCTCTTAAAAACTTCCAGTGATTCCACAACCTCCCTCACATCCTCAGCTGTGAAGACCAGTTTAAATAATTCATTTCCACAGACCCATGTCTCTCTCCCAGCCTATCTACATAGTTTATGGGGAAGCTTCTTCAGCTCATTCTCTAACCCTGAACCTTTCCTTTCTGTTCTGGGTGAAGAGATATGTACTAGCTCTGCTCAACCTAGTGCATTAAAAATGACAGCATAATCAAGAGGTAGCATGTGTGGCAGCCTGGACCAGCTGCCTGAGTACAGAAGTGCGACCATCCTGGTATCCAGATAGCTAGCCCAAACCACTGCCTATGCTATCCCCTGCTATGCTGCTGTTTTTAATGAGCTAGCTCACCTGCTTATCTGAGCTGGGTAGCATGCTCCCAGGTGCAGTGTAGGCATAGTTGGAGAGGCAGGAAGCCTTGTATCCTATAGATCAGGTGTGGTCAAATTGCAGTTCATGAGCTGCATGTGGCTCTCAAAAGAAAAAGTGCAGCTTGCGGAAGAGCATGGCAGAGAAGTGTGGCATGGCTGGAGATTGGGGGGGCGGGGGAGTGTGGCATGGCTGGGGGCAGCAGAGAAGCAGTGGCATGGTCAGAGATGTGAGGAAAGCGTGGCGTGGTCAGAGACAGCAGGGATGCGGTGGCATGGTCGGGGATGGCAGGGAAGCTTGGCATGGTCAGAGACGTGGGGAAAATGCAACATGGTCAGGGATGGCAGGGAAGCAGCAGCATGGTCAGAGACAGCAGGGAAGAGGCATCATGGTTGGGGATGTGGGGAAAGCACAGCATGGTCAGGGATGGCAGGGACGTGGCGGCATGGTTGGGGATATGGGGAAGCCACGGCATGGTCAGAGTCAGCAGAGAAGCAGCAGCATGGTAAGAGACCGCACGGAAGTGGCAGCATGGTCAGAGACAGGGGGACTGGGGGGGGCGGGGGGAGGAGGGAAGAAGCGTGGCATGGTCGGGGAAGCTGTGGCATGTTTAGATTTTCTGATAAGCCCTACTGCACTTTACTCATTGTTAAAATAAAATCGTGTTTTACAAGTCCTAAACATGACATGGAATAATAAGAAATGAAAATACAAAGGAGAAAAGTTTAAAACTGAATGTAGATTACTTTCAATTTTTGGCACAACTTACTGCTGTGAAGCATTGTATTCCACAATGAAATTTATTAAATCAAAACATTGTGCAATACTTAGAGGTCAGCACCTGAGAGAGCTTTTACATACTGCACTGACAAGTTACCACCCAGATTTTAAAAAACTCACCACTAGCCTGCAGTGTTCTACATCCAGCAAGAGCTAAGTGTTTACTGTATAGGCCTAGTTTTCATGGTAATCTTAATTATTAGAATCTGACATTAGTAGGATCAATATTTGTCCTGTTTTTATGATAAAGTGTGCAATGACTTTAAAGCTTAGAAATTTTGGGGTAGTTAAAAGTATGTTGTTATATGCCTCCATGAGGCTCTCGAAGGTTTAATAATCGACTTGTGCGGCTCTCGAGTTCCATAAGTTTGGCTACCCCTGCTATAGATTATATGCCTTTTCCTTGTAGTGTTTCCTGGGCCTACAGTTCCCAGCTGATAACCAGGAATCACATGCACTCAAAGAAAACATTCTTCTTGTACAGCTTTCTTGGAGATCAAGCTATGCTGAGACAAGAGACAGACAGCAAGTCTGCTTTGTTTCCAAATGTTCATTTGGGCCCATGTGTTCTCCAGTAGGAATGCAAATAGGAAAATGAGACATGCCTCCAAATCACCTGAGCTTCTGGCAAGCACAGAAATCACCTGGCCTTTGCTTTTTCGGTTTATTATAATGGCTCTCAGAGCCATAACACAGCATTTTGCCACCCAGGGCGCATTCCAATCAGAACATACCCCTTCCCATTAGCAGCGCTCAGAGCTGGTGTCGCAAAGCCACCCCTTTATTGCGTGGCTCTATTGAACCACTTCAGGTCACTCAGGGCTGTGCCCTGTTGGCCCCGCTGTAGTTACGGCCCTGATGTCTCTGAGTCCCAGTGTTGTACATGCAGAGCTCATGGTTCTTTCCTTTGATTGGCTGAATGGGCTTGATTTGTCACACACCTTTGGTAGATCTGATGCTGGATGTGGACTTGACTGTTTCAGGAAATAGAAGAGGACAGAAAGCGAGCAGAGCAGGAGGGGATGGCTGTCACCTCAAGAAGACCCAAGCAAGATGGTCTGACTATTACTATCACCAAGGCCCATAACGTAAGTCTTGCTTCTCCTTTAGTAGAAGTTGAACATCTCACTAAAATCCCTCCTTGCTAACCAGCCATGTACATCAGGCAGTCAGAATAACAGAAGCCAGAACCTAAGCATTACCCAAAACACATAAATGTTATGAATAGGTTCATGCACAGATGTACAGTAGCCTGCATACACAAACCTCTTCCCACAGATGCAAGCATATGTACAAATAGCAGCAAGCAGGTATGTGAGCATGTACATATGCACACTCAGATAAGTATGAACTCCCAGATATGGACACAAATGTGGTCACAGACATATATCCAAAACAGATATAATATAAACATGAAAATCAGGCATTCCAGATGAGCACCAACGGGTAGATTTAACTGCAGAATACACACATAAGAAGAAAATATCATAGGTCCAAACAAGACATTCTCCCTCCTCCTCTTAAACAAAAGCCAGCATTAAGAACAAGCAAACCAAGTAGTCATTAGGGATTCCCACATCCCATACTAACTTTACAACTCATGGGCTGACCCAGTTTTCTTTTACATCTGTGGATCTAGAGTGGGATTAAACAAATCACCAATAGACTGTCTCCCACTTCACCAGCTGTTGCATTAGAGATGAGGACATTCATTGCCTGATCCACCCTTTGCAGCAGTTTAGGACCTGGCACATCACAATGCCAGTCCTCCTGGAACCTCTGCATTCAGCTCCATGTAAACATGAATGCAAAGACAACTGAACTAATGGAGTAAGTCCCAAACAGGTCCTTGGCTCTCTTCTCTGGTGCTGGACTGTTGTAGAATGTCTTCCCCTCTTTCCAGCAAAACACTGCTTTTGCTTTACTGTAGATGTGCACTGTTGCAGACAGGAGATAAATATTATTAACCAGACTGAACATTCTGTGGACTAGATTGTCCAACCCTTATGATGAGGACACTTACTTACATCAGTAGTCTGCTCATGTGAACAATAAGTATTCACCACCAGGATTTAGAATTGCACAATCTAGATGAGAGCATTAAACAGAAAACTATAACTTCTGTTTCCTAAACCTTTGACATTTTAGTCTGAAATGCCAGATTTGTAAGTGCAGTAGGTTTTCCAGACCCACTTAGATTTGTCAGTTTTGCTGCTAAATCAGACAAAGTGCCTGTTGTTTTGCTTTTTGGAAGAATGTCATGGTATTATAATATGAGAGAAAAGCATCCCGTGGAGCAATTCCTGATTTTTACATAGCTTCCCTTTCCCAGCTGTTGAGGCAGAGGAGTTCCTAAAATGGAAACACACTGTCAACCCCAAAGGACAAGTTTTCTAACCAGATGAATTGGATTTTCAGGAGAAAAGGGTGGTGAGTGAGAAATGGGGAAGCAGTTGCCCAACCAGCGCGGGGTTTGGAGTTGGCAGTGAGGAGGAAGATGAAGAGGAAGCAGATCATATGTTTACATTCAGGATGGGGAAGAGGATGCAGTTGGCTGTTACTATGGACAACAAAGCCAAGGTGGGTCTTTAAAATGATACATCACAAGACATTAACATGTTGCTTTCTCTGTGTCAGAAGGCACCCTGTTCTCATTCTCTAAGTGTGGTACTTTGTTTGATGTCTTCCTGTTCCTTACTGAGCTGATGCTTGCAATTACTACTTCAATATGTGTATTGCTGCCAAGTCCAGGGCCATCTCTACTGTGAGGCAAGAGACAGACATGGCTTCAGGCAACAGTTCTTAGGGGTGCCTAGCCCCCCTGAAGATCAGGCTGGCTCCTGCCTCTTCAATTCTTTCTTAGCAGCTCAGGCACTGTTAGTCAACCTGCAGCTTAAGTCATGTAGGCAGAGTACACTTTAAATCCCTCTGAAGGCAGACGCTGGAGATTTGTACACTTTGGAAAACTGTTTTCAACCTCCATGAATGAGATGGATGGGGGCACCAAATCAAACTTTGGCTTGGGGGCGCCACAACCCCTTGAGCCGGCCCTGGCCAAGTCCAGGATTAACACAAGAGGACTCCCTATTTAAATACCCTCCTGTGGTTTGTGTACACATGATGACACTCTGGATTTCTCCTGTCAAAGGCATCCATTTTCCAAGGCTAGTAAAGCTTATGGTAATTTCCACGCCTTTCCCCATCTTACATTCGAGGCTTACTCCCAGAGATGAGAGATCATCAGAAGTCAGTTACAGCTAAGAGGGACTTGGAAAAACTTAGATGCTACCTGGAAGCTGAAGTTAGTGCCTTTAAAAGAGGAAACTTTTAAAGTGTGTCAGACTTAGACTTTTGCTTCTTGATCAGAGGCTTGAACTAGAAATGGACCTAAACTGAATCTCACACTTTAGAGAAATTCCAGTTTGAATGTGGATCTGAAATTCACAAGTTTAGCACATTTCTCGTGAGACTCCAGACCAGGCTGGCAAAAGCAGAAACTGTTGCATGTGATGATTATTTTTGGCCTATCTGAAATGATTTTATTATTATTTATATATATTCTATTTATAAAATGCACCCATTGCATCCCCTAGGCATATACTCAAATCATAAGAGCAGCAGGTGGCAATCTCAATCCAGGTCCCAATGGGCAGATGTCCACATCACTCATCACCGTCACCATCACAACTGGCACTAATTGGCAACCCGGCTAGCAGTCTCTGCAGATTGATGGAGCCTGGAGACTGATCATTTGTTTGAGTTTTCTGTGTAATCTCTCCAAATCATGGTTGAGACATATGAGGAAGGCTCTGTCCTCAAAACCTTTCTGTTCTGATGTCTGTCAGTTTGACATATTCCACTACCACTTAAAAGATATATTTAAAAGCAAGAGAAACAGCTTACATTAGATTTGAATCACATTCACCATGAATGTGTCTTTCAAAGCATGTCTTCCTACTTTTGCTAATTATTGAAGATATTTGTGTTTTAAAAAGAATCGGCCCCTTTCCGATCCACCTTTTCTTGTTACTCAGTGCTGCAGTGAATGCTTATTCTGTGTTTCAGGTTGTCGCCAAGCCAGAAACTATGGGTTTTCCTTTCCATGTCTGATTAACAGGCTGAAGTCACCATTCCTGAACTTTCTGTGCCCTCAGGAGGGCCAACAGCTGCCTTCAGCTGCAGAGATTCAGTCCCTGTTCTCTGCCTCTGAACTGATCAGTTACAGCAGTGCCCTTCTGCTGAGAAGAACTAAGTCAGAGCTGCTAAATTCAATACTTCTGCTATGGAAATAAAAAAGTGCTAAGTACAATAAGGACACAAAAGCACCTTCTGTGATGAAACAACACTATGCTCTCCAGGGAGACAGTTGTGTCCAGTATATGAAAGTGGCACCACTTCTCATTCTGATATGGTGCCAGACCCTAACTCAGTTCCACAAACATCTAGACACAAAGTCAAAACTAGATGTTTTTTGCCTACCACACACTTGAAAGTGCTACAGCCACCTAGGGTCAAAGTTGACAAAATGGGACCCTCTTCTTTTCCACAACTTCCTTCCTATGATAGCATTGCTAGTATCGCATCACAGGCAAGGTTGAGCTATAGTTGTCTACAAGCTGTGGACATCGTTCCCTCAGACTCATGGCAAACACAGAGTGAGCCATCTGAGTGTACTGCCAACCACAAAGACAATGAACTTCTTTCTTCAAATGAAAATGAGCTAAACCCCAGTGATGTGCTACAGTTATACAGTCAGAAGGAAACGGATTAACTGATGGGCTGGTCATATCCTGCATGCCACCAGATCTTTGGGGCCATCTCCATTCAAGACCTGTTTATGGACTGACACTGGACTCACAAAAAATACTCTAAGCCAGAACTGTCATCTTCCAGTGGATGTTGAATTCATTTTATCATGGTGGCTGGCAGAGGAGAACAATGAAGGCACACTACTTTGGGACTCTGGAAGGGTAAATGTGATGGCAGATGTCAAACCTTCTGGATAATAAACCCACAAGGAAACTTTTTTACCTCAACAGGTTCATGTGGTCCTATTGTGAGGGAAGGGCTCCTGTCTTTGGGCAGAAATCCCCATGTCTTTCTTAAGATCTTACTAGTTTCTTACTTGTACAAGTGTGCATGGGGGAAAGAAAAAAAAACATTTAAATTGCTAGAGTGCCCACTAAAATCATCAAGAGTCTGCCTGAGTAAAGACTGTATAAAAACAGCAAGGAGCTGAGGTTTTGGCCCTTTATTCTGGAATTGACTGGTTTGTTTTGGTAGCTCTCAAAACAAAACTGAGCATTACTAGGATGATGTTCTAGATGGACAATACAGCTGTTCTAGCATACTATATATATCACGGATCAAGATACTCTGCAGGAATAAAGAAGGTGCAAAGTCTAGTCACAGAGGGAACTTGAATGCTAGAATGGTGTGTTCTGTCCCACAGATACATTTTGCTAAAGATAAGTTAAGAAGAGCTAGAATTCTTCTGGGGAATTGGTGGTCTCATCAACAAGCATGCCAAAGTGACTGTAAAAAATGGACATTTCAATTCATCTGTTTGTATCAGTAGCCAATTTCCAGAGCAGTAAATTCATAATGGATGGATATTTCAAATAGCCAAACCATCCTCTGGATAAGGAACAATGGTAACAAAAATATCATCACGGGGGCTCCCACCTGGCCTAGAAGAACCAGGTATACAGAATTAATTAGCTCATCCCAGTCACAGGGTTCCAAAATGCCCTCTTCATCCCCTGTGACACCCACAATGAAAAGTATGTCTTCAAGCTTCATCAGGGACTGGTAGAAAGTCACTTGCAAAGTTACCTCTTTGCTTCTGAATGCTCCTGATGTCTTGTGTCCTCGTGCAAAGATAAAAAGAGTCCCACCTGTGTCTTCTGCTCTGTCAGAAGTTACTTGCCAAAAAGAGCTTGGTAAAGATCTAGCAGCTAGTAATGTAAGAGTCCAGGCCATGGTGCTCAGTTGCGTAAAGATGTGATATACTATTTGATGCTGAATGTTGCCAATGACCTCAGTGATTTTTGCCACTGACTTCAGTGGGAGTGAGAGTACCCGATTCCCGTAAGGACTCACTAAATAACAACTGTAACTGAGGTCTTTAAAATCTGCCATTTCCCATTAGAAGCTTTAGAACAAAGAGACGTTATATGTTACCACTGAAGGTGGACATTTAATTCATTCACGGTGGTGAATTATAGAGTATTATTAATAATATTGAAACATTTATTAGACAACCAGCACAGGGGTTGGTGACCCCCCAGCATGTGGACCAAACCAGGCATGCGGGCCTATGCGCAGCAGCACGCAGGGCTCCTGGCCCTGCATCGCCACAACTGCTCCCCCTGATGTGTGGCTCCTATCCCCTGGTGGCCCCGCTCTACAGCTGGGGGGACTGATCAGTAGGGAAAAGGAGCACATGGCTCCTGTCCCTTTTCTGGCCCTGCCCCCAGCACCTTTCTGGCCCAGCCCCAGCACCTGCTGAGGGCCCAGGGGTGGGGCTGGCATGGGGGCCATCCTTGAACTAACACATAAGGCCTTAGTCATTGGTGACTGACACAGCCCCAGGTTGCAACACTCCTGAAGCTTCTTTAATGGCTCCCAGGAAATGCCCTGTGCATTGGAGAAGACTGTGGATGGCATAGAATTGACAAAGCTAATGCTGTGCCATTCTCGTCCGGAGCTCTTGTGTGTGGTGTAGGTGACCTGCCAGAACAAAAGAGGGATGACATTTCTGTGGTATTACTGGCTGACAGAATGGCTCATCAGGGCCAAAAGCAACCAGGTGTAAGTTAGTACAGATCTGCAGGCTGTTCCAGCCTGCACCAGACAACCCGGCATAGTGGAGGTACACAGGTGGCATGTGTTTTGTCTATTAGGACTTCCTGGTTCCTGCCCCAAGCTCTGATACAGGGATGAATTTTGTTCATGATACCTGGGTGCATGTACAAGGCTTAGATTAAAGCCAAAAATATTTTTCAAGTATATGAAGCTAATACCCCACATCACAACTTCTGCTATGCAGAGAGGAAGAAAACTGACAGTAGCCTAAATCCAGGCAGAGTCACTGTTCTGAAGTGGTTTGGAAGAGTTCCCCTGGCTTTGTCCCTTTGATGCCTGAATGTAGATTCCTTTCAAAATAATTTTTCAAAGGCATAAGAAAAGATTTGTGACCCTTATTTCATTCTTTCCAAACAGATTGCCAGTTGTATTAAATATGATCCTCCCTTTCAAATGAAATCACATTCCACCACAACCAAAGCCCCTTATGAGATGAAAATAAAGATTCTTCTGCTCTTAGACTAGGTAGCATCTACATAAAAATCTTTATATCTATTATTATTTACTGAACATTACAAATTAAATAGTTAATTCTGCACCAATGTCTCTTTTGCCTGCACAGTTCTGCTTATGGTCTCAGATGTGCACTAATTACATTTGCTTCACATGTGACTCTCCCAAATAGGGTGTAACTGCTGGAGCCCAGAGCATGAGCTATAGAATAATATCCAAGTTCTCATTCCAGTCTCCCACATGTTAGCATAAATCAGTGACCATTAGCCTGGACTGGTGCCAGAGGAAAATCAGTTAATTATTTTATATGTTTCAATGTCATCACCGCAGAACCCTTATTTAGTTACATTCAATTTCATTATTAAGATGGGACTAGAAGAGGTGTGTGTGTGTGTGTGTGTGTGTGTGTGTGTGTGTGTGTGTGTGTG
>ML681963.1:82328804-82467178 GCA_007922195.1 Podocnemis expansa | reverse complement strand
GTGTGTGTGTGTGTGTGTGTGTGTGTGTGTGTGTGTGTGTGTGTGTGTGTGAGAGAGAGAGAAACCTAGTATATAGTGCTGGGCTAAGTCAATAGGAGATACATAATCTGTGTGCTGCAGAAAGTCTTCACTTGGCTGCACCAACCAGCAATGCTCTCCCTTGGCCACAGTGTTACTCCACTTGGAGGACTGGAGTTATTGCATTGATGTGAGAGCCCTTCTAGGATCGATTAAGCAGGTCTACATTGGCTGCTCAATCAATCCCGCTGCATCATGGGATCGACACTGCATTTTCGGTATAGACAAGCCCTAAGTGAGGGAGCGGAGGAGGGAAAAGTAATTTTGTAGATTCTCGGGCTAAGTTGTTTACTACTTCAGATCAGCTGTGGAGTTATCTACTACTGCTGTCCTATTCGAGCATTCATTGCAACTCTGAAGGCTTGAGAAGCTGCTAATTGGCAACGAGGTTCTATGGCCTGGCTATCAGACATGGACTGGAAAACCCTATTGTGATCTGGTTGATGGCACTGAGATATAAACCGCAGCTATTAAAATCACTTAATTTGTGATATCACCTTCCTTTCCACGTCAGCTGCTAAGGTCAAGAAGAGGAGAAGCTGAGTTGTGAGGGAGAATATTTTCATTCAAACACAAATATCTAAAGTAACTGATAAGCAAGAGCACAAGAAAAGACTGGCTTAGCAAAGTGCACACACTGTACAATGTTCAGAGTTCAGTTTGTGTTTCTACAAGCTTGTTGCACTGTGAAACCTCCTCCAAAACTGGCAGCTTTTTCACCTTACATTTGTATTGACATGCACAAGTTGCAATGTGATGTGTACGCCAGAAGTTACAATACAAAAACTAATGGGTATGTCTACACAGCACTTTTATTTCAAAATAACACTCGTTATTAAGAAATAAAAGAAATTAGGTCTACATGACGTTTTCTTATTTCGAAGGGACAGATCCCATCCTTTCGAAATAAGAATCGTCGTTCCGAAAAAGTAAAACCTCGAGGTTTTTGAAACAGCTGTTATTTCGGAAGGGATATTTCGAAATAATGCTGTTTAGACCTGTTTCGAAACAACACTGTTGTTTCGAAACAACTGTTTCAAAACAACAAGTCCAAATGGCTTTATTTCGAAATATCCCTTCCAAAATAACAGCTATTTGGACTGCAGGCTTTCCTTTCATTCGAATTAACATTTTGTTAATTCAAATTAACATATTTCAAAATAAGGATTTTATTTCGAAATATCTCATTTCAAAATCCTTATTTCGAAATAAGCATGTGTGTGTAGACGTAGCCAATGAATATAAAATGATGTGACTGCAACTTCTTTGCCTACATCTAAATATTTGATGGCAGAGCCTCTAATCATGAGTTGCCAGTTTTAGGTCAGTGGCATAGAGGAAAATGTGAAGGCACAAAAGGAGAGGTAGAGCCAATAGAAGAACTCTGCAAAGACATTGCTGGCGTTTATTTGTTCATTATTGCAGCTGGAGCTCCAGATGGCTTTCTGCTAGCTGTGACAACCTCTGTGTTTTATGACTCCAGACAGGGTCTTCTCCTGCCAGCTTTCCATGTGTGGAACTTCCACTGAAGTAAGCAGGCATCCAGCACATGGAGGGCTTGCAGGTGTGAGGTCCTGAACCACAGACATTCAGAAGCATTGGTTATGGCCCAATAAATAATACCCTGATTCCTGCTCATTTATTTAGTGATTTGTCACTGTAGGTACCAAATGTACAACAGAACCTGATTCATTGCCCAGTGAAGTCAACACGAGCTTTTCCGATTACTTCAGTGGGCTTTGGATCAGGCCCTGTATCACCAACATTTATGATTTAGTGAAGATGTTGCTGGAACTGGTGACTCCTGCCAGGCTGAAAGCAGTTGTAATTCAGCAGACCCCAAATGGCTCTCCACAGCCTGCAGAGATTTAGTGAGAACACGGATGCTCTGCCAGGGCACTGCTATATTTAAACAGGAAAAGACAGCAGGGGGCGTGTCATGTTAGTGGGCATATCATCTCCTCTGGGTGGCTGGTGCTCAGCCAGATGGTGAGTGACAGAAACCACTAGGAAGTGATTGCTCCAAGCACTTGAGATTAGAAACAAGAGATTAATGAAGTAACGGATATTGTTATGCCAGCAAAAAGAGTTACAAAAACATGCATACATTACATCAAGCAGCTGGAATGAGGATTTTGTGAATTAGTTTGCTAGAAAGGGTCCTGGGAAAGAAAAATTTCTAGAAAATCCAGTCAGCTTTTCATAATCGACACGTTTGACTCCCCCCTGCCCAACTTTTTTCAAACTAGTCCTATGAAACTATTATCCTACAAAATAGATCTGACTCCTGTATTCTTAAGAAAAGCATCACTCCCCCCAAGTGTAACTTGTAAGTAGGTAACTTGTGCTGTGTTTAATTGCCTCACTTGTGCTCTATTCCCGCCACATTTAATTCTAGTGATACATTATCTAGATGTGCTGTATCTGCTGAAAATCCAATAAACACTTTAAGCACTAACCTTTAACCTGTTAGCTTTACTTAAATATTGGTTTCTCTTTGATTTTCTGGTTTCAGTGGGTTTCTGCAGACAGCAGTTTAGCTGAATTCCTCTCCCATAGCCTCTCTTCACAATTTCTGACCTTTGTAACTCTTCTGGTATTAAAGAGGCTGGGTTAGAGTTTCCCAAATCTGCTCTGATCCATCTGGAGTCAGCTAGAAATCTGGGCCCCTCCACCCCTTAGGAAGGGATTCTCTATGGGTGCAGCTGGTGGCCATTACCTAAAAACATTAAGTGAAGTTGTTCAATCAAGAGGCCTGCAGGGCTCTGCTATATACTTAGGGAAAGTCAACTTGCATTGACTTTGGTGACAGCAGGATCTGCACAACAATAACACAGACACCAGTAAGTAGTGCAGATTTTCAGACTCACTCAGTTCTCTCCAACATGTCTCATCCTTATTCTGACAGGACCAAATCTAAGGATGAGAAATTAATTAATTCTCCATGTGTATTCAGTCCTTGGCCTCGCTGCTGTGTGCCATCTGTGGTGGTGTTATCGATGTAACAGAAACTGGACTGAGACCAGCATTTTATTTGCATAGCTCACCAAATGGCCTGAGATATCAACTACTGACAGAGACTGGGTTTGAGTTGTTGAGGTAGAGGTTAGAGATTAGTAGCTCATTATTAGTATGCTAAGCCATAAAAACTACTAGGGACTCCCTCCATTTTCCTCCACCTCCC
Source organism: Podocnemis expansa (assembly GCA_007922195.1). NCBI lineage: Eukaryota > Metazoa > Chordata > Testudines > Podocnemididae > Podocnemis > Podocnemis expansa. The sequence continues at coordinate 82,463,916 of ML681963.1, read as the reverse complement.
AAATGGGCCTTTTTTTATATAATGCCACCCAGAAAGCTGAGCAGCCAGCTCATATCAGGAAGGAACTCCATGTCTCCAGCTCATTAGTTAACTGCTATGCATAGCTCAGAACAAGTGTGTTCACTGGAATCAGGAGTGGAAAAGCGTACTTCCAATAGTGTCCCTAGCTCTAGGTTAATCACTAGTGAAACACGGCTGTTCCATGACAACACTGATATTTCAGAGAATGCTGACTGCACCAGCATCACATCAGTCTCCAGCAATATCTCACCATTAGTAGAGCTGATCCTGAGGTAGAGCTTCCGAGTCATGTTAGGAATGGGAAAAGGAAACTCAGCCACAGGTAGCAAAAGACCTTTAAGATCCAATTCTGCAAGGTGCTGAGCAATCCATGAACTTTAAGTTCCAAAGGGGCAGCAGTGTTAGTCTAGTTCACTGGCCTCCATGCTTCCATTGATTTCAGGAGACACTATGGGTACGGAGGGATATATCATGACCATTCAGTGACTCTTTACTGGTAATAGAAGCAAGTTATCTTCCATTTTGATTACAATGCTGATAAACAAGTATTCTAGTATTTTGGATCCACTGTTCTTTAAAGGCATGTAACCCACTCAGGCACAGTACTGGTGAGTAGAATGCAGGCGATGGATAAAAGAAAGAGGAACATGTAAATTTCTGCCTCCAGGAAAGCATTTTGAGACCCAAAAAAGAAAAAACAATAAAAATAGTTTATAAAAAGGGGTAATTAGGGTAGGAGAGGGAAAGGAAAAGGGCTAAACCTTGCATCTCTAAACAGAGCTGTTGTGGTGCAAGGGGGCAGTCCCCTCAAAGCTTTTCATATATGTGCCTCAAGATTATGATCACATTTTTAAGCATCAAAAACCAAATTAAAATAGTAAGACACTTTATAAAGGAAGCATCATGAAACGTATTGAGGTGCACTTGGATTTTGTCTGAAAAATACTTTGGAAAAGGAAAGTAGAATGTAAAGCTGAGATTTTTCAAAGCCATCAATCAGATTTGGAGTCCCATTGTCCAGTAATTTTTATGAGAATTGGACATCTAGATTCCTCAGGCAACTTAGGAAGTCTCACTGTATGTGTGTTTATGATACCTGTTCCAGAAAAATCAAACTTAAGGGTGGTTTATAAAAACACTACCCCATAATAGTCTGAATGCAGACATGACAGCAGGTGGGATTCTTAGAATTGCCTGTGTGACTGAGATATCCTGGTGCAAGAACACAAGACTAGCTATTCAAAGGCTTAATTCTGCTCTTACCACATGTAGTTAATGTTGGTGGAATTACTTCTGATTTGCACTGATGTAAGCGAGAGCAGAATCAGTTCCACTGACTATAAACAAATAGACTCACTTCACTCTACAATATTAGAATCTAACTGAACTCTACAATGGGAGTAAAATTCAGAAAGTAAACAAAAACACATAAATGGTGAAAAGTAAGCCAGATTTTAAAGATTTGTTTAGTTATGAAACCCAAGGCATTACATGTCTATATCACATTATAAGAATGATTAAAGAATAGGAAAAAAACTAATATAAATATATAGGTTTTTATCTTGACAGTACCCCTTTAAAACATTCAGCTGACTACAGTTCATAGCATCCCATTCAAACATCCTGTGTTTTGATTGGCCAACAGTATGTATTAACAGAGATACTCATGACATGATTCAGTAAATGAGAGATGGGTGCTAATCAAAGCCCAGGGTTGAATAACCCCTAAACTTTGTAGATACTTGTCTCCAAAAGACATCTGGGGTCCTGGAGAATAATCAGCTGAATGTGAGTTCCCAGTACAATGCTGGCAAGTTCTAAAGGGGTAACCATGTTAGTCTAGTCCAGCAAACCAAACAAGGAGTCCTGTGGCACTTTAAAGACTAACAAATTTATTTATTGCCAAAAGGGCTAATGCAGTCCTTTGATGTGTAAAGCAAGGAAACCTCAAACAGGAGTAGAGATTACTTTACCTCTCAACATGGTGCAGCCACTGCTGGAATATTGTGTCTGGTTCTGATGTTTATGATTCAGAAGGATGCTGAGAGAGTTCAGAGAAGAGTCACAAGAATGATGAAACAATTGGAAAACATACTTTATAGTCAGACTCAAGCAGCTCAATCTATTTAACTTAACAAAGAGACAGTTAAGAGGTGACTCAATTACAGTTTATACACATTGTCCTGCAAATCTGTGGATATCCACTTTAAATCCACAGACCATTTCTTGTGTATCAGATCAGATGGTCATGGAGGTTGAGACCTCTGAGACTTTTGGCTCAGGGTAGAGCAGCTGCCAGCCACGGGCACAGCCAGAACAGCTGATTTAACTGGTATGTGAGTGGCAGGGGCTCTTAGGTGGAGGGCAGGGCTCAACATCCAATCAACTTAAAGTGTGTGTGCAGTGGCTCATTAGCTGGTTGGGACCCTGGGGCTCCAAAACAGTTGATGGGCTGATGTGTTTATATTTAAAAGGGTGGGCAGAATGTGGATTAGATAAAAGTTTATTCCAGTGGACACAGATGCACATACTTGTATCAATGCTGGGCTCTAGCTATAAGTATCCACATGGGGAGCAAATATTTGATAACTGGCTCTTCAGACTAGCTGATAAGGTACAACACAATCCAATGTCTGAAAGTCAAAGGTAGACAAATTAAGATTGGAAATAAGGCATCAGTGTTTAACAGTGGAGATAATTAAGCACTGGAATAATTTTCCAAGGGTAGTAGTGGATTCTCCATCACTTGCAATTTTAAAATCAAGGATGACTTTTTTCCCAAAAGCTATGCCCTAGGAGTTATTTTGCATGAAGTTCTTTTGGCCTGTGTTATATAGAAAGTCAGACTAGATGATCACAATAGTTACTTCTGGCCTTGGAATCTATGAATCTGGGTCCTGATCTACACTATCTAGCTGGTTGCAATTGTAAAAAAAGCCATGTGCTGCAGACTATAGGCAAAATTATTAATTGCACACACAAAGCTAAGTTTAGACCCCCATTTCTTCAGCTCTAGTACCCAGGCTTCTCACCCTTTACACAAAGGAGAATATCCTTGCTTTACCTTTGAAATAGTTGTAGTCAGCCAAACTCTGCCTGGGATCAGCTATAGCAGTGGTTCCCAATCTTTTTGGCCCAAGGGCCACAAATATCAGTTTTACAACCCTGAAGGCCTGCCAGTCTCTGCCAGCAAGGTCTCCCCTTCACCCCCCAATGCAGCCAGACAGAAGGCATTCAGAGAAAAGGTTGCCTCCTCATTGATCTCTCCTATCTCAGCCTGCCTCAGGGAAACCGCAGACGTCTTGTAGCCTTGTGTGCTCCACCAGGGTCCCTAGATAGTGGCTCTCTTCTGCAGCCAGAGGGATGGAAGATGAGTGCTCCCCTTCCTCTGGCTCCAGCAGGGACACCATCCAGGGGCAATGGTGGTGCTGGGCACAGATAGCATGAGCCCCAAGTGCCCACGCCAGTGCCCTGAGTCCTGAGCTGGCCTGGGGCACAAGCCAGGACCACTGCTGGCTGGCAGCTGCAGTGCCTGGATTCAGTCAAGGATCCGGGGCTGCTACCAGCAGCAGCAGGATCTGGCCCTGGGCCCTGTGGCAAGATCTGGATTGGGCCCAGTTTTGGCACGGTGGAGGTGGGTGGGAAGTGGCATGTTGGGGGTGTGGCTTTGGGTGGATTCCCCAGAGCTGAATGTTGTTGTGGGCCAGCAACAACCCTGACCCCAGCACTTAGGGACCCAAGCAGAGCACTTTTCTATGCTGCCTGCTATAGCTAGGAAGGAGAACACTGATCTCCCATTCCCTTGGCTACAGCAAGGCGCCTACACTGGCCTTTTAGCCCTGTGAAAATGTGCTCCGCCTAGGTCCTTAGGCAGTGGCTGCCTTCTGCAGCCAGCAGGAAGGGAGTCACAGGCTACTTTGAAAGCCTCTTTTGGCCTCTGGGCCACATTGGGAACCTAAAGTCACTGTGAATTTCTTACTACTGGAACCTATAGTCACTACAGAGCTATAGTCACTGTGAATTTGTTACTTCTGGGTTAGCTACGACAGCACCCACTGGACAATCTACTTGTTCCCAAGAGGAGTTCAGTTCATACTCCAAGTCCTCTGGTTACAGTCTCTGGCAGCATTCCTCATGTCCCACCACAGTTCAGTGAATGAAAATACCCCTCTAACTGCAGCACCCTTCATCCATAGCAGACTTATAATGTCATACTGCCCCAAACAAGGAGGGAGAGAAGGATGGACTAACAGCTGCCTCAGACAGAGCTTTCCTTGCTAGCAAAGCTCATTAGCAGTCCCTGACAGTCATAGCCAGCTCAAGGGTTTTTGGCATCGTTAACTATAACTTTGGCACTGCCCCGTCACATGTTATAAGAGATAACATTTTTTTAAATAGAGAAAAAAATTCACTTCTATTTTATTTGGCACCCCTTAAAGCCTGGTGCACTAGGTGACTGCCTATTTCACCTATATGGTTGGGCTGGCCCTGCTGACAATCTCCCTGCTCCAGAAGTTAAAGTTTAATTTGGTGGGCCCCAGAAGCCTTCCTAATCTCAGGCCCCCTTCCCATATTGTCCAGGCCCCCTTCATGTGTGTGTAGGCCCCAGCCCAAGCAGGCTTTTGCAACCACTTCTCAGTACCATATGCATCAGTTGTCACTCCATAAAAATATTTATAATTTTATGTGGCATTTCTATTTATATCAATTATTGTCGCAAACAGAGGCGTTGCTAGCATGGGCCTCCGGGGGCAACAGCTCTCCTGAAACTCAGGACCAGCCCCTGAGTAGCACACCTCTAAACAGCATGGGGGTGCACTGTCGCTCCCCTGCACAGGGAACACTGCCTGCACAACCGGCAGCCAGCAGCCACGGCCTCTACCCAGCTGGAAGACAAGAGTCTTCCGGCTAGCAGGGAACTGCCCCAGGCTGGGCCTGGAAGTTTTTAAAACTCCTGCCCTGGCCTGACCCTGCTCTGAGTATGCTCAGAGCAAGGGCAGGCCGGGAGCCTCAGTCTCTGGTGTAGCTACGCTCTCCTCTGGCAGCCAAGTAAGAAGGCAAGCCGGGGAGAAGTCCAGGGGCAGGCATGCAGGCCTGGCAGGGAAAGGGTGCTGAGGGGGTTGGCCTGGGGCCATGTAGGACAGCAGAGGGACTAGTGGGTTACGGAAGGGCTTGGGGGACTGCAGGGGGGCAGTTGGGGAGGGCTTGGGGAGCCAGTGGGGGTGAAGGGAGGGAATTAATTGGGGGCCGGGTGGCCAGTGGGGGCCTAGGCCCTACCTAATCTTTATGTATAGTGGCGCCCCTGGTCACAAACTAGCTAACACTGCATAACAATAATTATTGTGATTAACAATGTGATAATTACATAAAACATGATATGTAATTGATTGAACACAATAAAAGGCATAAGCAGAAACAATCAAGAAAAACAAAACCACAAAGCTGTATTTATTGCTTCCTGTAAAACACAGATATGAAACTCTCATTAATATCAACATACATACATTTTTGGTTTAAGCTAACTTCAACCAAACCAGTTTATAAAATCAATTAGTATTTTTACATTGACTGCCACATTGATTTCATTGCTGTACCTTCATCCTGAAGGCCAGTCTTTCTTGAGAGACTCTGAGTGCTCATTACTGCTCTCCAGCTTAAAAGTAACCATGATACTTTAAAGGTTCCCACAATGCAGATAGAGGCCTGTCAGATTTGTGGGGCCCAGGAATGTTGTTCCTAGGTGCTCCCACATACTTTAACCCCTGCCCTACTCTTAGGAAGAAAACAAATCCCAACCTTTCAGTTCAGGTGGCCGCTCTCAACCTTTTAAATGCCACTTCTCCAGGTGGCACTTGTTCTGTAGGTACACCTGACTGGCACTGCCTGAATGTAGCAACACTTATTTGCTTATCAGATTGGGAGCATGATTAGGGGTATGGGTGTAAGAGTGGGGGCATGTTCCATCACATAGCCCCTGTGAACCAGCCATCAGACAACAGCATTTCCCATATGCTGAAAACCTATACATTGTACTATATAACTGATGGAATGAAAACCTTGGATTTGACAACTGGTACTTTGGGAAGTTTGAATCCAGATTCTAAGTTTGTGGCTTCAGGTCCAACTCTGATAAATCAAAGTAGCTCCTGGGTGTGGAGCTCTGCCAAGCTTTCAGAATGTCCACCAACCCAGCAGGACACAGGACTTACTAATGCCTTTAACACATCTTATTTCATTTGTGAGAATGGAGACCTTTACAACATGCAATTCCCCTAGGCTCATTAGTTAACCTGACCCTGGATATCTTACTGCAATGGCTACCAAGACAGTTTGCGCTGGGCATTAAAATAACTTTTTATTCTGTTGACTGTCAAACTGGAGTCTTAATTCATTCTAACCTGTCAGGAAAAAGATGGAAAGATCACTGGTGATGTCTCACTGAAAACATCCACTTGCAGCAGCAGCTAAACCAGCACTTCAAATGATAAGCTGTGTTGATCTGTGGGTAGAGAATGACACTGAAACTATTAGAATGACATTCAGCTGACTGGTGGCAGATCCTCACCTTGTATACTAGATTTGCTTCAAGTTATCTCACCTGAAAAATGACACAGTAAGTCCCAAGGAAGGCAGTAAAATGATTAAAAGTTACAGCTGTGCAAATGTTTGCAATGTAACTTGAAACTAGAGCTGTGTCTACAGTAGGGAATGTTACAACCCCCCCCCCATTGTGAGCTCAGGCTCTGGATATTGGAACTAGTGGGTACCCGGGACCTGAGTCTCTCCTTGTTTATGCCAGTGTAAATCAAGAGCAATGCCTATGAAATTAATGGAGTTATGAAGAGTTAAACCAGAGTAATCAAGAGGAGAATAAACATCTGGTGTAGAAAAAGCCTCTAATAGCTTTTAGTATTTTTACGATGTTAAAGACACTGAAAGGCTTCATTGAAATAAGGATGCAAAACTGATCTGGCTGAAGGATCATTGTCTGCACCTGAGAGTATGGGGCTAACACCAGTTCAGCTGTGCAGAGCCTAGTACTGACAAGAATACAATGAAACCTGCTTGGTTTCAGGTATCATTACAAATTCAATGAAAGCAGTGCTGAGGTTTGCCAACCCTTTTTTAAACAAACTTTGGTCCAATTATGGTTTACATACAGATCATGTGAATTTACTGATAAAAAGAGCTCCCTTTCTAACTGCAACTACATTTTGTTCTGAGCTTTTGAGTTCTTTCATCAAGTTCACTCAGGTGTGAGTAAAACCCTTCAGACTGAGACAGAAGAAAATGGACCACTTCCTGTGAAATGAAGCAGTCAAGCTCTGCCCAGCACTGGTTGAGGCAGGCTAGCAGAGGTATTCAGATGAAGAGAGAATAAGGACACCATTTTTCAAAGCAACCAAGTAATTTAGGAGCCTAAGTCCCATTATTCATGTTCCCAAGTCACATAAAAGCTTCTGATTTTTTTTTTTTACTCTGGAAATGATTAATTTGGAAACAAGAAAAGTAAGAGCTATGGTAGAGTGATCTATAAAATATTGACTAGTATAAAGGTGACCTGTCAAATTCTCTCATTTACCTTTTCCTGTAAGACGTGAACAAAATGGCACACAATGAAACTGAAACATAATGCATCTTATAAAATAACTGCTTTTATACAAAAGATATATTTATCCTGTAGAATTCTCTGCTGAGGTATATACCTAGGAGCTCAACTGACTGTGAAGATAATAATCAGAATGAAAACTAGAAATAAACAGATGGAGTGAAACATTCCTGAATCAGCAGACAGCATAAAGCAGTAACTGACAGGTGTGAACTGCCCCATGTCACCTGAAGCTCAGTAACAAGAATTTAAATGCAACCGCTATCAAGTATTTTATTATTTGATCACTAGTTCAACCTGTCTACTATTGACAAATTTATTCAAGGAAGGAGATGGACAATCATATCATGAGGATCATGGAGTCTCAGGTGACAAAGGCATAGTTTGTGCATGGGCTTAGAGGAGTACTATTACCTCCCCCACCTCCATGTTAACCCTTGGATTTTAATGAGGCAAATAGCTTAGTAAGTAGACATAAATGCAACTAGAATATCCAAATATACTCAATATAATGATCAAGACTGTCAGTCAATACTCAAGTTTTAGAGTAATGAAGACAGGAAAAAATGTTCCTCATTGGATAGTTGTACACAATAAACCAAGTGGATTTATGTGAATTTTACATCATCCTCTGAAGCTCCCACTATTTGTCACTTTCAGAGTCTGGATGCTGGACTGACTGGCTGGACCACTGATCTGTTCTATTAAGCCAATTTCTAAACCACTAATTTCTAAACCACTAGCCCTTCTGTGTCTACCAGAAGGGAGAGAGGGGAATCCTTCTAATTGTTGTGTCACTAAATGTACGTTACTCTTGCTCTGTTGTTTCCAGGGGAAGCGGATTGTCAGTGAGAAACGGAGTTCAGATGGCCTGGTGAGTGAATGTGGGATCCCAGACCTGAGTGAGGAAGAGATGGACCATCTGGTAGCTTTCCGCAGAGGGAGACGGATGCAGATTGCTATCACCATGGACAACCAGGAAAAAGTGAGTGCATTTCAAGAGTCTGTGTCATAAGGACCACTCCTATTGGTTTAGGGGAGCCAAGGGGGAGAGCTTCTATCAGTGAAAGCATTCTGGCAGCAGGTCAGATGGAGATACTGTTTATTGGTAGTGTGGAAGTTACAGGGCTAAAGCTTTCTGGCTATCATAGCTCAGAAGGAGACAAGGCTGTAGGCCCTGATCCACCTCCCTTTTTCTGTGACCCTTGCTCTAGCTATCTTCGTACTCACTCGGTTTTGACCTCAACAGATTCTTCAGCAAGCTCCCCCTTTAAGATTTCTGTGAGATTCCTTTGGGAACAAAAGCAGGGGCGCGCATTGCCAAGTACTTGTCTTGCATTTAAGGAGGAAAAAATGCAAAAGAGATTATCCTCTAAGTTACTTGAGGTGGACAATATCTACTTCCAAAATAAACTGATGTGAGCCATAGTGCAGCCCATACAATGATTTTGTTGAAATTTTTAGATCTTGAAAACACAGCCATCAAATGCTTATTGCAAACACCTTCCCCACAAAAAAAGATGCCTTTCAATATAAGGGAAGCCACAGCCAAGTAAGAGTGTGCTGCCGACAGCCAGTGCTCAGCACCACTAAAAATTACAAGAAAAAACATAAAGCTAAATAGACAAAACATGGATATACATAAGGGTCAAAGGATTAATGCAATTTCCCTCAATGGGACTGTAGCCAAAGTGAGCTGCTAACTGCTTTTAGTCTTCTGTATTTTCTCCTCCCTACTGAGAGTTTGACTGGAGATAAAGTACTCCATTATCTGTTTCCCTATGGTTGCTTTACACTGAGTGTCAAAGAACAGATAAGTCAACAGATTGAGCTACCATTGTATACCTAGCGCACAGGAGGTTTCCATGGTATCATAAAACTAGTGTAATAGTTTTGCAATGTGCCAAAGGGGAATTGTCAGGGCACGCTTGTGGGAGCAGGAATGTGGTCTCTGTACCTCTGTGCTGTGTCTATTCTTTGCTGCTCAAACAGGTCTTGAGTCATTGGAAGTCGGTGTATATATTACTAGAGCAGCCTTAAGGCTATTGCAACTTATGCCACTTAGATTGTAAAAGTCATCTTTCCTATCCCCCCATTTCTACATGAAGTGGATCTCTCCCAGATCTAATAATCAGAGCCTTAAAGTTTGAGAAAAGGAAGCTGAGTTCACAATGCCTTACATTCAGCTACCAGCAAGCCTGCTTTACCATAGTAACAGCTAAACAGAGTATGCTTAGAAAATGGAAAGGGATTTTTTTCTTGTCATGCTCAGTAGAAATCACTGCAATTTTATAAATTTTTATAAATTTTATCAAATTCTCCTCCTCCAAGAGGTAAATAGATGGTTCAGCTTGGTTCTGGGCATATTCAGCAGAAAGTCCAAAACAGTCCAAAAGCCTTGGTTCTCCTTCCCCTCAAATAACTTTCTGATCACACTGTTTTGTCACACTTTAATGTACCATTACCCAATTAGATGAGTTAATTTGGAGCTATCAGGGAGAAGAGGCAATATTTCCCTGTTATTGCCTTCTAGTCCCCATTTGCAAATGCCCACAGCATACTCAATGGACTCTGCTGAAATTTCCCCAACAATGCTTCTTGTAAATGCTGAACCTATGCTTCTTCTTCAAGCGCTGCTCTCATCATTCAAATACAGGTATATATGTGCCGCAGCGTACGGTAGTTCGGAAAGTCTTTTAGCCTAGCCTGTTAGGTCAGGACACGTGGCCAATGCCCCCTCTGTGCAGCGACTGTGGCTATGTAGGTGACCATGACCCTAACCCTCCCAGTCCCTTCTTTGCGCCAACTCTGGTTAGCGGGGATGGTGGGAGGGATCTGAATGTCTGTGAGCAGCCCATCTTGAAGCAGGACGGTTACATTGGTAACCCACCATTCTTCTTTGAGTTCTGCTCGCATCATCCAGTTACAGGTGTATATGTACCACAGCACACCGTAGCTTGGAAAGTCTTTAGGCTTAGCCTGTCAGGTCAGAGCAGCGGCCAATGCCCCCTCCGTACTGTGACTGCGGCTATATATGTGGCCGTGACCCTGACCCTCCCAGTTCCTTCCTTCCACCCTCAGCAACAGTATCAGAACAGCCAAAACTTGCGGAAGCAACTGCCTGTTCTCATTTGTTCGTGATAACGATGCCGGGGTTTAAGCCTTGCCCATCATGCTACAAAGCCTTCCCGACTGGCAACGCCAATGAGAAATGTCTCATGTGCCTCAGTGAGTCACACCTTGTGGACAATTGCTCCATCTGCAAGTCCTTTAAGTGGAGGACCCACAAGGACAGGGACCAGAGTTTGTGCAAGCTTGTCCAAGATCAGGTATCTCAGCCAGTGCCCGCCACCTCTCTCGTGCTGCATGCTCTCCCAGCCCCACATGCAAATTCTGCACCGGAACCTATCCGGTGCTGCTCTCCAGTTCAGAATACGAAGCCATGATGGGCATCTGAGTTGGCATCGGTTTGGCACCGTCTTTCACCGCCCTGGACACACCTCCTCAGGAGCTGGGACTGAGGCACCTTTTGGTACCATCGACACTGGAGGCCCTCGCAGTAGCTTGGGTCCTACTCCAGGCACCAGCTCCAGTACCATTTGAGCAAGCCAGGTCCAAGGGCAAGCCGGTGCTTTCGGTGAAGGAGTGGATGATGAGAGGCTCAGTACTGCTCCTTTCCTCGGCACTGTCAAGCCCTCCACTGGTACCTCAGAATGGTACCGAAGACCATTTGGATGACCACTCCTCCCAGCACTCATCCCGTGAGCCCTCGATACCTTGCTCTGAGGGCTCTAGATGGGTGAGGTCTAACTCTGCCTTGCTGGCTTCCTCCTGCTCCACTCCTTGGTGCCGGGGATCCCTGAGAACCCAGAAGCAAAACCCTGGTACCAGTGGACAGGCGGGTAAGCGGCGCTGGAAGCGTTCCCCGATGCCCCCGCCCAGAGGAGCCGCAGCCCCAGCAACCCTGGCGCAGGTGACACAGTGGGGATCCAGACATGGTGATGTGGGGCCAGAGGGCACACAGAGGGAAAGGGGCCATTCCCGCTCCTGTTGACCCACGGCCCTAGACTCCACCAATCACTGGTCATAGGGATGGTTGGATCGGATGCCTGACGAAGATCCTGTCTCCCGGCACCTGTTGGCACCATCGTCGACTTGAACCCCTGACTCATCGGACCTATCCGATGATGAACCCCACCCAGACTCCACTCGGTGCAGTAGATTGGGGTCCCTTCATCCTCTTCCCTGGATGAAGTTACCTTCCAAAGACCCCTGGCATACAGGGACGACCCCCACACACAGCAGGAGCTGCTCTGTTGTATGGCAGCAGACCTGAACTTAGACTTAGGGGTGGTCAAAGAGGAGTGTGATCCCCTCTTTCACGTGGGGGATGCTGCCCTACCTGCAAAGGTGTCTGTACCCCTCCATGAGGGGGTGTACAGTATTGCAAGGGCACGATGGCTAACCCTATCATCAACTGCTTCCATGTCCAAGGTGCAGATCGGAGGTAACATGTTCCCCCTGATAAGTTCACGTTCCTCTTCCATCACACTATACCAGGAGCCCTGGTGGTGGACACAGTCAACCAGAAGGAAAGGCAGGGCCAACTGGGTTCTACCACCAAGAACAAGGAGGCAAAGAAACTTGACCTATTTGGCAGGAAGGTTTATTCTACCTCCGCCTTAAAGCTGCGCATTGCCAATCACCACGGTCTCATGGGGAGATATGTGTTCAACCTCTGGAGGGCTATGGAGAGTTTCAGTGATTGCGCCCCTATGGACTGCCCAAGGGACTTTGAAGTGATGGTGGAGGAAGGGGTCTTGGCCTCTAGAGTTGCCCTTATGACCTCCTGGGATGCATCTGACACAGCCTCACGCAACATGGCCTCTGCCATGGCCATGAGGCGAGTGGCCTGGCTTCAAGGCTCGGGCCTGTCCCAGCAGATGCAATTGATCATACAGAAGCTACCATTTGAAGGCCATGCTCTCTTTGCTGAGTCCATGGATTCAAAGCTGCATGGGATGAAGGACTCTAGGGCCACCCTTAAGTCCCTAGGCATGTACACACCACCACCTGCTAGACGCTCCTTCCGGTCCCTGCAGCTGCAACAACAACCACAGCAGCTGCAACAGCAGACCCAGATTCAAGGCTCCAGTTTCCGGTCCTACCAGTACCCTCAGCACCAGTACAGGGGTCTGGACAGGGATAAGATCCACCCAGGCAGGGGCCAAAAACCCCAGTCCTCCCGGCTGGTTGTCAAAGACAAGGTACCGCACGTTCAGTGGGACAGAAGCAGTGCTTTTGATGGTCAGCCTGAGGGCAGCAGAACCACAGCCCTGATCCTAGCCTTTGCCAACCGTTTGGCCCGGTATATTCAGCACTGGGCCAACATCACAACTGACCAGTCGTTGCAGGACATGGTCTCAAAGGGGTATCTCATAAAATTCTGGTCCATGCCTTGGGACAGAAAACTGCCCCCTTCTTGAGTCTTGGGAGCTGGGAACTAGACCTGATACTCGAGAGAGAGTGCAAAAAACTCCTCTTCCTCAGGGCCATAAAGAGGGTCCCAAGATTGGAGCAGGGAAAGGGGTTTTATTTTCGCTACTTTCTAGTTCCCAAGCCAAATGGAGATTGAGACTCATCTTAGACCTCAGAGCTCTAAACAAGCATGTAAGGAAAATAAAATTCTGTATGGTTTACCTATCACAGATTGTCCCATCTCTGGATTACGGGGATTGGTTCCTGGCACTCAGTCTAAAGGATGCTTACTTTCACATAGTGATGTGCCCCTGCCATAGAAGGTTTCCAAGATTCATGGTGCAAGGGAAACATTTCCAGTTCACGTCGCTCCCTCTCGTGCTCTCTTTGGCCCCCAAGGTGTTCACAAAATGCATGGTAGCAGTTGCTGCACACCTGCGCTAGCAGGGTATAAAGATATACCTATACCTAGATGACTGGCTGATAAAAGGGAAATCAAAAGCCCAGGTCAAACACAGCGTCAAAGTAGTGAGTCAGCTGTGTAAGTACCTGGGGCTTTGTATAAATCGAGAAAAGTCAAAACTCTTCCCATCCCAGGACGCAGAGTCCATAGGAGCTCTTCTAGACTCCAAGAAAGGGAGGGCTTCTCTGCCTTCCTCAAGATTTCAGTCATTTTGCACCATCATTGTGGAGCTGCAGGACTCTCAGGCAACTATGGCCCGATACAGTCTCCAGCTCCTCGGGCACATGGTGGCCTCCGCTTCAGTGATACGGACAGCCCGCCTGAGAATGAGACCGTTCCAGATCTGGCTGTCCACAGCGTTCCACCCCCAGAGACACCTTCTGTGAAAGGTACTGTCTGTCCTGTGCAATGTTCTGGGGATGCTAGAGAGCTGGAGTGATAGCCTCTTTGTCATAGGGGGAATTCCCTTTGAGGTGTCAGACCCTATGGTGACCCGGATCACCAATGCCTCAGACTTGGGCTGGGGAGCCCATGTATCAGGGGGACTTTCCACCCAGGGACACTGGTCCTCCAGGGACAGACCCCTTCACATAAATGTGAAGGAGCTGTGGGCTATCAGATTGGCCTGCAGGACCTTTCTGGACAGAATAAAGGCAAAACAGTCCAGATCCGAACAGACAACACTATGACCATGTTCTACACAAACCAGCAAAGGGGTGTCCATTCCCCAGCTCTCTGCACGGAGACAACCAGACTCTGGGAACTAGCCCTGAGGTCCAATTTCACCCCAGTGGTGGCTCACCTGCCTACGGAGGGCAACAGGCTAGTAGACTCGCTCAGAAGAACCCCTCTTGCCCAGCGTGAGTTGTCCCTCCACAATACAGTGGTATCCCACCTAGTCAACAGGTGGGGAACACCTCAAGTGTACCTATTTGTGACATGACAGAGACGCAAATGTTGTCTCTTCTGCTCCCTCAGGGCTTGGGAGGAAGGTTCGCTCAAGGACGGCTTCCTGCTCTGTTGGTCAAGACTCGTGTTGTATGCCTTCCCACCAATCCTGCTGCTGTACAGGGTCCTCCTGAAGGTAAAGCGGGATGGAGCAAACATGATATTAATAGCTCTGGATTGGCCCAGACAACACTGGTACTCGATCCTACAGGAACTGTCCATAGATGGACCACTCTGTCTCCCCCTGTGGGTGGACCTCCTAACACAGAATTCGGAGCACCTGAGGCACCCAAATTCCTGGCTCCTGCACCTGATGACCTGGAGACTCCATGGCTAAGTGAGCAGGAAAGATTCTGCTCAGATAGGGTCAAGAGGCTACTAATCGGTAGTAGGAGACCCTCCACTAGAGCCACCTATACAGCCAAATGGAAACATTTTTCCCACTGGGCAATAGGTAAAGGGGCTATACCTATATCAGCCCCTATACGTTTAATCCTTGATTACATGCCAGACCTCAGGGATAAGAGCCTCTCCCTTTCCTCCCTAAGGGTCCATCTGGCAGTGATTTCAGCCTTCCATGATAAGGTGGAAGACGTTCCAGTCTTCTCCCACCCTACCTCCACCAGATTCCTGAAAGGGTTCAGAAGAGTCTTCCTGCAACCCCAGGAACCTGTTCCACAATTGGACTTAACGTGATGCTCCGCAGCCTAACGGAGCCCCCTTATGAATCTTCGTACTCATGCACTCTGCTGGTCCTTGCATAGAAGGTGGCCTTTTTGGCAGCGATTACCTCAGCCAGAAAGGTATCCGAACTGAAGGCCCTTTCTTCAGAACATCCATACATGAGGTTCTTCCCTTATAAGGTGGTGCTCCACCCGCATCCATCTTCCTTACTAAGGTAGTCTCTCCATTTCACCTTAATCAGGACATTTGCCTGCCAGTGTTCTTCCCAGACCCTCAGGTTACAGAGAACCAGAGGAAATGGCACACCCTGGATGTCAAAAGGGTGCTCTTAATGTATATCGAGTACACACGCCCATTCTGCAGAACCTTCCAATTGTTTGTGGTGGTCACGGAGCACAAAAGAGGACTTCCAGTGTCGTCATAGTGCATTTCCAACTGGATCGTAAACTGCATTAAAGAGTGCTAGAGAAGGTCGAATATGCCCCTCCCAGGGAAAGTCAGGGTTCATTCAACCAGGGCCCAGGCTTCATCAGTGGCCTTCCTTGCCCAGGTCCCAATCCAGGAGATCTGCAGGGCAGCTACATGGTCGTTGGTATATACCTTCACAACACACTGTGGTGTTCTCCAACAGGCTAGAGAAGATGCTGTGTTGGGCAGAGCCATCTCAATGTGGGTAATCTGTAACTCCTCCCACCCGCCTTGGGTATGGCTAGCAGTCTCCTGTAAAGGAATGATGTGAGCAGTGGTTGAAGAAGAATGGTTGGGTTACTGATGTCACTCTCCTTCTTCAATATGGGCTGCTCGCATACATTTAGTTCCCTTCCACTATCCCCACTAACCTGAGTTAGTGAAAAGAAGGGACTGGGAGGGTCAGGGTCATGGCCACCTATATAGCTGTGGTCGCTGCGTGGAGGGGGCTTTGGCCGCCGCCCTGACAGGCTAAGGCTAAAGACTTTCTGAGCTACCATGCGCTGCAGCACATATACACCTGTAACTGAATGTATGTGAGCAGCCCATCTCGAAGGACGGTTACATCAGTAACCCACTGTTTCACTGAGCCTATGCTGTCCTCCTCTGAGACTAGGTTTCATATTTGAGGTTTGAGTTTGAAGCAAGTGATCTGGGTAGGGAAGCAGAAGCGGCTTTTGGAGTAGGTGAAGCAGGTGACTACACAGGGCCCCGAGCAGTAAGGGGCCCTGTAGCATACTGCAGGGCTTGTCATCTGCTTCGCCTAAGTCAAAAACTGAGGCATCCCAGGACCAGCTCAAGGAGTTGTGGTATGCCACGCCCTCCCCAAGTCAGTTTTTGCTACTACAGGAGTGGGGGAAGGGGGAACCTGGCCTCCATTCTTGGCTGGCTTACCCCTGCCTGCAGGGCAGGGAACAGCTGTCCCAGGGGCAGAATGGGCTAGCCCTCCCACCAGCAGGCAGCTGTGCCAGGCTGGGAGTCTTTAAATCTCCCACCAACAGTTCTGGGGGCCAGGTAAGGGAGTGAAGGGGACCTCTGGGGGGGTTGGGGACCCGCAGAGGGGGTGATCAGGGAGCCAGTGGGGAAGATGCTGGGGGGGGAGGGGTCAGAGAACTGGTGGGAGGTGGGGGACGGCTGGGGCCTGAGGTAGGGAGCTGGGGCTGTGGGGAGGGGGCAGGGCTGATGACGAGCTGGGGCCAGTGGCTGAGAACTGGGGCTACGGAAAGTGTGGCAGTCGGGCTGTGGGGGGGGGCTGGGGCCAACAGTGGAGAGCTGGGGCTATGGGTAAGGTATCACAGGGGCCTATGGGGGCCCCACAGTGGGCCTTCACCTAGGACCCCAGATAGCCTAAGGCCACCTCTGTAGGGAAGGAGAGAGAACCCGCGCTCCTGCATTCAGGTGGACAGATGACTCCTGTGGGGGCTGAGACATGACCAAGTGGGCGCCACATGGAGAAGAATTCCAGGGTCATTTGGTCACATTTGCAGCCTTGCAGTGCAGCAGAAATGTGTCAAGTGCATAGAATGGCTGCAGGAAATATCAAGCTGGGGCTTAAAATTAGAGAGTCTAAATACCTTACCTAGTGTACTGAAGAAGAGATAAATGCTGCTTGCCAATGTAAGGGCCTGAAAGGAAAAGGAACAATAAAGAATGTTGCATTTCTCCTTATTGGTATGTTAGCACAGTCTTGAACTAAAGACACTGACATGAACTCACTTCACAGAGCCACCTCTATTTATTCCTAGTAGAGAGCACAGGGGAAGCTCTCCTCCTGCTGTTGGTACAGAGCTTGTCTCTGTCCCCAGGGAGAGAGTTCTCAGAATTTCTTCCTGAGACTGGCAGTCTGCCACTGTATAAAAAGACACTCACTTTAGGGGATGTTTGGGAAAACACCAAAAAACACCCAGTCACCCAGCCAGTAAGCAAACTGGGAGCTGCTACCCTGGCCTTCAGAGGAGGAAGAGTAGAACTGAGAAGACTAACAGAAACCAATTGACATTACATTCCCAAACTTGGTGCTTATTTTAGTTAAGTAGGTTTTTTTTAAAGAGGTTTTTGTAGATTGACTAGTTGTTAAATTAGCCCCTATAGAAAAAAAGGGGGTAGAGTTGACTTCTGACTTAGACTGTAAGGCTATGTCCACACACACACAGTTATTTTGAAATAAGTTATTTCAAAATAAAGTCCTTATTTTGAAATAAGTTAATTCAAATTAAGAAAATCTTAATTCAAATTAAGGGAAGCCTGCTTTTAAAACAGCTGTTATTTCGAAATGGTTATTTGGTTACAATGGTGGTTGTTTCAAATTAAAAGCCTTGTGTGAACACAGCCTTAGGGTATGTCCACACGTCTCTTTTATTTCGAAATAACATTGGTTATTTCGAAATAAAAAAAATTAGGTCCACATGACATTTTCTTATTTCGAAATGACAGGCTCTGTCATTTCAAAATAAGAACTGTCATTTCAAAACAGCTTAAACCCCATTCATTTAGAAATGGCTGTTATTTCGAAATAACGCTGTTTGGACATCTTGTTTTGAAACAGTTGTTTCGAAACAATGGTGTTGTTTTGAAACAACATGTCCAAATGGTGTTATTTCGAAATAACAGCCATTTCAAAATGAATGCGGTTTAAGCTGTTTCAAAATGATGGTTCTTATTTCAAAATGACACAGCCTGTCATTTTGAAATAAGAAAACATCATGTGGACCTAATCTTTTTTATTTTGAAATAACCAGTGTTATTTCAAAATAAAAGAGACGTGTGGACATACCCTAAGGCTGTGTTCACACGAGGCTTTTAATTCGAAACAACAACTGTTGTTTCGAATTAAAAGTTGACATGTCCAGACGACGTTTCCTTATTTCAAAATAAGGAAAATCATTTTGATATAATAAAACCTCATTGTATATCGAAATGGGGGTTATTTTGAAACTCCGGTTTCCAAATAACCATGTCTGGCTCTGTTATATCGATATGCCCCAGATATCGATATAACATTGGCCTTGTTCCCAGGGTGCATAGCACCCTGGGAGTAAGTCCCACCCCCCCCAGCACCCTGGCCAGGGAGCTGAGGGGAGGTGCAGGGGGGCACGGGAGGGCAGTGGTTTCCCCAGCCACCTTTCCCCGCTGCCCTGGCTGCCAGCAAGCTAGGGTAGCGGGGAAAACCAGCTCGGGACCCGCCGCCCCCCCCCCCGGCTGCCAGCAAGCCCTCCTTGCGGGGCCAGCCAGCTAGGAGACTTGCTCCCGTGGTGGCAGTAGGGGTGCCCCATGGTCCCTCCCCTGCTCTCCCACCAGCAGCGGGGGACGCAGAGCAGGGGGATCCCTGCCCTGGGGGCTTTTTCCCCTGCCTGGCTCTCCAGGTGAGAGCCAGACAGGGGATTGGGTGGCAACATGTCCCTGCCAGGGGGCCATGTTACCACATCTCCCAGGGTGCCCCTCTCCTGAATCGATATATCAAGTCCTGTGTCCGGACTTGCTATTTCGATTTGGTGTTTTTCCTTAATTCGATTTAAGTTAAATCGAATTAAGGATTTTATTTTGAATTATCTTATTTTGAAATAAGCATTTACGTGTGAATGTAGCCTAAGACTTTGTCTGAACTGTAATCTGGCGTAAACCAGAGGTTCTCGGCCCATTTACTGCCATGACAAGAGTCCTCCCAATTGTGTACGACACAGGGATACCACCCCATCCTGCACAGACTGTCACTGCTGAGTGTCCCCCTGACACCAGCATTTTCAGTGGCCACTCAAATTAAAGTAGCCATCTCCACCAGAAAAACCTGCCACCACACATACTTTCGGCAGTGGCAGGCTTGATGAGTAGCTCCTGTAGCCACGGAAAGAAGTTTTGGTGACGGCTCTTAAAAGGGCAGTGCAGCTCCCCTCAGGACCCATAGACTCTGTAATGGTTTCTTTAGGGGCTGAGGCGGGGGGCGGATTGCACTGGCAGCCTCATTGTGGTGACATACTCAGCCACTGAGGCATGGCACAACACAATAGTTGAGAACCGCTGGCTTAGACTACAGGTATATGAATTGCTGCACACACCAAAAGTGCTGTGTTGTAACTGCCCTGTGTGTATGCAGCTAGCAAGCACTAAAAAGTATCTAGTTTGCACTGATACACTCCTCTTAATAACATAAGAACAGCTATGGTGTCAAAGCAATGGTCTGTCTAGCCCAGCATCCTGTCTTCTGACAGTGGCCAATGCCAGATGCTTCAAAAGGAATGAATAGAACAAGTGAGCCATCCCCTGTTGCTCATTCCCAGTTTCTGGCAAACAGAGGCTAGGGATACTTCTGAGCATGGTTTTGCATCTTTTCCCATCCTGGCTGAGAGCTGTTGATGGACCTATCCTTCATGAACTTCATTTTTGAGGCTTGGATTTCACAACATCCTCTGGCAGAGTTCCACAGGTTGACTGTGTGTTGTGTGAAGAAATACTCTTGTTTGTTTTAAATCTGCTGCCTATTAATGTCTTTTGATGACCCTAGTTCTTGTACTATGAGAAGGTGGTAAATACTACATCTTTATTTACTTTCCTCACACCAGTTACGATTTTACAGATCTCTGTCATAGTCCCCCCATAGTCATCTTTTTTCCAAACTGAAAAATCCTTGTATTATTAATCTCTTCCCCTATGGAAGCTAATACCCCTAATCATTTAGTTGCCCTTTTCTGTACCGTTTCTAATTCCAATGTATCTTTTTTTGTGATGGGGCAACCAGATCAACATTTAAGATGTGGGTGGACCATGGATTTATATAGTGGCAATATATTTCCTGTCTATTGCTTTCCTTATGACTCCCAATATTCTGTTAGCTTTTGATGCTGAGCTGTACATTGAATGGATGTTTACAAAAAACTATCCACAACTACGAGATTTTTTTCTTGATGGGGTCTCAATTAGCTGTTCCAATTCATTTTATATGTATAGTTGGGATTATGTTTTCTAACATGTATTACATTGCTTTTATCAACATTGAATTTTATCTGCCATTTTGTTGGCCAGTCACCCAGTTTTGTAAGATCCCTTTGTAAGTCTCCACAGTCAGTTTTGGACTTACCTGTCCTGAGTTGTTTTATGTCATCTGCAAATTTTGCCACCTCACTGTTTACCGCTTTCCCCAAATCATCTATAAATATGTTGAAAAGCACTAGTCCCAGCACAGACTACTTGAGGACAACAGAATTTCCTCTCTCCATTTTGAAAGCTAACCATTTATTCTTGCCCTTTGTTTCCTGTCCTTTAACCAGTTATTGATACAGGACAGCAACCTCCCTCTTATTCTATGATTGCTTATTTTGCTTAGGAGCCTTTGCTGAGGGACCGTATCAAAGACATTCTGACAATCTAAGTTCACTATATCCACTGGATCAGTGTTGCCCACATACTTGTTGACCCCCTCAAAGAATTCTAGTAGATTTGTGAGGCATGATTTCCCTTTACAAAAGCCACATCAATTCTTCCCCAAAAAATCTTTTTCATCAGTGTGTCTGAAAATTCTGTTCTTTACTACAGGTTCAACCAATTTGCCTGGTACTGAAGTTAGACATAGTGGCCTAAAATTGCTGGGATCACTTTTGGATTCCTTTTTAAAAATTGGTATTACATTAGCTACTCTACAGTCCTCTGGTACAGAAGTTGATTTAAATGCAGGGGTTAAAGTAAGCTGGAACATGGAGGAATGCTGTTCCAGGGCCCACTTTTTAGGGGCTTAATGTTCTGGGGCCCCTAAAATAGAAAATGGAGCCGGAATGCTGCGTTCCAGGGCCCACCATTGAAAAATAGCAGGCCCCAGAACATGGCATTCTGGTTCCATGTTCTATTTTTAGGGGCCTGAATGCTGGGCCCCTAAAAATAGCAAGCCCTGGAGCGGCATTCTGCCACATTCTGGCAGGCAGGGGCAGGGGCCAGGGATGTTGCTGGGGGGCTCAAGCCCCACCTCAAGCTGGGGTCTGCTGCCCTGACCCAGGGCCTACTGCCCCCACTTCCCCAGCTGCACTGCCGCCGGTAAGTGCGAGTGCAGCCTGGCTCACACTGGGTGGTTATTGGGGGGCAGGGTGTGGGGCACTGGCATGAGGGGGAACAGGAGCATTCCAGGGCCCCCAAATTATACTTTAACCCCTGTTTAAATGATAGGTTAATCCCACAGACAGTAGTTCTGCAATTTTATATTTGAGTTCTTTCAGATCTCTTGGGTGAAAACTATCTAGTCCTAATGACTTATTACTATTTAATTTATCAATTTGCTCCAAAACTTCCTCTAATGACACCTCAGTCTGGAACAGTTCCTCAGATTTGTCATCTAAACAGAATGGTTCAGGTATGAGTATCTCCCTCACAACCTCAGTCATGAAGAGAGATGCAAAAAACTCATTTAATTTCTCTGCAAACACCTTATCTTCATAGAAGGGTCCTTTAGCATCTCGGTCATCTAATGCAGACTTTAGCAGACTTCCTGCCTCTGATGTATTTAAATTTTTTTTTGCTACTATTTTTTTAGTCTTTGGCTAGCTGTTCTTCGAAATCTTTTCTGACCTTCTTAATTATGTTTTTACAGTTCACTTGCCAGAGTTTATACTCCTTTCTATTTTCCTCAGTAGAATTTAACTTCCACTTTTTAAAGGATGCCTTTTTGCCTCTAACTGCTTCCTTTACTTTGATTTAGCCATAGTGGCACTTATTTGGTCCTCTCACTTTGTTTTTTTTAATTTGGGGTATCTGTTGAAATGGAGCCTCTATTATGCCTTCAAACAGGACCATTTTAATGCAAACAAAGTACTTGTTTGCTCACACCAGCAGCATCCCCACAAAGCAGGTGCAGCATAGCACTTTGAGGCACACGCAGCAATTCTCATTGTGTAGTCCAAACGGCAGGGCCACATAGACAAAGCCCAAGTATGAGATGAGAGATCTTGGAAGGCTACAACAAACAAACAGGATGTATATCTATACTGCACTTAAAAACGCACTTGGACTACAGGGCTGTTTCATTGCAGTGTAGATTTCTGGACTTCAGTTTAAGCTCAGGATCCCCTACCCCACCTTGCAGGGTCCTGGAGTGTGCGGTCCAGTCAGAGCCACTGCAGTAAAACAGTCCTGTGAGTCTGAATCAGTTGGCACAGGCCAGTCACGGGTGTTGAATTGCACCACAGAGGTATCCAGAGGGAGCACAAAGTACTACTGGGATAACAGTGCAATAAGCAGTACTCACGGTACACAAGCAGCCTGCAACTAGTGTGTCATCATGCGACTCAAATATAACTGGGTTAGAGCATTGATGGGGTCTCCCCAAGCCCAGTCAGTGAGATATACTTAGGTTTCCCACTATGCTATGTATGTTAAATAGGTGATAACCAGTTCCTAAGAATTGGTTAAAGCAAAGGGGGTCAAACATGAGGCCCGGCTGGCGAAGTCTTCCACTTGGCCCATGACTGCACTGAATGCTGAATTATTGCAGAGGCTTAAGCTCTGGGCTACAGCCAAAAAGAGACCCTGGGCAGGGGTTAAAGTATACTTTAGCGGGCCCTGGAACCCTCCTAAATTTCTGGGACCCTTTCACACACATCCAGACTGCCTTCATGCACATCTGGGCCCCCTTCATGCATGTCTGGCCTCCCCAAAATGCTTGCCCCGCACCCCAGTTACTGCCCCTGAGACACTTACCCCCATCAGGCCACTCTTTCCCCATGTCTTCCTCAGCCCCAAGCTCTACTTCCTAAGCTCCCTGCCCCCATGTCCCCACTCCTGCTCTCCTAACCCCCACCCCCCAGATGCCCCATCTTCACTTCACTCCCTTCAGCCCCCCAACCCCCTCCACATTTCCCCAGCCTACCTCCCTCGAGTCCCTCCAACCCCTTCCCTAACCCCCCTACCCAGCTGCCAGCTTCTCCTGTGCCCCCAAGACACCCAAGCCCTCCTCCAGCTTCTCCTTCTCCCCTGAGACACCATCAACACCCCCACTGCTCCCCCAGACACCCAAGCCCCTCCCTAGCACCCCAGTCCTTCCACTGGCCCCTGTGGTCCCCTGAGCCCTTCCCTAACCCCCCACCCTCCCACCAGCTTCCCCCTCTCCCGCAGCCTTTCCCCGCCAGGCTAGCTCGCCTGTCCCCGAACCGCCCCCCCTCAGGAGCCCCTTGCCTGGCTGCCATGTGGAGTGACCCTGGCACAGGCTGAGGCTCCAACCCTGAGCCTGTTCTGACTGAGCACGCTTAGAGGCTCTGAGCATGCTCAGTCAGAGCAGGCTCAAGGCAGGAGTTTTAAAAATTCCTAGGCCCAGCCTGGGGAGGGTTCCTGCCAACTGGAAGACTCTGTCTTCTGGCCATGGCTGCCAGGTGTGCGCAGCCTGGCGGAACACTGCGTTCCAGTGCGTTTCTCTATTTTTAGGGGGGCTCAGAACACAGCATTCTAGTGCATTCTTCTGTTTTTAGGGGGGCCCGGAATGCTGCACCCCCTAAAAATAAGAGGCCCTGGAATGCTATTCTGGGGTATTCTGGCTTACTTTAACCCCTGGCCCTGGGCTCCAGCCCCTAAAACCCTGATAATCCAGCATCTGCCTGGCTCGGTGCCAGCAAGGCAGGAGAGCTAAAAGTGCTCCTACCCTGATGGTGCTGGGGGACGGGGGGGGGGCGGAGCCCCAGAGCCAGAGGCCAGGCTCTGTGCCCCAGCCCACCCCCTGGTTCAGTGGGCCAATCCCTATTCTCTCTGCCTGGGGGAGTGGGGTTGGCTGGCTTGTGGCAAAGCTGCTGCTGCTCTGGTGTGGGCTTCTAGGGCCTGTGGCCCTGGGGGGCTGTGCTGGAGGCCCCCACACTGTGTGCTAGATGCCCTCCCACCTCTTTTGCAGACTGGTCAGAGTGGGGCTGGGAAAGAAGCACCCTCTGGACTTAGGGCCCCCCATGACGAGGGAGAGTGGGGGCCAGTCTGATTGGTGGTGGGGGCCTATCGGAGGGCATGGTGGGAGGCAGCCTGGGGCCCCCCGGTTGGTTAATCTGGTCCTGACTGCACTCTGTAGGGTTGCACTCTCTCCTTAACAGAGTGTGGTCTCATATACCCAGTGCTCTGCAATGCCACGAGAGTGTCAGGTTTTCCAGCATTGTGGAGCACTGGGTACGAGACTGCACTCAGTGAGACCTCACTCTCTCCCTAACAGTGAAAGAGAGAGAGTGGCATCAGGGGCACAGTTTCACATACACTGCACTCCACAGTGCCTCAAGATTACCGTAGTATTTTGATTTATGGTATGTACAGCCCAACTGAAATCTGATCCACCATAGCGAATGATTTTGACACCCCTGGGTTAAAGATATAATGCAGATTGGCCTAAAATAACAGCTTCCCCTTTTCCCCCTTCAGTTCAGCTTGCACTCATTTCACCTAGAGACATTTTTGGAAATGGTTTTGTCCAGCCACACTGTCAATTCAGTCATTTCCTATACAGACTTAGGAGGGAGCATGGTCAGCAATGCACCCATGTAGCAGTGCTGGCAAGACTCCAAAAAGCCAAAGGCCACTGCTCTCCCCCTCCACCTCTGATAAATCTGCTTCTTGAGAGACACTGGTGTGTAATATGAACATATTCATGAATATGTTTTGACTTGATGATCTCAGAGCAGTTTACAGCAGTGGGTATGTATATTAATCCATGTTACAGATGGGGAGACCACGGCACTGA
Organism: Podocnemis expansa; assembly: GCA_007922195.1. Classification (NCBI taxonomy): domain Eukaryota; kingdom Metazoa; phylum Chordata; order Testudines; family Podocnemididae; genus Podocnemis; species Podocnemis expansa. The sequence continues at coordinate 82,438,566 of ML681963.1, read as the reverse complement.
AAAGTTAAATGAGTTGTCTAAAGCCAAAGAGGAAGTCTGTGGTATAGTCAGGATCCAGTGACTAGGGTGCTAATCTGGGACTTGAAAACTTGCCTTGAATTCCCTGCTCCCCCACAGAATTCCTGGGTGATCCAGGCAAGTTATCTTCTCTCTTGTGTCCTAGTCTCCAGTAAGTTAGTATTCTTCTTCGAGAGCTGCACGGATGCATTCAGTAATTGGTGTCTCCATGCCAGAGTGCCGGATTGGTCAGAAAGCTTTTGTCCCAGCCTGTCAGGAGAGGGTAGGCAGCCTCCTCCCCTTGCGCCACCCACGGCTATATATATGGCTGCCTTCCGACCCCTCCTCAGTTCCATTTCTTCCGCCTCGGATCTGGAACATCTGCTTCTTGTGAATGCAAGCAGCCTGTCCTTCATTGAGCTTTTCGCCCAACTGGGAGCAACTCTTCGTGGACATAGTTCCACCACAGGAGCCTTCCATCGTCGGGCCTGAAGAGTGTTCACCGCAGATATGCCAGGGTTCAAACCCTGCTCCGAGTGCGGCAAGGCCTTCCCCCGGGATGATCCCCACAGGAAGTGCCTGTGGTCTCAGCCTGTTCCCTATGTCTCTCCTTTAAACCGAGGGCTATCAAGGGGAGGGAACAACGGCGCCACACCCTAGCCTCAGAGCAGGCTCGGCAATCTCTGCCTGAGGCTTCAGGCCCCCGCCCGGTGCCAAGACCCAGCTCAGTACCGGAGCCTCCACAGCACCGTACCACTGGTGCCCACCACCACACAACCTCGGTGCCAACCTTGGCACCAACCCAGCACCTCAGCACCACTCAAGGTTGCCCCCAGTACCTCGGTATAGTCCGGTACCACCAGCACCCAGATCACCCTGGCGCCGATTGCCTGCCTCCCTGGCGCCATTGGCCCGGTACAGTCTGGCGTCACCGGTGCTGAGTTCACTCTGGCACCAGCCACAATCACCTTCGGCACTGCAGACTTGGTACACCCCTGTACCAACAGAATGCGAGCCCTCCCAACCAGGCAGTCCCCCTTCCCCAGGCGAGGACTCACTGCGGGCCCACTCAGAGTCACTCCTCATGCTGAGAACTCCTGAGGCAGTGGAGGCCGTTTGAGCCCTCCTTCTGCTCCCCACACCACCTGTCCAATCCCAGCGAGAAGGGGCAAACCAGCCTTCACTTCTGAGGCCTGGGTCCAGTGTGGGCGTCGCTCTCCCTCACCGTATAGCCCTCTGTCTTCCACCCCATTGGGCTGCAGTATCATAGCACCATCCCCACAGCAGCACATCAACTTGCCATTGCCGATACCACCCCTGGAGTCTTGTACTTCTTCCCCCACTCTCAGCCCAGAGGAGGGGCCGCCAAGGGGCTCCAAGCGACCTTGGCGCCGCACTTCAGCACCGTCGCCGTTCCGCTTCTGCCCACGAGAATGGTCCCCCCAGGAGACCCCCTCTCCTTTACAACAAGCTCCCAGTACCGCGCTCTCCCTGGCACCGGGCTCCTATATGGGGAACCTATCAGTGCACTTTGATTTGCTGCACCAGGCTACGGCCCATTTAGGGATGGAGGTACAACCCTTCGGTCCCCCTCCCAACACCCTCTTCGGGCTTGCCTTTGCCTCAGCAGAACCACTGACAGTCCCGCTCCACCCGAGCATCTGGGACCTCACGTCCTCCTGGTGGCAGAGCCCAAGCTCTATTGCCCCAGTTTCAGACATGGTGAGTGTTAAGTACCGGGTCCCTGAGCCAGACTTCCCTTCCCTCGGTGATCACCTGGTCCCCCCGAGGGACGTGGTGCAAATGGCACTAGGTCTGGGCAAGCCCCCCCACCAACCCCCTCCCATCTCCCAGGGAAGTTAGGGAACTAGACTTCTTGGGCTGTAAGGTCTACTTCTTCTCGGCCTTCCAGCTACGAGTGGCAAATAACCAAGCCCTGACCAGCAGATACTTGCTGGACGTGTGGGAGTCGGTTGCAAAATTCCGATGCCTGCTCCCAACAGAGGCTAGAGAGGAATTTGATGCATTTCTAGAGGATGGTCAGATAATCTCCCAGGACCTCCTACTCTCGGCCCGTGACTATGGCCTTGGCGGTAACTATCCGCCGAGTAGCCTGGCTCAGGGAGGCTAGGGTGCCCCCTACTGCTCAACAGGTGCTCCTCGACCTGCCTTTTGGAGGGGACGCCCTGTTCCCGGCAGAAACCCTTTCAGTGGTGGGCACTGCACGGGCCCCCAGGGGTGAGGCCAAATACTTTGGCCTCCTCCCTCTTGGGCCATTTCCTCCCCCATAAACCCCTTGGGGCAACGCCTTTTCCTCCAGTGCCGCTTCTCTCACCATCGTGGGGATATAGACCTTCCCAACCACCCACCGGCATCCTGTTGCCACAGTGCTGAGACCTCTCCAAAGGGGCCAGCCCATTTGGCCGCCCACCTACTGTCAAGACATCCGTGATGCAGTAAGACCTTAGTGCCCCGGCAAGGAAGGTGCCGGCCTATTTCACTGCCACCTCATTCTCTAGATATCCGGGATGCAATAAGACTCCAGCGCACCCTCAGACTGGGCAGTTGGTGTCCCTTCCCTCCTTTGGGGGACATCGGGCCTTAGCAGGACTCTTTCATCTTTCCCGGTACTGTGAACTCGGGCACGCTAATTCTGGCTGTGTACTTTTCCCCAACTTTGGGGAATGCATGCCATGTCAACTGAACCCCTTGCCCATCATTATATCTTTCCAGAAGTTCACTCCTAAGCATCCTAGATGTTACTCTGGCATTCATAGTAGATCCACCCCTCCCATCCCTCTTCCAGGTACCCTTCGACCGACAACCCCTGAGCCGGTAGGTGACAGGACGGGCCTTGACAGGAACAAGAAGTGCATCTCATAGTAGCCCCAGCCACTGCTGCAGAGGCTCTGACGTATGCAGTCACAGCCATCTAAGGACACAGAACCACTCCTGCTTCCCCAAAGACCCTACATCAGGTAGGATGCATGGTCGTTCCTGGGTTGGTGAGGGAACCCTGCCCCTTGCTATCATACCATTGACACGCTGACTAGACCAGCTCGACTAAGGCTCTCGGGACCCCTGTGCTAGATGAGAGCCTCCACCACCCCAACCACCATGCGGGACGCGTCTCACATCATTATGGCGGTTCTTAGCCTCCAGAGAAGGCCAAGGCAGGGCGGTCCAACCCCTGCCACCCTATATCCTCCCCCCCCAATGGAATCTGAGGCCCTGCAACAGCCCCTTTCCCTTGCAGGCAAACTTGGCCGATACCAGGACAGCCTATCCTGGAGTCACCGCCCTGGGCCCACCCTTCCAGAAGAGGGGTAAGCCTTCTCGCACACTTAACTCTTCTCCCCTTTTAATACCTAAGCAGGGACCTAGCATACCTGACCCGGAACTTCCAGATCAAGGAAATCAAAGGGTAGGAGTCAACATTGTGTTTATCCTTGGTGAAGAACAGTAGTGGGAGTACCTATCCTGGGCCCCCTGCATCAGATCCCGCCCCTTTTCGGTAGTGTCAGCCATGCACAGCCGGTACAACACCGCAATCCGGGCATGAAAGCCCCTCCACAGAGTTGCTCGTGCCTGCCCGCCCCAACCCCTTCTGCCCTTCAGTGGCATGTATCCTGGCAAGGGCTCTGCCCCTTAGGTGTGAGCCAGCCTCCTACCCTTGGGACCTAAATCCGAATTGTAAGCCACCCCATGTGAGCTTGGTGATGGCCTTACCGTGACCGTTTTCCCTCATTCCCTTGAGGGACCAGACTATATATATAATAATAGAGGGGGCCAGGTCAAGTTCTTGTTTCCAAGGTACCAAAACCTCAGAGGCTTATACCCTCCACGAGGAGTGCTATTGGGTTTCACCCAGCTGGAAATAACCCTACACCTGGGTTCTCTAGACCCAAGATACCGCGGTAGTGCTGCAGTTGACACTTTGCGAGCAACTCCACGTCTTGCACACTCGGAAGGTGATTCATCCTTCCTATAGCAACCATATTTCTGGGGCAGTTCTGTCTCTATCTGCCCCTGTTCCTGCTATGCATGTAGGTGCATCGTAGCTGCGGCATGGTTTTCATCCAACAATGCCCGAGACACGTGACTTCTTATCCCTGCTACTGATCCCCACAAGCCTTCAGCCACCCTGATGGCTTGGCCAAGCAGTGGCTCTACATTGTTCCCCGCTTCCCCCTCTTCCCTCTTCATATACCCCTGCCATCCAGGCAATCCTCGCGATGCTGTAACCCCACGGGATTACAGGCCCAATGATGGGCCCACTCCGTGAGCTCATACGTTACTAAGATGCTTATAGGTACCAAACATCTGCACCACCGAAGGCCATCATGCCGCCTTGTGGGAGCTAATGTCCTGGGGACCCCTCAAAAAAACCCAGCTAAACAACCCCAATTTTTGGTCCTATAGACTGCTGGAAGCATGTGCTTGCACACTAGTTTAAGGTTCCCCGGCCAACATGCAATGCGCTGCTCACCGCACTATTGCCTTCGAGTTTTGGGTACCGCTTTGAAGTACCTTCCTCAGACCCTTCTTGCTCGAATCTGGGGTCTTCCCCCCCCCCCTTCCCAATGTATCTATGCAATTTAGCCCAGGCCCCTCAGGGGCTGGTGGTAACCAGAACAAAGGGTAGCTTCATTCCTCCAGTGATTGGCTGCATAGTCCGCAGCCGTCACAGCTAGGCCATGATCCTTTGGCTCCCAGTTCAGACCGGATGTGCTCTGTTCATGGGATAATTTTCCCTTCTTCCTTGCTTCCTGTGTGGGCTACGGATATTACAGCTAATCCTGTACCCACTGGCCTCCAGCGTCTCCTTACAGCTCACGCTGGAAAGCCTTATGACCAGACACTTATTCTCTGGTCCCTTTTCTCGTGCTATACCACCTAGTATAGCAGTCAAGCGCAACCCTATGTTGTCATGTTGCATTCTTCATCTTCGCCATGGTGACCTCGCATGCCTGCCTTGGCGGGGTTGGACCTACACCTAACTTTGGGTTGGCCCACAGTTATCGATTCTTCTGCGCCACACCGGGAGCCTAGTTCACCTCCCGGGTCTGGTTATAGTCTTGCTCACTGGGCTTCTTCCCATCTGGGGTGTTTCCTTCGCTATGCTGAAGGCGGAAGAGCCAACTCCACCCGCCATCCATCAGCATGGCTAGTAGTCACCTATTACTGAATGCATCCGAGCAGTGCTCGAAGAAGAACGGTGGGTTACTTACCAGTAACCGTCAGTCTTCGAGATGGGCTGCTTGGATCCATTCAGGTCCCTCCCCTCCCCTCCATCCCTGCACATGGAGTTGGCAACTCCGAGGAACTGAGGTGGGGTCGGGAGGTGGCCGTATATATAGCCATGGGTGGTGCAAGGGGCAGAGGCTGCCTTCCCTCTCCTGACAGGGTGGGACAAAAGTTTTCCGACCAATCCAGCGCTCCGGCACGGAGACACCTATTACTGAATGGATCTGAGCAGCCCATCTTGAAGAAGGATGGTTACTGGTGAGTAACCCACCGATAATAGCACTTCCCTGCCTCACAGGAGGGCTGTGATGACAAACACCTCAAAAACTGTGAAGTGCTGAGATGCTATCAGTACAGGGATAGTATAACCGCCTCTAATAGAGAAAGGAGAATCCTGACTGGCAGCCCCTGTTTCTAGCCATTAGAAACACTGCTTTCTCCTGTAACACACAGTCCAGGAGGGAGGCACAGGGCTGGCTCTGTGCTTGAAGGGGCAGCTGCATTATTTGTGTTCTCCTGTGGAGCCTAAAAGTAGCTTTGAGCAGAGCTCTAGCAACCTCAGATTGACAGAACCTTCTCTGAGTTCTGCTGATGCAGGGGGACAATTAACTCAAACACCACACAATTCAGTCTGCCTTTTCAGGAGGCAGTGATTCAGCAGCAGCTCTTGCACTTTGCCCTCTTCTCAGCGTGGTATCCGCGGGAAGAAAGCTTGTCTCTGTGCTGTTGAGGCTGGGGTGTATGCTATGAGTGGGGGCATGGGAAGGTTTTACACACTAAGATGGGCAGGCCCATTCCTTTTCGCCTGCACAGCTCAGGGTGTAGAATGGTTGACAGGACAGCAGGGAGCACAAAGAGACAATGAAATGGAGATTGTAAATCACGCTGGGAGAGTTGGTAAGCACGGCTGGCAGAGTTGCTTGGCTCTCACAGGCTGGCCTGCCTTTGTGTTTCCATAACACCGAGTCATTTGTCCTCGAGCTCCGCCTCACAGCTTGAAATAGATATTGGGATTGCTGAAGGGTTTTAAACGGTGCTTTTTGCTGCAAAGTGCCTTTGTTTTCGTTTGAGTGCGACAGAACTTCCAGCTTTCCCTACTCCTAATGCAAGGAAGAATTGTTCACATTAAAAGAGGGGGAGGGCTGGACTAGAGGGAGGTAAAGAAGGAGTAGCCCCTTTCTATTTAAGACCTAATCCTGCTTCTTTTGACATCAGTGCAAGGATTGCATGGAGGCTGTATCCGGGAGCTTCTAGTATTCCTAGGTCTGTGGAGCAGAGCATTTCTGTCCCTAGATAGTATTTGTCTAGCAAAGGTGGTAAGGAAATGTGTTGCACTGAATTACTGAACTGAATCTTAGATATGAAACTCTATAAAAAGCTTTGTAGCCAAAAGCTACACAATTTCTGATATGGCAGGAGTACTTGAACAGTCTGCAGGGAGCACACATTAATGGCAAGATTGTTTCACTGACACCTTTCCTCCTATCTAGTATCTGAAAGACAACCTTCTTCCATCCCATGGTGAGGCATGGCTTCTCTTTCACTCATAAGCATGCAGATTCTTCTCCTGCCCCATTTACAGAACATGGACCCACCTCCCCAGCAATAATGCAGAGTTACCTTCCCGCTTACTGGCAACACATGCACCCATATCCTTGCCAGACTTGCCAGTTGGAATCCCACTCATGAATGCACAGCATGTCTGTGGCTCCTCTGCAGTAGAATTCTCATGGAATTTCAGAGCACCAGCATGTTTAGGGATTGGGTGCTATTTGTAGTGCATGCCCATCTGTTCTAATAGTCTATGATTATGTGAGCTGCATTATGTGATCACACATATGATCAGCCGATCCTGTTTCTTGCTCCTCTTTCTCCTTTGTGCATGCTTCCCTGTTGGCTGAGTGGTCTTCCTTTTCCCTTGCACCAGCTGCCACACAGCCCTGATCCCTTGCTCCCGTGCTCTTCCCCATCCTGGCCTGTCATGTAGCTCCCTGGCACATCTTGCAAGATGGTCACTTTTGTTCCACTGGCAGTTTTTGGGAGTGGCTACTGGCTCTAGTGCTTGAGAAGTAGCGAGTTTCTTCCCTCCCTTCTATCCAGAAGTAGTTAAGTAGTGAAGGCAGCTAAGCTGGCTCTATGCTTTCATTTTCAGCTGCTTCTGCAGACATCTCATCTCTTCATGGGAAGCTTCTCCTACCCACATATGGAGAATGGACAACCGCAGGGATAGGCGGGTAATTCTGCTTCCATTCCCATTCAGTCATGGCTTTTTACTGAGGCTACCAGTAGGAGAGCTAATCTACACCGATTGTGAGAATGGCTTTTGTGGTGTGAGTGCCTGTTCACAAGAAACTGAACTGAGACAGTCTCAGCATATGGGTAACTGAAAAGAGGGTGGTTACTGCCAGCACTTAGTGGCTCCTACAGATTGACAATGATGATGTGTGAGAAAAGGACTTCCAGTCTCTCCTGTGTCCTTTTTGTCCAGTCTGTCCAGGCTACATTACCCACATTCACTTAGCCCCAGCTACACGTGCTCTCCTCCCTCACTCTCTTATATACTCACAGATCAATCTATTCTTTCTTTGGTCACTTTTTCAGACCCATGTTCTCTCTCTTTCTGACAGATATAGTGCTGCATGGAGTGGCTTGGATGCCTTTCCGTTTTTAGAATGCTTTCATGGCTCAACAGTACTGATACTCAGTCTAGAGCAGGGGTCTCAAACTCATGGCCCACGGGCTGCACGTGACCCCTCAACTTATTTCCTGCAACCTGCAATGACACTATCATTATTGATATTTGCAATATCATTGTATGAAAAGGTTTCAGTGGTGCGGCCCTTGAGCTAGCATACTAGTCCTCATGCAGTCCTTGTGGTGATTTGAGTTTGAGACCCCTGGTCTAGAGATATCCAGACCATTGATCCTTTTCTTCTCTCCAGCTGTAGTGTGGAAGTTGCTTTCAGGTCTCCAGGCTGTCTTTTAGAAGTGAGTTTCTATGCAGCCTATTGACATTTTTCTGGATTGGAGAGGCTAGTTGGAACCCTACCTAAACTGCCACAGGATGGTATCCTACGTTTTAAAACTCAACATTGGTAAAGTGCTTACCTTGTCCCTCCTCCCAGAGAGCTGGATATTGTCAGCCAACAACTACTCGGGGCCATATGTAGGAGAGCAGAAATCTTCATCTCTTGTATGTTTTCCTTAAACAAAGGCCAAACATGGCCTTTCACTCACAATCACGTTGCCTTTTAGAATGACAAACCAGGAATGCACAAAAGCCAAGTCATCATGAATGAGCATGTGGTGATCATGTCTCCTTCCTTAATAAGCTGCAGTAGCCCTGCCTCTCAAAATGTCTGCTTGGTTCTGCAGACAGAAGATTTCTTAGAGACTTAAAGGTGTAGCATGCAGAAAGCAAAGACCTAACACTTACAAAGCTAACTAGTCCACAGGCACCAACTCAGAACTGATGGCATAAACTTGAAAAACCACATTCATAAACCTTTCATGCCCACTCGCTGTTGCCATGACAGCCCTCAGGCTCTCCATCTTGGATTTGCCATGCTGCTGCTCTCCCTGACAAGTTGGCATTTCCAGAAAACTCCTCCCTGGTCACACTGCAGCCTAATATGCTCTTCCCTCGCTGATGCTGAAGGAGGTGATGCTTTGCCTGTCAACCTGAGAATGGTGAAGCACCATAGGAAGGACATTCAGCTGGTGCCCCCCTGCTGTGGTCTGGAGGTGGACATGGTGTCCATGATTTTTAGCATCCCCAATCTGGAGCTGAAGTGCAAGATTCCTGGGATGGGGGAGGAGTTGGTGGCTTTACCATGGCAACTGCATAAGAGCCCACAGCTTAGAAACTGCATCGGGCTGGATCCCATCCTCAGGACCTGTGCATGGAATGGGAGCTCCATGCATTTCTTACCCCACGGGGTGACCAGATGTCCTGATTTTATAGGACCAGTGCCACTATTTCTGGCTTTATCTTATATAGGTGCCTATGAACCCTTGCCCCCATCCTGCTTTTTCACACTTGCTGTCTGATCAGCCCATACACCCACCATACAGCAGGAGCAATGAGTGGCCTCCGTGGCAGCAGTCCTGTGTTTCCTCAGACCCACCCTCCTCAAAGCTCTTGATGGCATCTGGGGATACAGGAGTGGCGAGGCTTTGGAATTGGTTGTCAGTGACCTACATTTCCTACACTCTCATTTCCTGCATCTGGCTCAAATAACCAAGGAAAATGAGAGCCAGAAGCCATAGCCACATTCCCACAGAACACTCTCTCTCTGGAGCACTGCGGAGCTGGAGGAGGGGAGACAGAGCCCTGGGAGAAGCTCGGGGACTCCATGCATATCAAGCATATGCCTGAGCTCAAAGCAGACCTCACAGAGTTCTTGGCCTTTGTGCGGTGTTGCCATAATGAGATATGATCTGACTTATTTGGGGGAATGGATCCCTTTGTCCATGGAAACTTGGAGAATCCAACTTTGCTTCACCCTTTGTGCAGAGGCAGAATCAGAACTAGGTTCAGGAATTAAAAAAAAAAATTGCTGCTTTTGGAGGGATACATTCTATGCCACCTCATCTCCCTGCAGATCAGGGGCTGAAGAACCCATCAGGTCCTGCCACAGCCCTGGGCCAGAGGCAGTAACTTTCCCCAGTCCCCTCATGGGCCAATGCCTGGAGGAGTTCTGTGCCCTCACCAGTTATGGGGCATGAGGGGGATGCCCCTGCTTCCATCCCCTTGTGCAGATCTCAGGGAAGAAATGAAATTGCACTTGAATAGAATAGAATCATAGGGTTGGAAGTGACCTCATGAGATCATCTAGTCCAACCCCCTGGGGTTTGAACCCAGGACCTTCGGCATACTTGGCTTCCATTCCCATGGAAACAAATAAAATCAATTCCCCCAGTTTTTGTAGCAGTTAGACAGTGCACAGAATCTCCCTTCCCCTTGCTGCCTGTATCTGTGACATCCTCCCCTGACTGCAGCAATCTATTGTCAGCAGAGCCAAGGGCCATATCTTACCAGCTGTAAGATACTAGTTTGGTAGCAGTTTTCCTAGGAGGCCCCTCCAGGCTATGGCATTTTTCATGGCTATTTTTCAGAAGAATCACTTGATGTATTAGAACTGACACACTTGCCTCACCAAAGCACACCAGTTAATCATTAGCATGTTACAAACCATCTTGCAAAGAGACACCTATGTATGTGGCATCTGGGTTTTTATATAGCTTTCTTATTAGCATCGGTTCCATAGATGATCCACCACAACTGAAAGATGGATGAATTGTTCTCACCTGCTAAGCCATACATGTCAGAATATGTGCCCCCCCAATAAAGAAACCCACTGCCAAAAAAAGAAAGAAAGGGTTCCCTTTTACACAGTGCATGTGGCTTTTCAAAGACTTCAGCCTCCAAATGGGCATCACAATAGGTAGTCAGGTTTTCACATGAGTTGGGGAAAAAATTCACCCAATATGCTGAGGTTTTTTTGAAAATCTGGCCCCAGTTGTTCACCTGAAGGTGTCAGTCTCTGAGCTCCTTTGAAAATCAGGCCTCACATAATTTGAGTTTGCTGCTTTTATTCACATTGATTAATGCAGTTGATTTTGATGGAACTACCTGTGGATTAAGGGCAGCAGAATATGACCCTAGAAAGTTGAAGAAACCCGACTAATTCATCTTCTCCAGTCAGGATCTATAGAATCAAATCATAGGATTGGAAGGGACCTCATGAGATCATCTAGTCTAACCCACTGGGTTTGGACCCAGGACCTGCTGCAGGTAAAGCAGATGTGCTAGCGACAACACTACCTGCAGGGCTATGGCTGCTGCTGGAACAAATCATGTGACTTCATTTTGCAAATAAAAATACAATGAGATAGTCTAGAGCTTGTCAAATCATGTTAACATGAAAAGATCCCAAACAACCCAGGCGTTTTCTTTCAAAGATGTCCCTCCTAATCCTCCTGCACAGAATCCCACTGAAGTCAATTGGACTCTGTGCAGGAGTGAAGTCCAAGCACGCAGATCTTTTGGCAGAACCGGACGCCTAGAAAAAAAGCAGACACATGACCCTCTCTTCCTTCCCCCAGAGAACAGCATTTCGTCTGAAAGCCCACTCTCAGAAACATCAATGTTGCAAACAATAGCCATGTAACAATTCCAATGTGGGGCACAGACTTCAAAGCCAGCAAGCTGTCTGAGCAGAGGTACAGGCATGGTATAAGGTTTCCTGATCCTGATCCTGTGCTGCTGTGACTGTCTCACTTTTGGGTATTAACCGCTCTGTCCCTCAGTATCCCCATGTGTAGAAGGGCAACGTTATTTGCCTCACCCAGGTGTTGTGTGGAGCAGAGAGCTGAGGTCTGACAGCGTTTTAAAAATAAAGTACTATGGCAGTGCTAAGTGTCATTAGCACACAGAAGATGCTACTGAGTTTTAATCGCACCAAGGGACATGCAGATATCCTTGCTGTGGCTGGACTTGCATGATCATGTTTGGCACTAAATTAAGGAGAGAGTTTTGGCAGAACAGGAAGCCTTCATGCTCAAGCAGTCAGACAGGCTGTAATGGTGGTGGTGACAGGTTAAATTCAGGCAGGCTAGGGACCTACACACAACCCATACACGCCCCTCATCCCACCGCAGTGTTACTCATAGACTCTTAGATTCCAAGACCAGAAGGGAACATTATGATCATCTAATCTGACCTCCTGTACAATGCAGGCTTCAAAACCTCACCCCCCCCCCCAGCAATAAACCTCTAACCTATGACTGAGTTATTTAAGTCCTCAGATCATGATTTAAGGACTTTCAGATACAGATAATTCACCAGCAGGTGAGCCATGGCCCATGCTACAGAAGCCTGCCACTCCTTGGGTTAAGATGAATGAGGCAGTTCACACCTCTTGGAGCTCTAGTTTCAAGCTGTCTGCAGACTCAGGCAGGCATCAGTTACTCTTGGGGAAGCGTTTCCTTGCATTCATGAGATATAGATGCATAATTTTAAAAACTTGAAAGCTGAGATTCTGATCTCATCGTGTGAGCTTGGGAACTGGTATGCTGCTGCTAAGTACACATGAGCTTATTTTGCCTGGACTGTAACCTGGATACAGGTGGTAGAGTTTGTGCGACATCCAAAATGTAGGCTATAAATTGTTGCTGTGTCCCCAGATGCTAAGGGATTCTTGGATCAACGCACTGACCCTGAACTAATTCTGATATTTATTGATCAGCACTATGTAAGTAGTAACGCAGTATTTTAAATATCTAACGGCTTCTCTGACTATGTTCTGTGTGGGATGGCATGTCTGGGTGCAGAGTTTCTCCACAACAAAAGCAGTACCTTCCTAAGGTCATTTCTGAGCTTCTGTTTAAACTTTATGGGCCCATTTCTGATTCCACTTACCCAGATTGTGCACTATAACACCAGTAATTTCAGTTAAAGGGCTCAAGATGCTACATGCTGTAGAAACTTGGTTAGATAGATTCCCTGGAATGCCACTTGATTTTCACCACTGTAATGAGAGCAGAAGCAAGTACCATAGTTTCAACATTTTTATTAATTCCTTATCACCTTTTGCTTTTAGTTATACTCTTTATGGCACTGAAGAGTTTTGATGCTTGACTAAAAATCAAACTAAGCAACTCGCCTGAGTAAGATTTCTATTTTCAGCTCAGCGCTGACTTCATAGTGCTATCGTTTCCATGACTGACTGATCAAGCTGTTCGTGCTGTTAATTTGCCGGTTGTATCTTTGTTTTCCTTTCATGCGCAAAGCTCAGGAGAGCTGATGGCCTTGGGCTCACACACAGCTTTCCAGTAATGCTCAGGTAGGGTGAGAGTGGGATGCAATTCTGGAAACCCCTTTCAGATGCTGTCCCACTCCTGTGGGTGTTGTTGATCTCCTGACTGCAAACTACTGCTGGAGCCACAAGGAATTTGTGCAGTCAGCCCCTACATGGCCATGTATGGTTACAAAACTGGGGGAGACAGCACAGCAGTGATAAATGCTGTGTCATTTGGCAGCAAATATGCTGAAGATCATGTGGTGCAGCAGCAATCAACAGACAGCAGAGGCAGCTCAAATGGGGAGAGAGAGCAGCCCCCATAGGCAGGACATAGAGCATGACGCTGTGACTACATCATCATCATCAGACCAGTGGATTTTTCTGCACTTTCTTCAGCTGGTGGTTCACCTGCTGGAGGTGCTTTTAGTTTTTGTTGGCAATCTTCCATTTCAAACACTGGTTAGAGAGAATGAGGCAGTGATACAGGGATTCCATAATTAATAGGATTGTCCAGTGAGGGGATACAGGAGCCATTCCCAGTTAGGCAGCTGGGTCCTACAGCAAAGAGCAGATACAGGTGAGAAGCCTTTACTTTCCTGAGCAAGAGGGATTCAGGCTTGTCAGTGGGGGAAGTTCTTCCAGAATAAGATAAGCTGTGACTTTAAATCATTTAGATCTATTCTATAGTAGCACCCTCATGTGGACACTCCTGGATCTGGAATATCTCTAGGACCTTAAATCCACACTTCACCTTACTCTGGACCAGAGGTTGGCAACCTTTGCCCTGTGCTAGCTCCTCTTCTCTGGCCCTCACCTGGTGCCAGCAGCCCCCTCTGCCTAAATAAAAAGTTGCTGGCATACCCTCTGCTGCCAAAAGCCACTCCAGGAGGCTCCTTTTGGTGGCTTGGGGGGCAGGGGTTTGAGGCATGCCACCAAAAGCCACTCTGGGTGCCTTCTTTAGGCAGTGTTTGGAGACCGCCCCACCCCACCCCCCCCAGCTGAAAGAAGCTGCCTGGAGTGACTTTCAGTGGCAGGAACATCAATGTCCGTGGTGCCACAGAAGGTGCCATGTGCTGCTTCAAATCAGCTCACGTACCATTCTTACACACGTGCCAGGGGTTAACCACTCCTGTTCTGGAGTAACCCCCTACTTAGACAAGCCCTAAGTCTGTTCCAGCTATTTACATGATTGCTGTTTGTAGTAGTGCGTTCTGCGGAGAGGAAGGGGAAAGAGAACAGGAGAAGAGTGTGCATCCGACAGGCATGGTCTCTTTCCTGCCTTCTCTTCCTATTTTATTTGAATGGCACAAGAGCAGAACATTGAAAGAAGCTGACCCAAGGGGGCCCATAATTTTCATACTCCCTGCTGTGCTGGAATGTGGTGCTAGCCTCCCTCTGCTGGATACTCCGCTTCCGTGAGCGCAACCCACAAGTGTATGCTCTACATCAGTGGTTCCCAACCTGTGGTCTGTGGATCCCTGGGGGGCTGCCAAGTGGCTCCAGGGGGTCCATGGAGAGGCTGGGAGCTGGGGCTGGAAGATGCCGAGGTCCCCAGTTGCCAGGGAGACCCAGGTTTCCAGCCAGCCAGCCAGCAGGGAGCTTCCCCCAGGCTGGGAGTTTTTAAAACTCCTGACCTGAGCATGCAAAGCATGCTCAGAGAATGCCGGGGGTTTGGGGCCGCCAGGTGACCCCAGCTCCAGTGACCAGGTAAGGGAGGTGGGGGAGGTTGGGGATGGGAAACCAGCGGGGGGGGGGGGGGGCCGACAACCCGCGCGTATCAACGACACCCCGCGGGGGGCGGGGGGAGGAGGCCATGGCCGCAGCAGCTCCTGGCTCCCCAGGTAGGGGCAGGGTGTTACCAACTTTGCCCACCAACTCGGGGTATGCCCATTTATTAGGGTTGCTTTCTCTATGGGGAAGATGGTACTTCTATTAGTGTGCTGCTTGTGTGACTTGTGTTTCTACAGAGGTGCGTCTGAGTGGACCGGGTCTATCAGCACTCTCAGCTGACCCCTTATGTGTCCCTGAACTCAGTAGGCTGGGTCACACAGCACTTCTCTGCTGTTACCCTTATGTGCCCCTGTACCGCACCAAACTAGGCTGGATTATGGATCTTGAGCAGGCTGGGTCACACAGCACTTCTCAGCTGCTACCCTTATATGCCCCTGGACTCAATCAGGCTGGGTCAAAACAGCGCTTGTCAGCTGTCACCCTTATATGCCCCTGGAGTCAATCAGGCTACTATCCCTATCAATGAGCAAACCTTACAGGGTTGTGGGCATTACAGGGATCTTTGGCTAGGTAATAGAAGCGTTGCTGCAAAGTGATATAAAGAAACCAAGACCACAAAGGAGAGGGAATGATGTCTTAAAAGAGTCTGGAAACTGGCTTAATAACAAAAGTCATTTTATTGCTAGGTATCTAAAACTTGTACTACTACTACTAATTACAAAGGAGAGAAGAATACCCCAACATACCCAGTTACAGCACTGATAAACATACAAGGAAAGAAGAACACCCAGCTACAATATTACCTAGATTCTACTGTATCAGGCCTAGAGAGGGAGAGGGAGAGACAGAGAAGTGTGGGGGGGGGGGGGGAGGTCTCACCACTCTGTGTAGCAGAAAGGTTTCCAGGTTGTGCAGATCAGGGTCAGAGGCTGGATGGAAACAAAGCTCCCACAGCAATCAGCAAGGAAGAAAAGCCAAATCCCAGTGGAAATGATACAGCTTTAGATCCAAGCATCAGGACTCAGGACTCAATCCAGACTCATACAAGATTCAGAAAGGATCCAGTCAGGACTTGCACAGGACACACACCCACTACTGTTCTGTTGGGTGTGGGTAAAGGTTTTCTATAAGGACTTGTTTACATGACCAATACACATTCCTGGCTGGGTGTAATGGTTCAGAGAAGCTGACAATACAGTCAGGCAGACTCAGTATTTTGGGTATCAATTATCATGTCTGTGACTAGAATGGTCTGATAATTACTGAGTTTGTTCGTGCTGGTGTGAGATCCCCCATCAGGCAATGCTTCTCTGCTTCTTCAATCCCAGAGTTCAGTACAGCTCTTGCTTCTTCAATCCCAGAGTTCGGTGCAGCTCCTGCTTTGGAGTCTGGTTCTCCATAGTCAATGCAAATGAAGCTCCATTGTGCTGATGGCTTTTGGATATGGGTAGATTAGGAAAAGGATGTCTCCCATTTCCTACTGTTTTTGGTTTTCAGTTCAAGCAGAGGTTGGGGGATGTGTGGGGGGAGGGAGGCACAGGCTGGATACTGTGCTCTGATTCCTCAGGAACACAGAGCTAACACGTAACAAGGGGGCCATGGCTGTGGTGGCTCCTGGCTCGGGGGAGGGGGGGCCATGGCCGCGGCAGCCCCCTTTCCCTGACAGGAGAGCAGCAGGCCACATTCTGCCCCCCCATGGGCCACATTTAGCATTGGGCAGTGCCTCATTCAACCAAAGGGGCCTCAGATTTCCTTTTCCACACGAAGGGGGTCCCTAGCCTTAAAAAGGTTGGGAACCCCTGCTCTACACGATTCTGTGATTGCTCCTGTGTTTTTTTCTGGAAGTTTCCCTCCCACATGCTGTACATCCCTGCTGCTGCTAGGACGCATTAAGAAATTCATGCAATTCCCTGTCCTCCTGTCTCTCCCCCAATGTATTTGCTAAGGGCACATCTATACTGGAGCTGTAGGTCAGCTTAAGGAAGGTTAAGTCGAGCTACAGATTCCTGTGGCCACACTGGGCTTTTACTAAGTCAACTTAAATGCTGCCTTAAGTTGACTTAATAACACTACTTCTTAAGGTCAACTTAACGCTTAAGTCAACCTTATTAAGTCTACTTCAACCAATGTAGATGGGAAAAGCCCTTAAGTCAACCTAATTGGCCTCCAGGCTCCCTCCTAGAGTTTCTGGCCAACAGGAAGGGTTGCCCTAGTGTAGACTCTCTAAGTCGACTTAATAAGGTCAACTTTAAGTTGACATATAAGTTGACCTTGTTAAGTCAACTTAACAGAGCCTCCAGTGTAGACATACCCTAATAGTGATGGTAGAAGGATGCTTTTACTTTTGGATGGTTACACTCTCTGATTGATTGGCCATGGAGTAGGTTTCAGCACCGTCTCACTACCAAGCTGGAGATGTGGAGGAGCTTATGCTCCTAGGAGAGGTTACCAGATGCTCCATCAGTGTCTGTTGTAAGTAAATACGAACCAGGTGACATTGCATGGTCAGAGAACTGCCCATTTCATGTGCTTAGTGATTTATCCATGGTTCAGTAAGATGGTGGTAAGATAATTAACTCCTGTGTCCTAAGGCTCCATCACCACTGCACCCGTCTGGGGACCTAGTTACAATACAGTTCATGTCAGGGGTATAGCCAGCCCCTGTTTTCTGGCCAGGTTCCCGGATTCAGGGTGGGCCCAGCCAAGGGCAGCTTCCAGTCATGTGATTGGAATAAGCTGCCCCCATACCCTGAGGGAGCACGGGGAGCCAGAACGTCTTGCTTGTGGTCGTGGCTGCTGGGCTCCGCAGCTGCAAGCAGAGCAGAGGCATCGGCACTGGTGCCTCTGTCTTGCTTGCAGCTGTTGACTGCTGGGCAGCCCCATGGCTGCAGTGGTGGAGTTCGTGCCACTGCCAGAGGCTACGCCGAGCAGGTCTTAGGGCCGAGTGGGTCCCGGGCCACCTGTGGCTATGCCCTTATGTTGCTGGGACCTAACTGTGTCCCTGTGTTAGAGACCTGGACTGTGGAGCCAGGAATATGGGTACATCCTAATTTTATCACAGGAACTTTTTACTAGATTGCAAGTAGTTCCCTGACTCCACTACAGTTGTTAGGCCCAGATCCTCACAAGTATTTAGGCACCTAACTCCTATTGAAATACCTTGAAAGATCTTGGCTTTGGGGTTTCTCTAGACTGACTTTTCTTTTTTGGCAGCATGGCGGAATAGAGAGATCAATCCTCCTTGATGTCCCCCTGCTTTCCCTGGCCGGTCAATGTCAGTTTGATGCAGGGCATCAGGAGTCAGCTTTGTCTCTTTTGTTTACCTTTTGTCTCCTGAGAAATCCCTTCTGGGTTTTCACAGCTCTGGACTCTGTGCATAATCATGACCGATGTCTCTTCTGCATCCCTACAGGGGGATGAAAGGAGAACAGTGGAGAGGAGGCGATCTGACACTGACAAGTACTCAGAGAGTGAGCACAACAGAAAGGTGAGAAATTCCCTCTGTGTTGATTGGTGTTCATGCAAAGGGAGTGGTGATGTAATGGACATTAGGGCCCTGACTGTCACAGGGACTGATCATCAGCACTACAGCAACCCTTGAAGTTAATGGGAACTCTGAGTGCTCAGTCTATCTTTAAATCAACCTTCACGGCATCCAAGGTGGTGCCTGTCCCATTGCAATAGTGACTGCTCAGGTTGCCTTGAACATAAAGTGGTACAGAAAGTCTACTGCCTCTTTCACCACCCATCCCATTGTGGGGAACAGCCCCATCCCAAAAGGAATGGACAAGCTTGTTCATAAAGCTGTAGACCTTAAAGAGATGGAAAAGATGTACTGAGTCACCCAGCCCTAGCTGATGTAGCATTGAGCCCCAGGGTATTATCCAGACTGGTCCCAGCTGACTTTAAATTATATGTTCATGAGCAAAATGTGAACAACTGAAGAACTGACATGCAATTTAACTGTTGGGGTCATTTGGGAGCATTAATGCTGGAGCAGTTGTTAGTCCTTCTATGCCGGGCCCAGACGATCTACTTTCCAGTCACCAGAGGTTCCCATTTCCTTTGGCCATCTGCTGTTGCTAGTACTCTCTGCTCATCATCACAAAGTATACATGCCCAGAAGGCCCTGAAGCTGTGAAGCGCACAGCTTTGAGATGGCAGCCTCACTCAGGATTGACTGCAACATGACATATGGTGAATTTCCACAGAGAATCTCTGATGCAGGCTGTGACCTGGGCCTCCTTGGATAACCTCCTGAATTTGCAAAATTCAGGGCCAGCTGTAAGACCAGGGGCCAAACCCCCAAACCACTGATGGGTAGTACTTAAACCAGTCTCCATCAGTAACAATACAAGCTTCTTGATTGCCCACACTGGTCATCACAAAGCATAACAAGATAGAAACAGCTTCCTTTATTGCACATCAGCACCTCTGGTCCTCACCTAGCCACTGGGTCTCCTGAAGAAGTACGTTCTCCCGACCCCAAAGGGTCAGCCAGATCACCCAGGACAATATAGGCTTGGATCTTACCCTGAAATACCATGCTGTCAGTGAGTCCTTTAGTAACCACGACTAAAGGTTTAATATAAAAAGAAAAGAAACAAAATCAGAGATGTTAAAGGTTCAAAGTGAATCACTTGCATACAAATGATTTAGAGTCCATAGAAAGTAAATTTTAAAAGGGATAGCCGTGTTAGTCTAGTCCAGTGAAAAAACAATAAGGAGTTGTGTGGCACTTTAAATGCAAAAAATAAATCTGTTAGTCTTAAAGTGCCACACAACTCCTTGTTGTTTTTTCATAGAAAATAAGTCCTTGAAGAATTTGGAGTTTGCTGGTTAGTCTGGGTGGGCCTCAGTCCTTTGGCCAGTTGCAGAGAAATAGTTCCAGAAATGGATGTGGGTTGCAGATGGGAGACTGAAGACAAAATGGAGATGGGGCCACTGCCATTTATCACCTCTAGCCTTACCCATGCTATGTGGAGTGTTTTTGCAATTCAAAATGGAGTTATGTCATATGGGCAAGTTCTAGTGGCCCAACAGGTTTCTCCTTGAGCTCACTGTATCTGAGAGCTTCCTTAAGGGGCCATTAAGAAGACAGTGGTTTTGTAGCCCTCCAGTCTGGGAGCGCCCTGGAATCCAGTAACTTGAAACACAAAAAGAACAAAGCTATTTGTAACTTCTAAAATAGATATGACACCTAAACAAAAGCCAGTTGTTCCCAACCTTTTTCAGGCTGGGGACCCCTTTTTAACAAAAAAAATCTTTGCAGCCCTCCTGGCTGATTATGTAATCTGGCTTGCGCCACTCTGGCAGTGCCGCTGGGACAGCCAGTGAGCGGCACTGCCACCACCATGGCCTGTACCGCTGGGGAGCTGAGCTGTGGTGGCTATGGCCCCTGCCCTTGCCCTCCCAGGGAGCCCCGCTGCAGCCTCATCTCCCTGCTGGGATCTGGCCATGGGTGGGGAGGGGCAGCCCTGGCAGGGTGCATCAGGCTGCAGCTGGATTCTTGCCCTGCTATGGAGAGGCTCTGTGGACCCCTGCAACATGTCCCCGGACCGCTGGGGGTCCCCGGACCGCAGGTTGGGAACCACTGACAGAAGCCATAGAATCATTCCTAGCAGACCTTACACCCTTTCTACTGGTACCAAACATGGCATATCACCTATGGATTGTTGCAAATATGAAATATTATGAAAAGTAACCATAAACAATCCGCTAAACCCAGATAGTGTCACACATGCTGACGTCGTTTTACTTAGCGTTTTACTTAGCGACAGCCAGGGTTGCTAACTTGCATTTTATTTTTTACTGACATGAACAGCTGAAGTTGACTTTTTTCTTTTTTTTTTACTAACACGGTAAACATTTTATTGACATCACTAAAACCAACTTAAACAATACAGTAATGTCATTATAATCATATCATAATGTAATAATAATGTCACACTTTGGGATGCACAGTTGGGAGCAATGCAGAAGGAGTGGCAGGAATCCCCCACAGGCAGGATCAGGGGCCAGGGATTCCAGGTGCAATGGTGCATTGGCTGTATCCCCTCAGCCTTGGGGAGCACAGAGGGGTCCACTGAGCATTTTCGACCTGTTAGTGCTCAGAAACTGCAGCTGCCAGGTGTAGCAGCAGGAGCCACTGCTGGAGGCAAGTCTGTTCCTATAGTGGAGGCACCTTATAGCAACAAGCTCTCTGGACTCCAGTCTGGAGAAACAGCCTAAACTAATTTGTTAGTCTGCCTCTGGACTCCTTGTTTGTTTAGCCTACACTAAGTGGAGAGGGTGGAGACAGAGTTAGAGGGGAGGACCAGGGGAGGTAAGTGTCTCTGGGGGAGCAGAGTTTGGGTTATAAAGAAAACCAGTGGGTTTTATGTAAAATAAAAAGGTGCCAAGACTCATCTTTCCCCTGATGACTCTGCTGCTCCAGCTGGGCAGTAGGACCAGCAAAAAAGGTGCTGGTACTCTGACCCCTGCATACCATCACAAAAACACTGAAAAAACCATTTTGTTGTTTAAAATCGTGAGGAGAGTTTTGCAAACCCAGTAGTGAATCCAGTTCAAATCTGACATGACAGCGTCACTTGCTTTGCTTAGTGTCTCCTTAACTACCACTGAGTGAGGTTCCCTGAGCAGCTTCCATCTTAGGCTTACTCTGCTCCCAGCTGGCATACTGGAGCTGGCTCTGCAGCCCCAGGACAGCAGCATGATACAGACTGGAGCCCTGCAGCCTCTGTCAGAGCTTGGCTGCCTGGGGCTTTAGGGGACTGGGCTGCTATGCTTCCTCTGCTCCCTTCCCTCTTTTCCTCTGATGGAGTCTGTGTCCTCTCCTCAGCTGTCTGTTAACCAGCCCCATTCTGCCCCATCCACTGCGCAGGCCAGCACCTGGGGTCCAGGCAGGAGATGATGGGCTGCCAGTGCCCGCTAAAGTGTTAAGCTGCAATCGGTGGACGAGGAGGAGGCAGGAAACAGCAGTAGCACAGCAAGCAGGCTGCTGCTAGGCTGCTGGTGAAGGACAGATTTTTACAAACATTTCCTTTTAATTACAGACTCATAGCCAGCAGAGAATTTACTTAATTTTTTAGGGAGTGTCCGTAAAGATGGATGGTTGGTCTGGTAACCCAGACTACACATTTTTTCTGCATTGGCCAGTTTGATATCAGTTCCATGACCTGAGATTCCTCTGAAAAGAGTTAAACAAGCAAGGAGTCCTGTGGCGCTTTTAAAGATTAACAAATTTATTTAATGCACAAACTTTCATGGGAGAAAATCCCACTTTGTTAGACTCTTTTAAGATGGGGAATTTACAGAATGGGAGGAAGATAAATGCAAGCTCCCCAGCATTTGAATCTAAACTACTGCTTTGATTTGCTGTAACAGTGTGACCTCCTATGACTTACACTTCCCTGCATTTATTTTCCTCCCATTCTGTGAGATCACATCTTCAAAGTATCTGATGAAGTGGGATTTTCACCCACATAAGCTCATGCGATAAATAAATCTGTTAGTCTTTAAACATGCTACCAGACTCCTTGTTTGTTTTGCTAAACTAGACTAACACAGCTTACCCCAGTGGAACGCTGAAGAGAGTTGTACTGAGAATAAAGCACCGTTTCCTAATTATCCTTTGGGTGGGCTGGCAGGGCCCATTCTTGTCTTTGTGATCATGCTTCTGAATTCACATTGCTTCCAAGTGTGTGAAATAGAAATCCAGGGAGGATGGGAGCCCATCTCAATGCTGTTCAGTTGAAGGGCCAGCAGAGGGTACTCTAAGAACAGAATGACCCTAACACACTTACCTGAACATCATCTCTTGGCTGAGCCAGGGAACAAAAGGCAGAGGTTGCTGTCTAAAACTAGGGTCCTAACATCCTCGTGCTGCTACCAGGATGTTTGCCCAGGCACAGGACAAGTATCATTGCAGCCACTCTTTTCTCTGTCACTGTCATTTGTTTATGGGCTGAAAGGTTCAGGCTGCATTAGCTACAGTCTACAGCTACAGCAGAAGCTGGCCAGGCTTGCAGTAAATTAAAATGTGCCTTCCCGCTGGCTGTTTAATACAAACCGAGGAGGAAGCACTGGCTCCCCTGAGCTAGCAGACACTCTTAATTAATGGAGAACAAATTGAATAGCCCCCATCCCCAGGCGAATCATTAGGAGCACACAGATGGGCTCCTTAACATTAATCCCTGTTGTGCCCAGCAGAGTGGCATAGGGCTGCCTGATTGCACTCCCTCTTGGCCCAGCAGATGCAGCTGCATCCAAGCTGAGTAAAGTCCCAGGTTGGGAAACAGCTCCTCACTCTTACACTTGGCAGGCAGAAGATCAACATCTTCTCTTTAGTTATCTGATGAACAGTACAGTTAATCAGTGAGAAATGCCCCATCTGTTAGCCACAATGTTCAATGGCTCCGAGCAACCAGGAACTTTGCTAGGGGATTCAGTGACAAGATGGACTAGGGCTCTGTACAGCTGGGGTCAAGTCTTAGCATAGATCACCAGTGGAAATGAATGTACTCAATCTTGCCTAAGCTTCAGTGGTGTGAGCCAGGTGGCAGGACTGTGGGTCTCTGTTCAGAAGAGGTGGCAGCCTCAGAGGTCAGGCCTGAAGTGCATTGATAGCTGGGAAGCTTGTGGAGAGCCCACCTGCAGTTTACCATATATGGTTCATACTGCTGTTCTCAGCTTTCCTGAGCACTGAACTCGCTCATCAGTCACGTCCTGCTCCTTGTGATGTGCATTAAACAGTTAGGGGAGGTGCTGGAAGCTGCGGGGAGTGTCCAGAACCACCTTTTTCGCTATCTAAG
Source organism: Podocnemis expansa (assembly GCA_007922195.1). Classification (NCBI taxonomy): domain Eukaryota; kingdom Metazoa; phylum Chordata; order Testudines; family Podocnemididae; genus Podocnemis; species Podocnemis expansa. The sequence goes on along the minus strand of ML681963.1, from coordinate 82,414,973 downwards.
ACCAACAGGCCCTCCAGGAACACAGCATGCCTTTTCTTCACCCAAGAGCTGATGGTCTTTTCTCCCCACTTGCTTGTAGACAGCCTTGCTGGCTCCTTCAATTCTCTTTGATAAAGAATTAATGAGCTGATGTTCCCTCCTCCTCTCCCCACCCACAAAGGTGGGTCTCCTTGGCAACAGGTTTTTCAATCACTCCTTGTCCTACAGTCTATTTTCATCTTCAGTGAAATGCCAGGGAGATTAATTCCCATTTTGGAGAAGTAGGGAGGGACAGAGTGGGCTTTGAGGGTGCCAAGTGTGGAGTAGTGAATTATCCACCAATAATTAACATAGCAGGACTTGCATTTTGCTAACCTATTCAATATACAACTCTACTTTATAGCAAGCCATGGTCAGTTGGCTCTCACCTCCATTACAAGGCTTCAGTTGGTTGCTTATTCCCAGTTCCTTATGTATGGTAACAGCCCCTTACTGATGGTGCCCAGTTCCTTATTCAAAAGCCAAAACTATTAAAAATATATAAGTATAAGATTCAATTTTTAGAAATACCATCAAATAAAGGTGTTGAACTGTGATAGAGAACTAAATTCTTAATTATATATTAATTAAATAATCAAATAAGGAGCTGGGATTTGAGTTCCAAAGGGACAGCTGTGTTAGTCTAGGAAATCAAAAAAAGCAAGGAGTCTTGTGGTACTTAAAGACTAACAGATTTATTTATCACATGAACTTTCATGGGAGAATATCCCACTTCATCTGTTCATGACAAATTCCAAAGGGGTAGCCGTGTGAGTCTAGTTCACAAAGCAAACTTTTAAAAGTGCCACCAGTCTCATGACAAAGTAAGTCTTAGATCATCCCAAACGACACAACCATCAGATCATTCTGAAGGAGCTGGGTCATGCTGATCCAAAGCTTGCTGATCCAAAGCTTGGTGGGACATACCGATCTATTTGACAATCCAAAGCTTTGGTCCTGCACATTGTGGTGTTATCTGTTAGGCTACATCGCCTTTCCATATTGGACACAGAGTTTGAAGAAGGAAGTGGGTTTTCATAGACAGTAGATAATATAATGGATCTCAGCTCACGCCAAGTGCCATGCCCCTGGGACAATTATTTCATTATGAAGAGATGACAATATGCCACTCCCTTTGTGGTCTGATACATATATTACCACAGATTTTATTTTAGTTAACATAGAATACACATGTACAAATCAAAGCAATACACAGTTGGTTGCAAATCCAGCTGTAATGCTATCACAGAAACTGTGTAATATTTACAAAGAAAGAAGTCTTCAGGAACTTTGGTTTCATAGATGAATTAAGAGGAGGAAAAATAGTAATTTTATTGACATTTGTTTAAGTGTGTTGCTGATATAAAAACATTTGTTGTTGCTTTGCTCATTATACAACAAACATAAAATGAATACAAGGCTTGAGCACAGTGAGTTTCCAGATAATCTTGTTTATGAGCAATATCTGCTCTAGTGGTTTCGGATAGCTTCTAACGATATAGAAAACAGTGAACCTCATCAGAGTGCTCACAGATAACTTCAAGGAGTGCTACCCTATTCCTCTATACCAGTGCTTTTCAAACTTCTTTTCTTCGGACCCAGTTGAAAAAAGTCATTTATGCTCATGACACAACAATTACATATTTGAGCAATGCATTCCAGTCTTTTGGCAGTGGCAGCAGGGTGTGCTGTGACCCAGTGCCTAAGGGTCTGCGACCAGTACTGGGTCCTGACCCTAAGCTTGAAAACCACTGCTCTATGCTACAATCAGTTGAACCAGTCTTCAGTGTTGCTATAGGACTCATACAAGAGCAGTGTGACTTGGCACCCCTTAGTGGAATTTGGAGAACTCTATCTGTGACTAGAAAATCTACGCTTTCTTTCCTTTTTGATTCCAAAACTCCAACATAGAAATGTCAGATCTCAGTTTGTGCAAGTTTGTGGAAACATATAAACTGTCGTGTTATAACAGCAACTTTGTTCCTATAAAGCAAATGCTCTTGTTTAAATAAACTCTACTGTTTATGCAAATAATGTGCTGACTTCTATTGAATTGATCAATATTTAAACATTATTTTAACTGTTACTATTATATTCAAGTTACATGGAAAACTACTATAGAGGAAGCAGAGAAAGGATTTTTCTGTGGTAGGGTCATTTCTTTTTTGGCCAAATAATCAGTAAATGAGAATTCATGAGTCATCATTTTGAGGTACAGCCACCAAAATGGATCTCATTTCCTTTCATCAGTTTATTCGCTGTCACACATAGAAATTTCAGATGGAAATAGCAAAGTGTCAAGTTTTTGAATATTTCTGTGATTAAACTTGTTTGCAAATGTAAAAAACCAAGATACATGGTTCATTATTAATGAACTGGTTTGTACTCAGTTGACATAGCATAATTCACTCTGGCTATGTTCACACACAGGGGGTTGTTTCGATACAAGTTGTTTCGATACAAGTTGTATTGAAATAACTCCTTATTTCAAAATAAGTTAATTCGAATTAACAGTTTGTTAATTTGAATTAAGGAAAAAGCAGGAGTCAAAATAGCATGTTCAGACAACAGTTATTTCGAAACGAGTCACCGTTGTTTTTGAAACAACGGTGCGTCGTGTGAACATGGCCTTTCTTATTTCGAAACAACCTCTGTTGTTTCAAAATAAGACTGCTGTGTGAACACACCCTCTGACTGTAAAATAAGTAAGGAGGTTGTGATTTGCGATAATAAAAAAGACTTTAATTGAACAATTAGTGCTGCTGCTGTAAGTGCTGATCACTAGTGACACCTGTATTTAAGCATTCCTATGGATTTGTATATTGAGACCTTGTTTTGCATAGAAGGGAATTTTCTACATTAATTTCTGCAAGGAACTGCTGTATAATTTGACGATGTCTGCCTCTCCTTAAGGAGGTTTTCATAGTAATCCTGACACAACCAACTACTGCATCAAACATCTACATGGAGGTGGAAGCTTTGATAAAGGTGCATGTGTAAAAGGGGCAGTAGCAGAGTTTCATAGCTTCAGAAAATTTTTCAGATCAGAGGGGGACAATTAGGCCATTTGGTCTGATCTCCTGTGTATCACCATAGAATTTCATCTAGTTACCCTGGTACTAAGCCAAGTAACAATTTGTGTTGGACTCAAATGATATTTTTTGGACTGGCATCCACTCTTGATTTGGCAACACAAAAAGCTGGGAACTCCATCACTCCCCTTGATGATTTGTTCCAGTGGCTGAACACCCTCACTGTTAAAATTTTGTGCCTAATTTCTACTGTCAATTTATCTGGCTTCAGCTTGCAGCTGTTGCTTCTTTTTCCTGTCTTCTTTGCTAGATTAAAGAGCCCTTTAGTATCCAGTTCTTCGTCTACTTGAAGTCATGGGTATACAGAGGAGGGGAGGGATGCCCCCCCAGGTGCCAGCCTGGGGGAGGCACAGGCCAGGTCCTTGGAAGAGGAGCCACCCTCCACTGTTGCAGACAGCCAGGCCTAGCAGCTGTGCGAGTCCCAGCTCAGGCCTGTTGGCGGCTGAGAGTGCTGCTGTGGGGGGAGCAAACATCTTCCCAGCCCCTCTGCCACACAGCAGGAGCAGGAAGTGGGGAGAAGCAGGAAATGGGCCTGCATATCCCACAACCCTGGTTGCAGGAAGCTCAATATAAGTATCCCACCACCTCCCCCGCGTGCCGGAGACCTACGGTATGCCAGAGCTTGAAATTACTTATACATGGTAAGCAAGTCATGTCTCCATCTTTTTCTTTTCTTTAGATAGCTAAACAGACTGTGCTCTTTCACTGTAGGACATTTTTTTCCAGCTGTCAAGTCATTTTTGCAGCTCTTTTCTAGGCCATCTACCATTTTTCAACATCCTTTTAAGATGTGGGCGCCAGAGCTGGATGCGGTAGTCTGGTATTGATCTCACCAGGGCCATAAACAGAGATAAAAATCACCTCCTGTTCCTACTCATTATTTCCATTTATCCATCCAAGGGTCACATTAGCCCTTTGTGCCACAGCGTTGCCTTGAGAGCTCATGGTCAGTTGCTTGTCTATTTCATTAAGGATTTGGATAATGGAGTGGAGAGCATGCTTATAAAAGTTGCAGATCACATGAAGCTTGCAGGGATTGCAAAGACTTTGAAAGACAGGATTAGAATTCAAAATGACCTTGAAAAAGCAGAGAATTGGTCTGAAATCAACAAGATGAAATTCAGTAAAGAAAAGTGCAAAGTATTTTACTTAAGAAAGAAATATCAAATGCAGAACTACCAAATGTGGAATCAGTGGGTAGGCTATAGTACTACAGAAAATGATCTGAGGGTTAGAGTGGATCACCAACTGAATATGAGTTAATGTGATACAGTTCCAAAAAGAGGCTAATATCATTCTGAGGTGTATTAAAAGTAGTGTCATATGCAAGATATAGGAATAAATTGTTCTGCTGTACTCAGTGCTAGTGAAGTGTCAGCTAGGATACTATGTCCAATTTTGGGTGCCACATTTTAAGAAGATGTGGACAAATAGGAGAGAGTTCAGAGAAGAGCAATAAAAATGCTACAAGGTTTAGAAAATCTAATCTATGAGAAATGGTTTAAAAATAGGCATATTTAGTCTTGTGAAGACCGAGAGGGGACATGGTAACAGACGTCAAATATATTAAAGATTAAAATGAAGATGTCATTAATTATTTTCCATGTCCACTGAAAGTAGGAGTAGTAGTAATGGGCTTAATTAGCAGCAAGGGAGATTTAGGTTAGATATTAGGAAAAACTTCCTAACTACAAGGATAGTTAAGCTGGAAAAGGCTAACAAGGAAGACTGTAGAATCCTCGTCACTGGAGGTTTTTAAGAGCAGGATAGACAAACACCTGTCATGGATTGTCTAGGTATACTTGGAACTGCTTCAGCTCAGGGATGGAGGGGTGGGATGGAGAAGATGACCTCTCGAGGTCCCTTCCAGGTTTACAATGCTATGATTCTATGATTCCTAAATCCTTTTCAGAGTCAGTGCTTTCCAGGACACACTCCTTCCTTCAGTGTATAAATAGCCTGCATTCCTTGTTGCTAGAAGTGTTAAAACATATTTCATTTGAATCCATATTACTCTGAAGGACGGCTTTGTCTTCATCATTTGTTACCACTCCTCCAATCTTTGTGTCATCCACAAATTTTAGCAGCAGTGATTTTACATTTACTTTGTGATTGTTGGTGAAACTCTTGGTTAGCATTGGGCCTAGTATTAATTCCTGCAGACCCCACAAACGATAAGTCCCCACTGCCAACTGCTTTTTGAGACCTCACACTTAGCTGTTTCTTAATCCATTTACCATGTGCTTTTTAAATGAGAATGTCATGTGCTAGGTCAAACTTCTTGCAAAAGTATTTTATATCTATTCTGTAGAAGTTCTTGTGCTGAGCTTATCCTCACAGTATCTGAGCAATTTCCAGTGGTGCATTGAGTAGCATCACTAAACATCTGTCATCTGTGTTTGTTCTTTCTTCCTCTTCCCAGGCACAGAAGCATGTGTAGTGGAGTGTCTTTTTTTGGCAGGGTTTTAGATTGGTTCTTTTTATTATTTAAATATGCATATTGCTTTCTGTGTTAGAGAAAGCAAGATCAAATAAATGAGACTTGCACTTCAAGCAGAAGGTAGTGAGGTTTGTGATTATCCTTAATTCCTGATGCAGTTTATTCCATATTATATAATTACCCTCTCAGAAGGCTCTGTCTAGTATATAGATGAGTTTTACCATTTATAATAGAGAGTTCTATTGTGCCTGAAAGATTGGGTTGTTGGCTGTGGTCATTATTCTGGAACTTAAGAAATCATTTCAAGATCTTGGATTCAGGCAATTCAATACCTTGAAGACAAGTATGATACTTTGAACTTTATTTGAAATTCTGTGGTAAGTCAGGGTAGGGAGCAGAGGAGAGGTGTGATGTGTTTATGATAGTCTGTATTACTGAACAGATATACTGCAGTGTTCTTTAGTAGCTGTAGTTTCCTAATGAAGATGTGAATAACAGAGGCCAGGTTATTGTCCATGTTGTGTATTTTATGTCTCACCTAAGTGCCTGGAGCTCAGTTGTTGTCACAGTAATAGAGTTAGATAGACTATTAGGGGAACTCAGTCAGTCCCGGCTGGATCTTAGATTTTGAATAATAAAGATACTTAAACATGGACTAAAAAAACCAATGAGCTCATCCTGTGGCACTTTTAATAACTAACAAGTTGAACAAGGACTGACTTTCTGTGTGTTCATCTTGATCTCTTGGATACAAGCTATACCAAGATTCAGCGTAACAAACTGGCGATGAGGATGGGATGCAGTAAAAGTCAAGGTAAGGAAAAAGAATCTTTTCTCTCTTTGGAGGAGGGGGACTGAGTGTTGACTGAGCTATTTACACTGATTATTCAAACTGAAACAGGTTCTGCTTTGTTCTGACCAGAGTGAAGCACAGAGACTGGAGAAGGCAGTGCAGTGGAGGGAGAGGCCAGTGCTAGTGAGCAAAAATCACCAGCAATTGTGTGTGAATGACTCCAACACACATGAACAAAAGATACTAAAAGACACGAGGAGAGAGAGCGAGTGCAGCAATAGCTATACTTATAGGGTCTCCAGAACCTTTTGATGACACTCTGGAGCAATGGTATGCATATACCAAGTATTTTCAGCTTTTTGTGATTGCAAATGACACTACAGAAGCAAAGAAAGTGCTCATCTTCCTCAGTTTTGTAGGAGCTAAAACCTATGCCATGCTGCACAGTTTAGTGCACCCTGATAACCCAGAGAGAAAATCATAAAGTGATATAGTAAAAATTCCGGGGGCACATTTTTCTCCAAAACTGCTGGTAATTACAAGAAAGATATAGGTTCCACACAAGGAATCAAGGAGAAAGTGAAACAGTTGTTCAATTTGTAGCAGCTCTGAAGAAGCTTGCTGAGCACTGTGAATTTAATGAGATGTTAAATGGTGCCTTGTGTGATAGGTTGGTGGGCGGTCTGCACAGTGAAGCAATATGGAAGCATATTGCTCATCTTGCAGAAGGCCACTGAAATTACAGTCTCTATGGAATTGGCCTCATGAGAGGCAAAGTGCATAAGGTATCACAAGAACCTACCCACAAGATAGTGGTGAGCTGGGAACATTACCGCTGTGGAAAGCTGTGTCACCATGAATAGGAGTGTTGGTGTAAAGACCTAGTGTGTCAACAATGTGCCAAAACGGAACACATTGAACATGCCTGCAAACAAAAGAAAGATAAGTCAAACAGAAAAGGCACACCAGAGAAAACGAAGCCTGTAGTCTGTTGAACCAAAAAGGAAAATCTACTTGCAGTAGAGCAGACTCAGGATGATCAAAGCATCATCCAGTCAGAAGACAAAGTGCCACTCCACATCTTGTCTGTGATAGTTGGCTCACACGAATGCTGGGTAACCCCACTGTTGGAAGAGAAAACTAGACACTGGCGCAGCAGTTTCTCTGGTCTCAGGGATTGTATATAAGGAAAAGTTAAAGAATCTTCTTCTTAAACTGACAATAATTGTTCTGAAGATGTACACTGGAGAAGCTGTACCAATGTTGGCCACTATTGATGTGAAGGTGGAGCTTGATGGACATACTGCTAAATTGCCGTGGTTTGTGGTGGAAGGCTATTACCCAGCCTTAACTGGAAGGCTGTGGCTTAGAGGATCCAGTTGAATTGGGCAGAAGTACACAGAAAGACTAAAGAAGAAACAAGTCTGGCAGTTACTAGAGAAACATGCTGCTGTTTTCGAAGAGGACCTGGCAGCGTGAAGGGAAGGAGCAAGTATCACAATCATATTTCTAAACTATTAGTCAATTAACTGACTAATTATGAGTGTGTCTTCTACAGCCAAAGAAGACTACATTGTGGCTGCAAAATCTTTACCTTTATAATCAAATTTGTAACGTAAGAGAATTTAAATCAGATTTTCTTCGCCAAGACCTGTTTTCCACAAACCCATGTTGACTAAAATTATATTCCTGTTCTTCAATTTAAACAACTATATTTCTATTCTTTAATTTTGCAGCAGCTGAATCACATATCATCTTTTCCATATTTTTGCCTACCATTAATGCCATGCTAAGTGGCCCAAGTCACCAGTTAATACCTCTTGCACTTTTTGAATATTGGCACAACATTAATACTCTTCTAGTCTTTTGGAATTTCTCTGGGATAAAGGTGACTCTTGGGTTTAAGTTTTTAGGGCCTGCTGATGGGCTCAAAAGGAATTCATTGGCTTCATACGAATACATCATCCTGCTTCTTTCCAAATACAGAACAGAAATATCTATTGAGTACTTTCTACACAAATATTAAAATTGTACCATCTCGATCTAGTAATGTGCCTATCTAGTCTGACTTCCTACACATTGCAGGCCACTGATCATCATTCACTCATTTCTGTGATTAACCCATAACTTCTAGGCTGCATTACTGACAGAGCTGTAACTAGGCTGGGGTGAACGGGGCAAAGCCCCGGGTGGGGAGTTTTAGAGGGCGGAAGGGATGGATCCAGCTTCCTGCAGCAGCTGGGGGTGGATCTGGATCTGTTCCCCACTGCCATGGGGAGCCAGATCCGTCCCCTGAGCCCCCTAAAATTCCGTCACTGTTGCTGCCAGCAGCAATCCGGATCTGCCCCCTAACAGCTTGCTGGTGGCAGCAGAAGCTTCCTATTTTGTCCAGTGGTAGCTAGGAATGGATCCAGATTCCCCCGGCCTGCCAGCGGTGGTGGAAAGTTTCTGCCACTGCTGGCAAGCTGCAGGGATTCAGATTCATCCCCAGCTGCCTCCAGACAAGCGGGGAAGCTTCCACCACCAGGGGGGAGCAGATTTGGTGGCAGAATTTTAGCTGCATCCATCCCCTCTGCCCTCTAAAATCCCTCAGTAGGATCGGGACCCTGAACTGGATCAGGGCCTGGGGGGGGTCCGTCTGGGGTCCTTGCCCCAGGCACCAAAATTACTAATTATGGCTCTGATTACTGAAGTCCTTAAATCATGATTGAAAGACTTTGGGTTACAGAGAAGCCACCTTTTATCTCATGCCATTGCTGGGATTTGTTTAGTCCCTAAAATTTTTAAAAAGCTCCTTATTGTCCTGAGCCTGACCAACTATGGAGTTTTCCATGATGTCTTTAGCTTCCTTTATTCAATTTCTACACTACATAACTTAAAATTTACATTGATTGTTCTATACATTGACTGCTTCAGCATGTATCCCAGACTGAACTCCTTAATAATAGCATCATTTCCATCAACAAAAAAAATCTGTTCTCTGGTTTGATACAGTGGCCTCTAATAGATCTTCATCAGATCACATACTGCACTTCGTTAGTTACCACATCGATCCATATATATTCAAGATATTGTGGTTCTGAATTATCAGCATGGATCCTAATTTCCTATTATAAACACCCCAAAATTCTCTGATAAACACCCCCACATAAAAATCACATTTTTTGTGAGGAAAGTGCAGTGCTGAACTTTAGTTTCCCTAGGCACAATATATAAATATAGGTATCAGTTTGAACAAACGTTTTACTGATATTTACTGAAACCCTGTTTATCTGATCTAAGGGCTATGTCTACACTAGCAAATTAGTCAGGATTAAGGAGGCTTAATCTGGACTAATTTGATCCCTGTCTATGCTAGGTTTTGTCTAGTTTGGACAAAATAATTTTTTAGAGTTAGTTCAAACTAACTGCTTAGTTCAAACTAAAATTCAAACTAAGTTTGAACTAAGCAGTCAGTTCGAACTAACCACATTTTTTCAGTTCAAACTAAATTAGTTCAAACTAAAAAGTTAGTTCAAACTAATTTTTTAGTTCTAACTAAAACAACGCAGTTAGTTTGAACTAAAAAGTTGCGGTTTGTTTGAACTAACTCCAAACTGCTTAGTTCAGTCTAAGCAAGTCTGAACTAAGCAGTCAGTTCGAACTAACCACATTTTTTCAGTTCAAACTAAAAAGTTAGTTCAAACTAATTTTTTAGTTCTAACTAAAACAAAGCAGGTAGTTTGAACTAAAAAGTTGCGGTTTGTTTGAACTAACTCCAAACTGCTTAGTTCAGTCTAAGCAAGTCTGAACTAAGCAGTTAGATGTAGACATAGCCAATAGGACCAGGGACAAGACTGGGCAATCAAAAATTCAGAGACTCTGGAGAGCTTTAGCCCTGGGCAGTGGGGCTCAGGCTGTCAGCCCCGGTTCAGTTAATATGGAGAACCAAATAGTGGTGGCTCAGATAAAGGGGGTTCTACTGTATATGTTTTTATTTTTTCATAAAATGTAATCACTAAAGAGTCTCTGTAAAAATGCAAACGCTGCATTTTTCCATGACAAGTGGATTTCTAGGTACCCTGATTACCAATAACTGTAAAATGGGGAATGGTGACTAATGTAGTGTGCCCTCCTCCCCAAACACACATGCACACATACTTTTTACACACTGTATTCTTCCTGAAGTAGTTATAGTTATGTGACTTGTTCTACTAGGTTTCAGTGTTGCCAATTATATATCTTTTCATCAATGAGAATTTCTAATTCTTCCTAGTTGTTAACCAGACTCCTAGCATTGTCATATAGGCAGTTGAAAAATGTCATCTCTTCAGGTATTTTGCAACATCTCTTCAATTCATTCATGTTGTTTTGTACTGCATTTGTGTCCTTAGACCTCCTGTTGTGTTGCTAGTTCAATGTCATCCTAGCTGCTCCAGCTCGTCTCCTAAAGCGGTTAGCCCCCTTACACGTGAAATGTAAGCCATTCTGTTTGTAGAGCTCCCTCTGTCATCGAAATGTGCCCCAATATTCCACAAAACCTAGAACTTCGGTCTCACCCCACCTTTGCAACCAACAGTTCACTTCTGGTATTTTCTGGCCTTCTCTGGCTCACTGGATTGACAGGATCACTTGGACTTTCCTTTTGTTCCACTTTCTTCCAAGGCACCTGAGGTGTTTTCTAATTTGAGCAGTTCCACGTGATGCTTTTTCATTGGTTCCAATATGTACCATCATCATTTACCAGAAGACCTCATAATCTTGTCTTACATTGTGGTTATGTCTCTTATCTTTTACTCTAAGGAGACAGCCCACAACTTTATAGTCTCTGTGTCCCTTGCTGAATTCTGTCTCCTCTTAATATGGATTTACCAATGCTGATTGTTTGCATTCTTATTATAGTTGATGAACCTCACTTGGGTGCTGCTCATTTCCTATCAGAAAGACACCCATCAGGTATGTCCTTGGTGGCTGAGACAGGCTCTTCTGAAGTTGACTGGTTGAGCATCTGAAAATGCTTTGATACTTCTAGTGAAGTTGAATGACTCTTGTCTCTCTTTCTCCTGTTGGTTACAAATAACCTGTCCACATCTTCGGTTTCTATTCTCTCCAATTGCCTTGCTGCTGATTTGCCCTCTTTTGGCATCTGACACTAATTTTCAAATCTGATTGTCCAAGAAGTCTCTGCTGTCTCAGATGCTGCATAATATTGCAAACTATGTTTCTTATCGCTATATCGTCTCTTCCAGTATGTCCACCAGCTTGCATTTCATACAGCAGAAGAAATCTATTCAGTCTTCTGACAGAAAATAAAACATAGCACATCCAAAGAGGATCACAGCACTTGTTCTCTCAAAAGCCATATCTACTATCTGGTGTACAGCCAAACCTAAAACAGGCATGCCATACCTGTGTGCCAGTTTAGAGAGGCTCTACACCAGATAGCAGATGTGCCATCCAGTATGTCATACCTGTATATGTATCTGTACAGACAGATAGATATAGACATATCATATAAATATACATACACATATCTATATCTATATCTATATCTATATCTATATCTATATCTATATGTATCTGTATAAGTGTCTTCTATAAGTAGCAATATTGGCTATCTGTATACCCAGAGCTACCAAACTAAGACACCCCCTCTCTAAACTCACACCGTACCTGGTTATCTGGCAACTGACATATACCTAGCATCACTGCTCAGCTCCACTCTTGCACACAGGGAGGGAATAACCGATCATATTTCTAAAACTGGTTCTGTTCACTGTCTCATGAATCACAGCAACAAGGCCCTCACTGAGACACAAACAGACCTATCTCACCTGGCCAGTTCAGGGTCCCACATCCCAGTCAGACACACCAGTGAACAATGAACCAACAGACGGAACAAATACCACCTGCACCAAGTCCCTTTACCTGAAAGCCTAGGATCCATAGCTTTACCCACAAACTCCACTGTTCCTGTTGCCCAGTTAAAGGGTGTTTGTGTGTTTGAGCACGGGGAAGAAGGCTGGTGACATGGGCTACAATTTTTCACAGAGAAGAAGTTCCAAGTCTCAGCCACAGCTGAACAGTTCAGTGGTTGGAGAGTGACGTCACTGGGGCGACCTGAGTTTTATTTTGTCACATACAGTCAGTCAAAACCCAGTTTCTTATCCAGTCACCATTTACGGTATGGAAGTGGGGTGCAGGAGGCATAAGTGGCAGCATATTGCTCAGAAATTAAGATTTGGGCTAGTAAGTGGCATGATCCAGTCCTTCAGAATAGTCTGATAGTTGCAGAGATGTCATTTGGGGTGATCAGAGACTTATTTCATTATATACAGTCACTCAAATTCCAAATCTTTTTTGAATATTTACTTAATAAATAATTAAGGAATGAATCATTTCATTTTTATCACATTCAAGCATATTAACTATAGATTCAATTTTTTAGAAATTTCATCCTTTTTTAAAAAAAGAATTTTGGACTTTGAATAAGGAACTGGGAACTATGAGTAAGGAGCTGCTATCACATGAAATAAAATAAAATAAAAAGGAACTGAGAAAAGGGAACCAGCTTCAGACTCCTCCTCCAGTGACATCTATTAAACTGTCAAAGTGTTACACACATCTCCATCTGATACACTCAACTTGGTTTTGCATTGTCTCTTTAAGATTTTGAATACTTGAACAGCAGCACCACTCAGCTTTTACAACATGAGAGAGAGAGAGCAATAAATCCAAGAGACACAAGTGGAGAAAGTAAACAGTCCCCTGGCTCAAAGGATATTGTTCTGACTTACACATGTGAGGCTTGTTACCTTGAACCAGTAAAAGCTCCAGGGTGTTCTGGGGTTCTTATTCCTAGGCCTTCTGAAGTCACATAAGAATTTAGTTACTCAGAAACTGTTCTCTACATTGGAGAGCTCTGTTCTAAGTGCTAGGTACACTAGACCAGTGTTTCCCAACCAGTGCACCGTGGCACCTGAGCAGGTGTGCCACAAAATTTTTTGAAAAACTACTCAAAGAGCTCTGAATTGGCTCATTGGCTTATGAATATTAATGAGTTAATTTGGAAACTATAGGGTGGTGTGCCTCAAATTAAAGGTAGCAAGGTATGCCACTGCAGAGAAAATGTTGGGAACCACTGCACTAGACAACACCGGACTGCTTTGGATGAGTGCCTTTCCCAGGAATATTTCCTAGGAATAACAACAAGGGTATGATTTTTAAACATATTAAGCATGCAGTTGCAGAGACACAGTGCATGTATAATGTTGCCTAATTTATGCATCTAATTACTGGGACCACATACAGAAACTGAGAAAACTAAACACGGGAATTAATTGGGTAGCATTGGCCATTTGCACACATGAACACACTAATGTGTTTTCAAAATGTTTACAGATACAGGCATATAACCACACAGACAGAAATGTCACACTTCAGAGCAGCTGATACGCGTTTCAGATGGCAAGTTGTTTACAAGGGTTCTAGTTGAATTCTCACCGACTTATTCCTGAAAACCTTTTTGAATACAGTTTCTGGCTGATAATATTATATTAATGAGCTGCTCATTTGTTTCCACTAGGAGGGAGGGAAGCCTCTCCAGAAGAGTCCTGGAGACATGAGTTTCGCAATGACTGGACGGGAACGCTCAGAATATGTGCGATGGAAGAAAGAACGAGATCAGATTGACCTTGAGAGGCTAGCGCGCCACAAGAATGCAAAGGGCGAATGGCGACGGGCTTGGGATATAGAAAAGTCAGATCACATGTACGTCAACAACAGCCCTAAGGGTTCTTGCATACTACCAGCCCTATAATGGCCAATGATAGGTTCTAGCGGTAGTTTATAGTCTGATGAGATATTGTGAGCAGGCAAACAGTGAGATATTAAATACATGGAGCTGATCACTATGAGTTCTGCACAGACCCTGAGAGCTGTAGAGGAGGTTGAATCACAAAGCCTGTTCTTTTTGCCTCTACTACCAACTAATCCCATTGATCTTCTGCCTGGTCAAATGTGTGGGACTGATGGAGGCAGGAAGATGCTGGGCCTGTTTCAAAAGGGACAGCTTGGCAAATCCACTTTGATATTGCAAAACACATCATCCAGTCGCCATGATAGCTCTTTTTCATTCCTATAAAGAGACAGCCCAGCTACATCATCTTTACCTTAAAAAGTAAACCTCTTCAGGCATTCTGGTGTACTCTGTGTCATGGTCAGCACCATCTTGGGTCAGATGGATGATTAACATTGTGTACAGTACTGTGGGACAGCTCTCATCACATTATTGCAGAGTCATGAGGTCATTTGTTTCCCTTCATTTACATTCTGCCTCTTTAGCAACTCCCACACAGTTGAAATGCACTGGCCAGGGGGCTTTTGGGAGTGGAACAACTGCACATATTGATCCAAAAGTATTTGGAGTAGGACTCATTACATGCACTGGAATGAAGGCTGTTATATCATGTGCTTGAGACCAGTGGTTCCCAACCTGTGGCCAATGGGGACTTTCAGAGTGGCCCCCACTCCCTTTCCACTGGCTGTACAAGGGAGCTGCTGCCTAAAGATCCAGGTGGAGCATGTAGGGCTACAAGATACATGAAGTTTCCCTGCTACAGCGAGGGGAACAGATCAGTGTGGAGGGAGGCAGCCTCCTTCCTGAACTTCTGTCTGGCTGTGGTGGGGAGGCGGGGTCTGCTGTTGGAGACAGGTGGCGCTTCAGAGCTGTAAAAATATCTGTGGGCCTCAAGCCACAAAGGTTGAGTGCTGCTGCTCTAGACAGAGGGGTTCAGCTCATGCAGAACCATATCATTCACTGTATGAAGGGGCTTTTACAGGGCAGGTAAGTGGGATAGTCTTTTGCTTAAGCGATGGTAGCTGTAAGATCCCAATTCTCTTCCCTGCTCTACCACGAACTTCCTGTGTGATCTTAAGCAAGTTATTTAGATGATTCAATTTTAGAGATGCATTGGGAGCTGTGGGTTTGCACACCTCTGAAAATATGGCTCTTAACCTTTCGGTACCTCAGTTTACCCATTTGTAAAACAGAGATAATACTCCATGCGGCTCCATTTATTAACATTGCTAAAGTACTTTGAGATCTATGAGGTACTATGAAAGTACATACAGTAAATATTTTTATTATATATACTTCTGGGGGTGGACTTGTGTGTACAGGGCAGAAAGCTTTTGGCAAGAAAGTTCCCACAATGAAGTGTTGACAGGTTTTTAACCATTCACTAATTCAGCAACTGCCCTATGCATGTTAAAGGAAACCATGTGATAAATTCATTTATTGTGCATCTTTGACAATCTCACCTGAATTCTGCTTATTGATCCATCTCCCTGGGTCTTGCTATAACAATCCAAACCACAGTGCCAGCTTTCAATAGCCATCCTCTTTTTAAAAAAGAAAGTCTCCCTGTCCCTGCCAAGATTAAAGAGATGGCGAACACATTTGTTCTATTTTAACCCTGGGATGAGCTGGTGGGCTTTTTCTCCCAGCAAGATTTCAGTGATTATATTAATGTTGTCTTGGGGACTGGTCATGGGATTGGAATCAGTGCAATACCTGCCTGGAGATCTTTAAAATGCAATAATTATAAACAAACCCTTCAAGTATTTTCTCTGTCTCCCTTCAAGTGTGGAATTTTCACCCCCAAAATTACCTTGATCTGAGGCCCAGGCTTAGGCCAATAATAGGTTTTCTGTACAGAAAGATGTCACAACTTTAACATTCAGTGTCACAGTCCACGGGGATAGAAATGGGTACTTTTTATTCCACTGGAAGAGGGAGATTCAAAGATTCTCAATGGGAGGCACCACCAGGAGGAGTCCAGGTTAGTGACATTTCAAATTTATTGTCTGAGACAGATACTGAACTAGATGGGCCTATGTCTCTAGAGAAAAGCTGTGTTAGGTCAGTCAGCTCCCCCCCTATACCTCACATGGTGAGTCTCATAGTAACAAGGACACCTGACTTTACAGATGGAGACATATGAAAAATAATCCTAAGTAAAAAATATCTTAAAGCACCAAAACATTTGTAAAATAGTTGCTCAGAAATACCAGTGGCATAAACAGAATTGAGGATGACGTGGTGGTATAAAAGCTTTAGGGGGTTTCCTTTGTGGCGAGTAATGTGCCCAGACCAAGCTGTTGATGATAAACCCTTCATGTACTCCCAAATGTATAGATTATAAAAGTATATATGACTTGCTATAGTGACAGAAGGATTCTCCTGCCAAGATAGTTATGCCACCTTCCTGAGTGGAGCAGCTAGGTTGAGACTCGGTGGAAGAATTGTCACGTTGGCATAGAGCTGCCAAAACAAGGGTTAGGTCAGCTTAACTGCCTTGCTCGGGTGTGAATTTGTTACATCCCTGAGCAATTGGGCTGGGTCAGTGTAAATTTTGAGTGTAGATTTGCCTGGGTCCAGGGCTAGATTAAGACATGCTGAGGCCCTAAGCTATGTCAAGATTCAGAAGCACCGTACCATAAAAAAATAAAGAGAAAAATGTGTATTACATTATAACAGAAAGGGTAATAAAAAAATTAATGACAAACAGTTATGTCTGCATATAGACATAGGCAAAGATGCAATGAAAAACAACTAAATAAAGCATACATCTTACAAACGGCTTTATTTACAGTATCAATTTCAATTATGATAAATGTTCTTAGTTATCTCTGACATATTTAGAGGCCCCTAACAGGGGTGTCGCTGGCCCGGGGAGGGACCTGGGGCACGGGCCCAGGCCCTGCCCCTGGCTCGCAGACCCTACCCCCAGGTCCCGCTCCCTGGCCGGGGACAGGGACAGAAACCGCTGCGCCATCATGGGCAGCTAGGCCCCACATCCCCGGCTGGGGATGGGGCCGGAAGCAGCTGCAGGCAGCGGGATCCCACATTCCTGGCTGGGGACGGGGCTGCTGCTGGCGTGGGCGGCCGGGCCCCGGATTCCCCGCCACGGCCCTGGGCGGCTGGGCCCCAGATCCTCAGCCAGGGACGGGGCTGGAAGCAGCCACGGGCGGCTGGGACCTGGATCCCTGGCCAGGGACGGGGCCGCTGCGGCCACCGGTGGCTGGGCCCCAGATCTCCAGATCGATTGGGCTGGAGATCCAGGGTACTGGTGCTGGGATTTTGGGTACGTGCCCTGGGTGCCCAGTGCCAGCGATGCCTCTGGCTCCTCATAATGTAAGGCCCTAAAGCCATGGTTTACTTGCCTTGTGCCTAAATCCAGCACTGCCTGAGTCTGATGGACTGATGTTGCTTATTGAACTGAGTGGTTTCATAGCTGACAGTGTCCTGTTTTTTACCTGCAGGCTTGAAGAAGACTTTACTAAGGATGGGGAGCCAGTCTTGGATAATCTCAGCAATAAGAAAGGTGAGAAAGGGACATACAGTATCCCAACAAATTTTGTTATTTGTTAACCATGAACATATGGCTCACTGGTCCATGTCAGGTGTGAAAGATCCAGTCCTTGGGTTCTTCGGTTTCCATCAGGTCTGTACAGAACTGTCTGTAAAATCAGTACATAGGTCTTTGCACTCTCTGCTTCACAGAGTGCTCAGTGGATCTGAATTGTGTGCATGATGTCACTTTATAAACTTAAATTGTGTGCAAGATTTGGTTTCACTACTCTCTGTTCCTGAGGATGTAGCAGTGACTAATTCAGTAATTTGGGACCAGATTCTCAATGGGAGTTAAGTAGTGAAATGCCTTTGATGAGGTAGGCCTTGCAGTCTCTGCTCTTTATGATATAACAGCATATATAGATATTTAGAACTGGCTTCTTTCCTGAGCTTTCAAAAAGAGTCATATTGCAGAGCTCTCCTGCAGCTCATTGTCTGTGCTCCCAGGGGCATGTGCCAGCTTCTTAATTAGGCTAAATCCACCCCAGTTCCTGTTCTCAGGAGATGTACTAACAGAGTGAAGCATTGCTGCTCGAACACATTGTACCGTGATCTCTGGTGTGCTTTTATTACATAACCCCACTACCTTTGTGCATATTGCTTCCTTTCAGGAGGAAGAAATGCCAGGAAATTCCAGCACCGGTCCTTCCCTTCTGAAGGGAGAGGTGAGTAGAACCCATGAATGATGTTCAGCTGAATTATTGTGTACTCATCCTCACTACATCCAACTGCAGTCCAAGGTCTCACCTACACTGACCGGTGAGGGAGTTCCATAGAGGTGACACTTGGGCCTGGTTTTATATTGTCTCAATAGAGGACATGTTGAATATAAAAAAAAGGAGTCCTCGGATTTAGGTCCATGAGTGTTTCAGGATGCATTTTCCTAGTGGCGGCTTCCTTTATCCATATTACTTACCATTCTCTAATAGGACTGATACCTGCTGAAGTATCTTTGGGGGCAGTGTGGTAGCCAAGTGACACTGAACTGAAACAGGTAATGGCTTCCCAGTGAGGCTGCCCCCTCTGGTTATTATTGGCATCAATTCAAGTCTCTGTTCCTGTGGAGCACCCCAGTAGGCATGTGTCACAGACCCTTCGTGAGCAGCTGGGTCCTGGTAATTAGGGGCACAGCTCAAGTACCATTCCTGGTGTCTAGTGCTGTCCATGTCTCTCAGCTCCTTTCAGGGCAACCCAGCCCTCCAATCCTGGCTCCTCATCCAAGAATGCCCCTTCTTTGGGAAAGTACATCCTCTCAGCCCAGTTGGTACCAGGCATCACATCAAATGCCAGTCCAACAAGTTTCCCTGAGCCACTTCCCCACAGCCTCGGTACCTTCTTCTACCTCTTTCCAGGCTTCTCTATGGCTCCTCCCAAGCCCCTGCAGTCTAGGTCCTTTCTTCCTCTCCTAGGGCTTTCCACAGGCCGTCTTAACACAAGCCCAGTCCCAATCCCAAACCTCTTCAGAGCCCTGCTGCCCACAGGGAGCTACCCCAGATGCTGCTGATACCACACCACTGGAGTAGCCATGCCCTTCTCCCTTCAGCATCTCAGGGACACTGCCTGGTCTGCTCTGCAGCCAGCTTTCTAACCTATTCTGGACCCTGAATGGCTGCTCTCTCCAGACCCTTTTTAGCCCTTTCTAGGCCAGTTCCAGCATGGGGCAATCACCTCATCACAGCATAGAAGTAAAGAAGCATGCTGGGGAGCAGTATGCGAGGGGTGATGAAGATACTTCTTGGGACTGGTACAACAGCACTGGTGGTCAGAGAGCATATCTGGAACATTGCAGCAGCCACAGAGTGATATGGGGCAGATGTGCATTCAGGGGATGTGCTAGGAATGGTAGAGCAGGATGATAGTGTGAGACAGAGAGTGAGAATGAAGGTTAGGGAGCCCATGGGAAATGGTGCCATGGGAGTGGCAACCAGAGAGCATACTGGGGTGGGTTGATGGTGACAGTCAGAGAGCAGTGCTGGGGTTGCTTTTGCTTTGCAGCTTTATATTTTCCTCGCCTTCAACACAGCCCTTTTCTTTAGGAAATACAGTAAAAAATCTCTAGTGATAAAATGTGCCTGGTCCCCACCTGAATGAGTACAGAGCATAAAGCCATCAGCCAGACTATACTGCTATGACTCTTTTTTGTCCCTTAGCTCAATGGCACATGGCAGAGCTGTAGGAGGAGTGGTGCCACAATGACAGACCCAGTTTCCAGCAAAGACCCACTGCCGGATATGCTAGCCTTGATCTCTTTATACACTCTGTCTTTCAGGTGGAGGACAATACACTGCAAATACAAGTGAGCCTACTTCCAGAACAGTACCAGTTGTCAGCAGTAAAGCCAGAGGAAAGGACAGACTGACTGGCAGAGCCAGAAGGTAGGAGCACAGTAAACAGGACATTATGGAAACCATTTTGTAACCATTGCTAGAATTCTTACTGTGCAGTGGTGGGGCCTTTTAATTCGTTCCTTGCTTCATTTGGAATAAGAGAACAGCTGCTATCCCTGGACCAGGAATTGTCACATTAGAATTGCATTTCCATTTCTGTGACAGAGCCTGCTGGGATATCCAGCCAGAGACTCAGGCTCCTTGGGAGGGATGTGTGGCCCAGGGCCAGATCAAGGCTTGGGGGGCCCTGGGGCTGCCCACCCTTGTGGGGCTGCCCACCATGGTGGTGACCTGCCTTGGGGCAGGGCAGCTGGCCCTTGAAGGCAGGCCCAGGGGCTCTGAGGGGGGGCCTAGAGATCGGTGGTACTATGAAGAGCTCCATGGGGGGCAAGCACTGCTGCATGGGGTGGGGAAAGATGGACCAGCACTGCTGTTAGGGACTCCAGTTGGGGAGCAGCCTGTGGGCCAGATAGCCATGGTGCTCTTGTCCTGCTCCTGGGCTGGCTGGTCTGGAGCAAACTAGCCAGCTTGGGGACTGGGTGGGCAGGCTGAAGGTGTGGCAGCAGTGCACCACTTGGGCCAGCCAGGGCTGGAGTTTTAGGGGCCCACAGGTCTCCCCTTTAGGCCAGATTCTGGACCTACAGCCCCTAATACTGCTGCCTTAATCTAGACATGATATGGACTCCTCACAGATCAACTGCATAGTCTTCATTGCTGGGATGTAAACAACTGATGCATCAGACAAACGAGTCCTGACAAACTGGGTAACACTGGCTGCTCAGTGGCATGTCCTCTCCTGTTTTCAGCCTTTGCTGGCCCAGGGAGCAGGCCTCCTGAGATTGTTGCCAAGGGAGTAACTAGTAATCAGAATGACTGACTTTGCAGAGACCTTCCCTCTAGCTTCCAATGCACTCAGCACTCACACATGTATGTAAAAACATTGAGAGGGATTCTCCTCTCAGCTCAGCTGCACCTCCGGTATGCCTCTTGGGTGGTATAAAGGGACCATAGAAATCCCTGATCAAACCAAGGCAGAATTCCCCAACACAGTGAGAGTGGGCTTGCCTACAAGACTTAGTGCACCACCGGTCAGGGTGTAAATCTACAGTGCACTAGCCTGTCTCATATTAAGTCACCATGTGAACCTGCTCCTGTGCTTTGACTTATAGCTGTTTGAAACAACCCCATTAGTAAACCCCTTCACATGCACCTTGCAGGTTTTGTTCTGCGCCTTTTTAATGCACAACACAAAATCACACCCCTCCAGAGGTTATTACTTGCAGCTGCAGAGTTAAGATTGCATTGATAAGCAGGACTAAAATCCCTGGGTCTTAGTATGCAATCACAACAGTTTTACGGTGGTCTAATTCCACTGACATCAGTGAAACATGGATTACACTGGTGCAAGGGAGAGGAGAAGCCAGCCAGCCACTTCTGTTTCATGTTTTAATGATTAAGTTTAGCTTCCACATTTGGCACACTTCAAGGCAAACTCCAGCCTTCTAGTGCTACCCTATCAAATTGCTTAATAACAATTCTAGTCTTAAAACCAGGAGTGTTGCTGGCTAAGGGTTGGGGTTGGGACTCGGGCCCTGATCCTTCTCCAGGGCCCAATCCAGCCAATGCTGTTTGCCGGCAGCGGCAGGAGGCAGATCCAGCTCCAGGCAGCTTGCTGGCAAGCCACAGGAGGCTTGAAGCCGGAGCTGGCTCCTGCCACTTGTGGGCAGTGGCAGGAGCTGGGTCTGTCTTGGAGCATCCTGCCACTTGCTGGCAAGTGGCCTGGAGCTGGATTCAGCTCCTTCTGCTGTACTGCCAGCCAAGCGCAGCAGGTGGGAGATGCAGGGCGCGTGCCCTACTGGCCCCAGTGCTACAGTGCCCCTGCTTAAAACTACAATCATATTGTGTACCAGTCAGCCAAAGAAGGCAAAGTTGATAATATACCCAGAATTTTTTAATGCACCAAGAACACAAACAAAATTATATTATATGTTATTACTGAGGTTTTAAAATAATCAGGTCAGGTGTGCAATGAATATACAGCTACACTGATGCATAAATAAGTATGTTTTCTAAGTACACCTACGATATGTAATAGAAAGCTAGTACCTTGCAATGTAGTATTAATTTCTTGTTGTGTGCTCTGATAGTCATAGCATTGTTGAATTGAAATTGAGTGTGTTAAGATAATCGTGTGAGGTATTTTGGCATGTCATGATGACAGTGGGACTGGCACTGGCACTGTCTGGTATATGAGTGTTTTAACTTATGATTTCCTTGCTTTTTAGTTTCTGCATTGTGAGGAAATACAATTAAGCAACCTTAATTCTAGATTAATTTTTACGTTGGAATATGTTTGACAGATGGGTCCTATTATGTCTCCTCAGATCCAGTCAGCCAATCACATCTTAACTTAATTACAAAATGTTAATTGGATAAGAATAACATCAGCAGCAAAAAATAATCACATTATCACAGTCTTTGTTTATAAGCTACATTAAGCCCCACTTCATTGTGAGGTTCAATCTTCGGCAGCAGCTGTTCAAAAAGAAAAGCTGCTGCATAACTCTGCCACACAGACACTTCCAGACCTCAAAAGGTGAAGTAACTGCACAATGTCACCTTGTTTCCAACACTCCTCCAGCCACCCAAACAAGATTTCCAGATGTGAACAACTGCAAACTTGAGTGAGTTTGGGACTCATACCTAAAGCGTGTGATTTAGGGCAGGATATATGCACAGGAATTACTTCATCCAATTAAATGCAGCCCCTTCTTGGGTGGACTAGCCAACAGTACATATTGGGAAGCAAAGGAGAAGATTGTATTCATCTGAAACTGCAGGGTGAATTAGAGAAGTCAGATGTACTTGCCCAGTTGACAAGGGCCCTGGGGCTACTGCCCCTACTGTAGTGAAAAAGAAGGTGCTATGGACTTATGTTCCCAGAAACAGTACCCCAAGGGGTTGGTTCATTTGCGGATTCACCGAACACAGTCAAAGACCATTGAAAAGATGGATGATTTTTACTGATTGCCAGGATGAATACCTCTAAGCAACCAAAGCAGAGTAATAAGTGATGAAAGCTTATGTCTCTTCAGCAGCTGGGGACCCGTGACGACTGCGGACAACCCTGAGGAGGTTTACAAGGCACCTTGTCCCTAGGTTACCGAAGCAGCCAGGTCCTTAGGCATATGGTGAAGTCCAAAGCAGTCATAGGAGACTGTTGCTAAGATATAGCACAGTTCAGGGAAAGGTGGGGGGGTGGGGGGCAAGCCCACCTTCCCTTCACACACTCGGACCAGGTGCACGTCTCCCGGCAAAGTTCCTCTGGGCGACGTCCGCTAGCTCCCTCGACAGCTTTCGGGAGCAGTGGGCGCTGTTCGGGGTTCTCTGTTCGGTGTCTCCTTCCGAGTCCCTTGTTATAAACCTATGACCTCACACCTGTCCCTGTTTTTTCATTGGTTGTCCCAAGGAACTTTTTGGAACAGGGTCTAGTGCCACCTCCCCATAGGCTGGGGGAGGGGTTTTAGAAGTGGGCGGGCTTGCGCCCACCCACCACTGCCTGCTTTAGTAGGACACACTCAGACCAGCTGAGCCTGGCTCCTCCGGACACAAGATTGCACAAAAGCAAGATAACTAAAAGAAGCAGCAGACAGCACTATTCCCTCTAAGCTGTGCATGTATGCGCACGCACACAAGTCATGAAACCTGTGCACATAACAAAATAAAGTGCCCACAAAAAAATTCAATAGTGCTAATATTGGTGCTCACAAAGAAATGTTTTTGTGCACACAAAGAAATTGTTTGCGCACATAGTCTACGAGTAATTAGAGGGAACATTGGCAGACAGCCCCCAGAACACCTGTCAAGTCAAGGACGTAAACAGGTTTCTGCTCTCTCTGGGAAAGGTGCCCAGCATAGTTCATGGGCAGGTCACCCCGTTGGAAAGGCTGCGAGCATCACTACACTGTCCATTACAAACATCTTCTGCTCTTGCCCTACCACTTATAACCATAATTATCAGGATGTTAATTTTACACCTCATGTGAAAGACAGCACTTTCACAACACAGTGTTCCCAACTTTATACTGGGGAGATAGTTCAGCCCTGCCTCAGAGGAAAGCCTACCAACTCCAGAACCTCAGTTATTGGTTCCTCCTGCATTTCAACAGTTAAGTTAGTATCAGTCTGCAGAACTGCATGCCAAGCTGAAGAACTCAGTGTTCTAGACACATTTTATAATAGATCATCAACTATGCCTTCAAAATAAACCTACTAATAGTCCTGCACCTCTGGAGAGTTTGCTGGACAATTTGTTGTTCCAAGAACAGGCTGTATCTTACTAAGGGAGATACATGTAAATCTCCCAAGGGTGGCTACTCTCGGAAACCAAATAGAACAAACAAATTGTATTTTCCATGGTGGGGCTGCAAGCAGAACCATGAAAAGATGATGTTCTTTATGCTCTCTTCCTTTCTTCCACCTTCCATTTTGAGTCTGCTAGTTTTCATGACTATTTGAGGGGAAGAGGGTATGCAGGGGAGGGCAATTTAAGGCTGCTGAGCTTGCAATAGCTGTAAATTCTCCTTCACCTGGGCTCCTACCTCTAGATTCTAGACTGATGTGCACTAAGAGATGCTGGCTGGGGTGGGAATGGTTTTGGCTGTACTTGCTTAGGAATCACATCTTCCTCAAAGTACAACATTAAAGATCTCAGCTCTATGGCTTGTGTTCTGGGACATTTGGCTGGGACAGCTTAATTGCAAGTGCACTTTGGCTTTTGAACCAGTCTAATTCCTCATGACTAAAATGCTGTTTGGTGACTGACTGCTGTTTTGCTGCTGCTCCTAGGGGCCCGGAGATTAAATAGAGAGACAATAGTTACTAAACAGCTTCATCCGCAGGAAAAGGAGGTTTATTTTGCTTATAGCTAGATTTCATATCCTTGGCTATGCACCACTTTTCCCATATAGAGAAGGCTGGGACATGCCTCTGTGCCGTTCTGGGAAAGTTGCATGCAGCCAAATGCTGGGAGCCATGAAAGAAACCCAGCAGCAAGAACTCCATCTGCTAAGAGTTGACTGCTCTGATTCTGGTCCATGTCTTTCTGCTCTCTACCTCCCCCAATCAGTGTGATATAAAGAGCCGGGTTTGGGAAGAATGATGACGTTAGAAAAACCTAACAACATTAGGTCTCATCCCCTCCAAATGTTTAATATTTAATAAAGCCTAATTCTGGTTGGGTTGAAGGCAGTGAGCTAAGTAGTTGATGTATTCTTGGCCTATAGATATTTTAGCTATAAAATTATGTTCTGCATAATTAGGTTTGTGTGCAATTATCATTAAAATGCTATGAACTAAAAAAAAAGTACAAGTTCTTGAGCTGCTTATTGGCATTAACAAGAGTTTGTTTCCCTTCGAGGGCAGGCAGCCTGACAGAAGCATAGCATGCAATGCTCTGTGCTGGTCAGAACGCAGTTGCCATCCTGCAGTCGGTGGCACAATCTGTGGGATAATCTGACCCTCACCTCACCATAAAGCTTCTCTTGATCTCTGATAGCTGTACGAGGTTGGCTTTAGCCCAAAGCATGAGGTTTGAAATTGAAGGGACTCATTAGTGACCATACAGCTTTAACTGGCTCCTGGACAATCTATTTTAGAGCTAGCATCCTTTCTTTGCTATACAGTCAGGACTGGGCTCAGAAAGAATGCTCTGGCTATGTGTCACAAGCATGACTCATGGAAGTCACTGTGTTCCCAGGGTCAGGTCCTTATTGCTGGAGCCTTATCCTGACTGATGCACTTATGTCTCAGCCTGAACTTGGCCAGTTTTAGAGCAAGCTGCATGATAGCTCTTTGCTCTGGCTTGCCACCAAGCAGGCCTGAGAATCTCCTCATGCCAAAGCTGTTTTCTTGCCTCTTCTGATGGGTCCGTTTTTGCAGAGGGCATGCTCCCTGCTTTGGGGGCATGCTGTGGTGTCATACTTATCTATGTAAAGTTGTACCAGGTGACAGGCACCTCATAAAGACATGTAAAAATCTACAAGGAGGCTTGTAGCATGTAAAGGCTAACAAATTTATTCATCACATGAGCTTTCGTGGGAGAAAGTCCCATGAAAGCTCACGCGATAAATAAATTTGTTACTCTTTAAGTGCCACAGAATGCCTTGTTTTCTTTGCTGAACTAGACTAACATGGTTACTGCTTTGGAACTTGTAAAAATCTAATAATGTTTAATCTGCTCTACTGGAACCCCACTGGTGAGCAAGGGTCCAAATAAACTAAGATTGTCTGTGCTTTGATCATGTCCTATGATGGTCTGGCTGTGTTTTCGAAAAG
Organism: Podocnemis expansa; assembly: GCA_007922195.1. Taxonomy (NCBI): domain Eukaryota; kingdom Metazoa; phylum Chordata; order Testudines; family Podocnemididae; genus Podocnemis; species Podocnemis expansa. The sequence goes on along the minus strand of ML681963.1, from coordinate 82,388,512 downwards.
ACCACTACTGCTGCTTTGGTCTTAAGGGAATAATTATTCTGCTATGCCTGATGATGTCACTGGTGTGTGGGTGATGCCTGCCCATGGTTGGGCCCTCCTTTCACTGCAGCTGGTGCTGACTGAGCCTGGAGACAGCAATTTGTTCTGTGCACTTGGCTTTAACCCAGGGGTAGGCAGCCCCTGGCAAGTGTGCCAACAGTTGCGCAAAAGCCTATTTGGAGCCGCACGTGGCACCCTCTGCAATGCCACAAATTCTGGCTCCTGCCACTGAAAGTGACTCCGGACAGCTTCTTTCAGAGCCAGCTGGGGCATGGTGTGGAAAGAAGATCCCTAGAACAGCTTCTCTCAGCATGCCTGGGGATTCCCCAAGAGGAGCTGCTCCAGGCAGCTTCTTTCCATGAAATTGGTGGGGACCCCTTTCCCAGGCATGCTGCCAAGAGGAGCCACTGCAGGGAGCTTCTTTCAATGAGTGGCTCCTTTCAGCGGCATGCCAGGGAAGTGCCTCCCTCGTTGCCCCCCTATCTCCAGCCATAGCTGCCACCAAATTTTCAGGGAGCCACCACTTTTATTTCTGTGGAGGGAGCCACTGGCACTGGCTGACAGTTGAGAAGGAGGGGCCGGCACAGGCTGCTGACTCCTCCTTTAACCAGAATGCATGTTCACACAGACTCTGCTTAGTCAGCGGCAGAGTCCAAACAAGCCTGTTCTGTGGGAAGGCTTGAAAGCAAAAGGAGCTTCTCGGAAGAGACAGCATTCCACATAAACTCTTCTTTACTTCTATGATCCACCCTTCTTCTTGAGCCTCCAGAACCCAGCTAACCATTTTATGCAGCACAGTTTTTAGAACTTTCTGGTAAAGGGATCAAAATATGTGCTTCAAAGAGTAGATTCAGCTTGTCATTGGGTACATCTACACAGGATCCTTAGGTTGACTTAAGGAAGCTTAAGTTGACCTAGAGACTCCTGTGGCCACACTGGGCTTTTATTAAATAGACTTAAGAGCTTCCTTAAGTCGACTTAATAACATCACTTCTTAAGGTCAACTTAATGCTTGTCAACCTTATTAAGTTGACTTAAGCCAGTGTAGATAGGGAATAGCCCTTAAATGGATTTAATTGGCCCTCAAGCCACCTCCCAGTGTTTCTGGCCACCAGGAAGGGTTGACCTAGCAGCTGCCAATGTGGATGCGTGCAGTCGACAGGAGTTTTCAGTGTGAACGCTCTAAATCAACTTCACAAGGTCGACTTTAAGTCAACTTAAAGTCGACCTTGTTTAGTCGCCTTAACAGAGCCTCCAGTGTAGACATACACATGATTATTTCTTTTTTTATATTATCATAGAGTACGTCCACACACACTGTTTAAATCGAACTAACGCTGGTTATTTCAATTTAAAAAATGGTAGGTCCACACGATGTTCCCTTATTTCAAAATGAGGAGCTCCCTCATTGCAATATAAGGAAAGTTATATCGATCTAATAAATCCTAGTATTATATCGATGTGACGGTTAAATCAGAATTGTTATTTCGCAATAACACAGTTTGGACATGTTATTTCGATTTAAGTGTTAAATCGATTTAACACTTTTTGCCCTTCTCCATCCCAGGTGCTTTCCTTTTTCTATATATTGGGTGGGGGCATGGCCCAGTGAGGGGGCCATGTTGCCACACCTCCCATGGTGCCCCACTCCTGAATCGAAATAGCAAGTCCTGCATCTGGACATGCTGTTTTGATTTGAATTTTTTTGGCGTGGATCTGTTAAATCAATTTAACTTATGTCAATTTAATGATTTTTATATTGATTTGATTAAATTGATATAAGTAAAAGTGATTTAACCATGTATGTGTGGACATAGCCATAGACACTAGGGCTATGTCTACACTGCCAAAGATATTTCAGAATAGTTATTTCAAAATAACTATTTCAAATTTATTTTGAAATAATTATTTTAAAATAGCTTTATTTTGAATTTATTATTTCAAAATAGGAGTCTAGTGAAGACTATTTTGAAATAAGGTAGGAATTATTTCAAAATAGCGAGTCTTTATTGGACTTTCTATTTCAAAATAGGGGAAGGCAGGGAAAAATATAGGGCTATTATTTCAAAAAAAGCCAGTTCCATGGCTTGGGATGGCCTTTTTTGAAATAACTATTTTGAAAGAATTGCTCTTCTGATATAAAAGCAGCTTAATAATTTCAAAATAGTGCTTCATTTTTTTCAAACTAACGAAGCACTTATTTTGAAATAACAAAATGCCTCCATATGTAAAAAGTTCTTTTGAAATAAGCCTCCTTATTTCGAAAAAACTTTTCAGTGTAGATATACCCCTAGAAGCCCTAATCATGGGCCAGGACACCATTGTAGTTGGTACTGAAGAGGTACAAAACAATGGCAGCCTATTCCAAAAAAATTTCATAGCCTCTAACAGTTTGTTCCTTTTCTTGCAACAGGTTTAAAGGAAGTATGTTCTCTTGTACATTTATCTGACTCAGTTGCAATGACTTGATGATACTTTAGTGCATCTCCACGAGGAACAATGCATTGAGGGCTCCCATAGGTATATCAGGATCTCATTTAGGATCACTGAAGGCATTTGGATCCTACATGATATTATCCCTCACAAGTTTTTGTTTGTCCTCCCTTCTCTCATTTTTACTGTTCATTTGAAGCTGTTGCCCCTCACCCTTCAATTAATGCCCCACTAAATCTGGACTTCTCACCTTGCTTATCAGCTACAAGGTAGAGAAGATGTGGTTTATTTTAAGCTATCCCTTCAGCTGGGAGTGTTAAAGGAAATGTGGAATCAAAGGCTATGTCTACATGGCACTTTTATTTCAAAATAACACTCATTATTTCGAAATAAAAGAAATTAGGTCTACACGACGTTTTCTTATTTCAAAAGGACGGATCCCGTCCTTTCGAAATAAGAATTGTTGTTCCGAAACAGTAAAACCTCGATGTTTTTGAAACAGCCATTATTTCGGAAGGGATATTTCAAAATAACGCCGTTTAGACCTGTTCTTTTGAAACAACACCGTGTAGACCTGTTGTTCGAAACAACGGGCCAGTTGGTGTTATTTCAGAATATCCCTTTCGACATAACGGCCATTTCGATTGCAGGGTTTTCCTTATTTCGAAATGAGCCCTTTCAAAATAAGGGTTTTATTTTGAAATAAGTCATTTCAAAAGGACTTATTTCGAAACAAAACTGTGTGTATAGACATAGCCAAAGGATTTGTCTGTTGAAACACAGCCACATCCCCCACAACCTCAGCTAGCTGCACAGGCTTTTTAGTCATTGCCACTCAGTTCAGAATTGGTCTTCTTTTTAGCCCTTCACCCTACCTCATGGATCTTGCTCAATTCCAATCCCCTCTTCATTGCTCCCTCAGCAGTCTAGTCACCTCACAATTCCCTGTTTTCTGTTTCTCCAAACACCCATGGCTTTCTTGGTAAGAGAGCTTTCTCCTCATGCTTTGCCTCTCCTCAGGACCAGGCAGCTATTTCTGAATGTCTCCATCCAGGGATGTCCCTAACACCTCCCTCCATCTTCCCCCCGAATTTCCCAACACACCTCCAGTTCTCAGCTAGTAACACTGTTATATCAATTTAGTGAGTACTCCGACATCCCCCCCCACACCTCTCCCTACACCTCTCCCCCTTAATTCAAGTCCTGGGGAAGTTGCAGACTCCATCTCATTTCAAAGCACAGCTGAAAAATGCCTTTTTACCCTTTACTATTCCTCTCCATTTATCTTTTCTGCTGCTATTATTCAATATTTAGCTATCAATGCCAAACTCTAGTCCTTATTATGCCCAAAGACTCCCAATGAGGTTTAACCACTAGGGTTGCACAAGTGCAACTAAAAGCAGAGTTAGCTCTGGTAACTTGTCTTATTCTGTTAAGTGTTGGGGGCTACAGCTTGCATGAAAAAATAAACATAAAATGTCTTAAATGTTCAGAGTACTTTACAAACAGTGCCAAATCTGCACAGATACCGCTTTGAGGCAGCTAAGGAGGTGTTAGCCTTGTTTGTTAGCTCAGGAAACTGAGTGAGAGGTTACAGAGCTAAGTTTCCAAAAGTGACCTGCAGTTTTTAGTGGCTACCTTTAGAACTTAAAGTCAGATTTTCAGAGATGCTGAGGACATTGTGGGTTCACCTCTGACAATGAGGTCACAGGTTTCCAAAGACAGCCCCACAAACTAAAGGTCACACTTGGAAAATTTGGACCTTAACCATATTGTGGCATTTTCCCTATACATAAGATAGGGATAACAGCTATCTACTCAGCTGCCTACAAATTAAAGGTTGTTTTAAAAAATATATGCCTTAAGGATTGACCTGAGGGGACACAGCAAGCCAATGGGACAGTCAGTATTAGAATTCAGGATTTAGCATTCCCCGCCCTGTGTGCTTAGTCCTAGATGATACTGTCTCTCAGTATTGCATTGGATAATTCCAATTTGCAATCAAGTATTTCAAGGATGCTGTAACACTAATGAGAAATTAAATGTATCTATGTTTCCCACTTTGTTCCATTACAGTCTGATTCATGGCAGCTAAAGCATCAGATTTAGTGTTTTTAAGTGCATTGCCCCATTACCATCCATGTACTATGACATTTAAGCTCAGCAAAATTCACACTGGGACAGTGACTTGAGGCCTGCCAGGAAGCCATCCTTTATGCTTGCCCCATGGTCACTTCAGAAACCTTTCACTAAAATTATGACAAGTAGCTGCCATGCATAGTAAATGGAGTTTAATGAAGGAGTGAGATGTAGTCAGCGAATGCTTGTGTCCAGCCAGAGGCCTTGTTCATGTAACTGACAAAGGTTTTCTGTGTCATTATTTTTAGCAATATGGTCACCTTAAGAGGGAAATTAAATTAGTATTTTAGGCTTAGATTTATCAGAGTGCTTATTCCTGGGTCAGATTTATATTAAGGCCACGTTATACTGCTCTAGTAGTGTAAGAGCACCTTAAAGTGAGTCTAAATATAATCAGCTTCCACTTTAAGGTCCTTTCATGCTGCCCGGTAGTGTAAAGTAGCTTTAGTGAAGCTGAGGGGTAGGTCCTGAGCAGATTTTGCTCACACAATTATCATGACTGCATACAAAGTCACTGTAATTGTACATGTGCATGTCTGAAAGTTTGGAATCTGCATGTTCTCAAAAAATGCCTTTTAAAGAGTTTTTATATTTTGGCCCACATTATCATGAGACTCAGGGTAAGTCTATACTGATGGCGGCAGATTTGCCACCATCAGTGTGCTCCTCTGGCTTCGATTGAGTGGTCTATCAAGACACACTCATTCAATCTACAGCTCAACACCATAATTCCAACCCTATAACTGGAATAGCACTAAGCTGACCGGATGGTGTTTCTGGTTGTTAGCATAGTGTGTACAGGGAGTAAGCGAAAATTAGTAAGACAACAGGAGATACACAAGGTATTTTACATACCTTGCGTACCTCCTGTCACCTGCTGCCAAAAGGTGTGGTGAGTGTTGACTAGGGCTAAGCAACTAGTGGTTCTGCTGAACAAGGTAAAGGTAGACTGGAGATGAATGAAGCCAGTGTGCCTACGTCCCCTCTTTTTTCTAAGGAGGAGGAGGGCAGAACTAGCATTTCTATTAAAAATTTAAACTATATTAACAAATAATTCCAGTAATAACTACTAATTTCTACTTTATAAAAAGTCTAGACTGGTCAAATACTAAGCTGTGCTGCTGTCTAGCAGAAAAACCTAGAAAATAGATGTGAGGACCACATGGCAGGTCAGGGGTCAACAACCCCCAGCATGCATGCCAAGAGCAGCGTGCAAGCCAATTCAAAGTGGCACATAGTGCCCTCTGTGGCGCTGCTGAAATTTCTGTTCCTGCCACTTTTGGCAGTGATGGGGTCGGGGTAGTCCCCAGGCACACCGCCAAAAGCAGCTCCAGCAGTAGCTTTTGGCAGCATGCCACATCTTCTCCCTGCCCCTGCCACTGAAAGGAGCCACCCGGAGTGCCTTTCAGCAGCGGGAGGGCACTTCAGTCATGGCTGCTGCTGAATTCTCAGAAGGCAGCAGGCATTTTTTTGGGGTGGAGGGGGCAGAGAGGGCTACTGGCACCAGCTGAGGGTCAGGGAGGAGGAGCCAGCACAGGAAGCAGTAAAAGTTGCCGAGCTCTGTAGGTCTTCTAGTTTATCCCCAATTGATCCAGGATATTTATTCTATAAATTTCCTTTGATATATGCTGTAGGGCTTCACCCCAACTAGTCTGAAATGATTCATCAAAGAGGTATGTATTGGCTCTTTCAAAATACAGAATTAGACATTTCACCACACACTCAATGTTGCCTGTTTTTGAATTCTAGAAACCAGTCAATATCACATACTTCATAAGCACAGCTCCTTACTCATTAGCCTTCCCCTGAGTAACCCAGGCCTTCACCTTCATTGGCAGAGTTCTGAAAAGTGGATCTTATCAGTGTTTGCAAAGTAAAGCTGAGATAGTGGCAGACATCAGAAGAAACAACTGGTACATGTGATTTGTCTAATGGCAGATGTACATATTAGGGACAGGATCATTTGACTTCATTAGATTAGAATGTTTACCAACAGCTGATTAAGATTTAATGGCCTCAGAAGAGCTCCTTGGTATCAGGAGAAGTGCTATGGAGATGTCATCAACATACAAACAAGCAAGGAACAAGTCAGATGAATTTGAGTGTATTTAGAAAAGAAATTGCTACAAAGGCTAGAGATTTCAGACAGTAGATGGTTCCCCACCCCCCATCAATATTTCACAATCACACCGTTCAGCAGCACCTGCTTTATTGAGATGATCTCCCACAGGACTTGTACCATATCCAGTCTCCATTCTTGCCAGATGATCACGCACGTTTTTCTTTCCTGTTAAATAGTTGTATTCAAGAGGGTGGCCTAGTGGCCCAGAGCAGAGCTCTGTGCTCCATGCTGTGTCTCTGTGGTGTCCTTTTGTGTGGCCCAACAGGGCACCACTCTCTCTGTCATGGGGGTCTCATTTGATTGTCTCCTCTCACTGGTCCAGTGTAACGGTGCTTTAGATCTCACATGAATGCCAGCCCTCCTGCGGTATTAAAGTCCAAAAATAAAGGAATGCTACAAACTTAAAACAAGGTCATCCAATGCATCTTCAAGGAAGACCTCTGCTGCCTACTCAGGGCTTGTCTTTCTGTACCCATCATCCCATCCCCCAGGAGGCTTGTCCAGGTAGCAGCAAGCTGTCTCCAATGCCTAGCTGAGACCAGGCTTCCCTCACTAAGGAGAAGCAAAGCTCTGCTATCCTTTCTGGCCAGCTCGAAGCATCCCTCTTCACTCCTGACATCTGCTCTGTGTGTAGCAGGGTGGGGTAAATTTGGTCCAAATGCCCCCATTAATCATCACCTTGTCTGTTTGAGGCCCATATGCCCCATCACAATAATCCAGATTAGAGTTCTGAACCATTGCTACTGAAGGAGTAGCAGCACGTTGGGAGTAGGTAGATTTTTATTTCCATCACAGATAAGGTGCCATAGGATGGTGCAGTGCCTCCTGGGATCACACCTGATAGAACAGCCACACAGTCTGTCTTACCATGAAGGGACTGGTTGGGTAGTGGGTAGGAACATTAAGGTAAGAAAAAGTTTGTGCTCTAAACAGTACAATACAAAATCTAAGATCTTATGGCTCTTGGGTCTGTGTCCAAGTCTGCCACAGCACCAGCACAGCAAGAAGTGTTTGAGAGAGGGAAGAGAGACAGATAGTAAGTGTGGGCAGGGGGAAGAATGACCTCTTTTCCTGGCAATTGGGGGGAAAAACCCAGCTTCTTTAGTGTGTGAGAAGTATTTTGAAGAGCTGCCTGGTCATGTGCATCGCATGCTATACCTGGGATTAGGAATTACCAGTAGTAGGTCTAGGCCCACCCCACTGTTCCCTTGGAACCATAGTTTTGTGACTCCCTTTTTCTTTGTGCCTGTACTATCAATCTAGAGCTGATCTATGCGACAGAAGAAAGTTGGTATCTCAACCTACTAGAAAGGAGCTGAAACACTTCCTATAGTGCTTCAGCAAAGGCAACCGTGAAGTTGTACTTTGTGGTATTTCATCTACTAAGTGAATTCACTGGATTGCTCTGTCCTGCTACATTGAAGAGTTAGGGTCAGGGGTTAAAGTATGTGGAAATGCCTATGAACACCATTCTGGGGCCCACAAATCTGACAGTTCAGGGTTCCAGGGCCAAGATTGCAAAATCTAAAAAAAATCAGACCCACACATGCGTGAAGGGAGCCTGGACAATATGGGATGGGGGCCCAGAGACCAGGAAGGTTCTGGGGCCCATCAAACTGTACTTTAATCCCTGGCTGTACTGCTTCCTGGTTGTGTGTCTTGTTCCCAGGCTCAGGAGCATTTTGCATCACTCAGCAGTTCGCTCCTTTGACTATTGATAGACAGGAATCACTACAAAGGTTGTGCCTCAGGATGGAAGAGGTGCTGCATCATTTGAAGAACCGATAACCCAACTTACACATTTTATTTTGACAGGTGGGATGTGAAAGAAGGTGAGGACATGGCCTTTCTAAAGGATGACCCTGATAACCAGGTGAGTTTAAAAAAAACCTTGCTCCATTCTTGCATTAGTCCTGAATAAAAACTCACAGTCTCAGGTAAGTTGGGATCCATTGGTTAGAGCACAGAACTGGGAGCCAGAAGGCCTGGGATGTAAATCTGACTCATTCACAAACGTGCCTTTTAACCTAGGTTCAGTTTCGCCTGCTGAAAATTGATGTTGGGAAACACTGATGTCTTCAGAGGAGATGTGAGATATAATTGCATACTAATATTTTAATAAACTGAACTGAATGATTCTCTTTCTTTTCTCATTCCAGAGGTTGACTAGCACTGACAAGCTGAAGAGTAAAGTTCCGGCCGGCAGGGAGATGACGGAACAGAATTGCACCACAGCTCAGGAAGAGAACATGGAGCAGCAAAGGTCACCAGACCATGGTTTCTTCTCATCACAAGGGCAGAGAGGTGGGAAAGTTCTGACTGCACAGGACAATAAGCAAGAGAAACAGAAGGCAGGGAAGTGCCTTAGCAGCGAAGTGGCAATGTCCACTGTGGCTGATACAGAGTCAGAATCCAAGCTAAGTCAGGAAGGAAATCTGGCAGCTAACACTGGGAAGCCAAGCACAGCTGCCACTCTCTCCGAGCAGGAGAGCTTTATGAACAACAGCACTTCCCAAAGCATCACCACAAACATCATGCAAGCTACTGGCCTTGGCAATAAGGGGAGCACATCAACACCCCTGGGAAATGGCTTATTGGAAAATACCCTGTCAGAAAAAGATGCCAGTGAGGACTCTTCAGAAAGCTCCAGTGCAAAGCTGAAAGAGGCAGCATGTGGTAGATGTGATGGAGCCAAAGGACTGTCACTGAGGAGCATGGAGGAGGTGACCCAGAACACTGGTCCTGAGGGGCAAAAGGTCACAATGAAAGGAGGTGAGATACCCACATGCCTTGAACATAGAGGGGATCCCAACTATTCAAGGAAAGAGGTCTCAGACAAGATTGAGGTATCTCAGCAGGATGGGACAAAAGCACAGAACAGGAAAGGTGATCAGCCTGAGAAGTGCACTTACAAGAACAGTGGGGAAAGTCAGAACTCAAGGAGAATGCACTAGATTGCAAGATATTGAAGGTGAGTGTGTGATCCATAGCCCCCCACTTAGTGGGATTTTAATAATCTCAGGTGTACTTAATTGAGAGCAGACTTGAGACAGGTCCACAACTCAGTTTTCCTTGAGTCAGCAGGACAATTTACTAAATATTGGTTCAACTGTGCTCATGAACTTTAACTATGAGCAGACAGTAACTGCACACATCTCATCCCATCCCCATGGTTCCAAACGATATGAATCAAGTGTGACAAATCTAAATCTACACACCACAATTACCTGCTCCCTGGAATATAGTAAAGAGACAAATCTTAGAATGTTTCCAGACAGCTGTTCCCTTCTGGTGACCTGTAATCCTCTACCACTCAGGGGGCTCAGACTTTGAAACTGGACTCTTGTTTCAGAGCCCAGATCTTCCTGGAATTTCAGAGACTAAGTGACAATCATGGAGTTTCTTTCTGACTATGCAGTGATCACGGCTAGAATAACAAGTGGCTCATTGAGTGCCATTCCAAGGACATCTCTATTTATATTCTAGGCACCTTTTCTGAGCCATAGTTTAATCAGTCTAGAATGGGGTGGCCAAACTTATGTGCCAGATATGACAATCTTCACAAATCTGAGAGCTGGGGTGCGCCTGCCAGACCTTAGGGCTTCAGTCCTGAGGCAGGGCTCCAAGTTTCTGCACCATGTGGCGTGTCTGCCAGGGCTCACAGTGGGGCTACTGCTGAAGCCCCAAGCCCTGACAGGTACCTCCAATGGGGCTGAAGCCCTTAGACCCCTCTCCCTGCAGTGTTGAAGCAGGTGCCTCCCATGGGCATTAGCTTCAAACCCCATCACCCCACCACAGGCCTGAACTTGCAAACTCCTATCCTACTCTGGTAGATGGAGAATGGGAGGGGTGTAGAGGGCTTCACAAGCCACACTGTAACCATAAAAGACCTACAAGTGGCTTCTAAGCCATAATTTGGCTACCCTTGGACTAGAGCAGCAGTTCTCAAACACGAGAGCCAGGGAGATGGCTGGATTCGGCCTGGTGAGTGTAGGCTGGTTTGTCCTGTAGGGTGGTGATATGTTGCCAAGTGTGTCACAACCTGCAAAAGGTTGAGCACCACTGGTCTAGAGGGTCATGGGGTTCTATCCTCAGTGCATGACGTGTAAATGAACTGATACCACAATTATTTATATGGCAACACTATTGTACATGGCTGTTTATACACATAAAAAGAAGAGGAAGGTTTCTGCTCCAGAGATCTTTAAATCTAAACAGAGAGGGAGGAAAATCCACTATGGTTAAATGGCAAAGCTCAGGGTATTATACCAAGTCAACTATGTATCTTCCAAAAAAAAAAAAGAAAATGAAATCCAGCCCAAGTGAAAACAGTAGAAAGGAGTATAAACTATGGCAGAAAAAATGAAGATAGAAATTAAGAGGAAGGGTTTAGAGAGAATTTGAGTATCAAATGACTAAAGACATAAAACAAATTCTTTTAGTGTGTCCGAAGCAGGAGGCCTTCTGTTGGTCCTCAAGACTACGAGGGAATGAAGGAAGCAGATAGTGAGGAAAAGGATATTGCATAAAAGCAAAATGATTTCTTTTTATCTATGTTCATCACATAGCCTGTCAGAAGTGATATTTGCTCCAGATCTTCTCTTTTCAGGTAATAAGGATGAGGCCTTGTCATAGATTGGTGTGTCAAAAAAAGAAGGGGCTAGAACTAATTGACATCCTTAAAGTCAACCACAACCTTAAGTCTCACTGAAGTCAACAGGACTTATTTAACCACATAGTTACATGCTTTGCTGAACTGCGACATAAGAACTGTATAAGAAATGTACATAATACATTTATGATTTAGAAAAGAACAAATGTACTGATGTGGTAATATTTGCACATGACACAAAGTTACTTTGGTTATTCAAGAATTAGGAAGCCTAAGTAATTTCAGTGGGGTCTCACAAGGGTAGGAGACTGGGAAGCACAATGACAGGAGTATTCAGTGTTGACAATTCAAGGTTAAGCACATTTGAAGTACTTCTACACATCTCTAGTTTCTAAATTAACTGTAACCATGCAGGAAAAAAGGCCCAAGTGTCATTACACATAGCTCTATATACAAATGTCTCCTCAGTGGAGTCAGAAAAGCAAGCAAAACATGATTGATAGACTGTGATAGACAATATAGAAAATATCTCATTGCCATTATACAAATCAAAGGTATGTTTTTAATCCATACTAAACTTGCTTCCTCTGAGTCAGAGCTGCCTGTCACATACAGAAAAAATTTGTCTTTGAACTGACTTCATAAATCTAATTCGCTGCCAAATTGGAATGGTGAGCTTAGATACACAAAGAAGAGCGCTCAGGTGTTAAACTGTAATCTCTTTCTCTCATCCAGACTTGCCTTTTCTACTAGTGGGACTTGAACATCAGTGAGACCCTAAGGGGTTGGCCTTACCTAACTGTTTATGTTTTGGAAGGCAAAGTTGTGTAAGGGCTTGTTGAGGTGTCAGACCAGGCAGTTTTCTCCTCTCAAAGGCTGACTCCACCAATGTCAATTCATCTAGTGATTGGCTAATGTGTGAGCTGGATACGGCACATAGGATTCTGAAAATTTCTCAGCCTGAGAAATCACTAATGCCTTAGTGTGATGAGTTTGTTTGTCTCATAAATGTTTATTCTATGATTGCTTCTGCTTCTTTAAGCCCAGTATTTCAACCACCTTCCAATCAATGCTTTAGATGCACCTCAAACAAGGAGTCTGGCAGCACTTTTAAAGACTAACAGATTTATTTATTGCATGGCCTTTCATGGGAGAAAAATCCTACTTTGTCAGATGCTTTGAAGGTGTACCTATTGACCCCCATCAGAAGACAAGATACTGGGCTAGATGGACCATTGGTTTGACACAGTTTGGTTTTTAAATAGGTCTTTCCAGTGCTCTGTATAGGAGGGAGCAGCAGGTGTGAAAACTGGGCACTACCATAGAAGGCAGGCAGGATTGGGTTGATTTCCAAAGGGGCAGCCATGTTAGTCTAGTCCAGTAAAAACAAAACAAACAAAAACCCAAACAAACAAAAAAAACCCCCGCAAAACAAACAAACAAACAAACAAACAAACAAACAAACAAACAAACAAACAAGGAGTCATGCAGGACTGGGGTGCGGGCAAAGCAGGTGATGGGGTCCAGGGGATGAAGCCAAGGGAAGTACAGCAGTTGTAAGGGAAGTTAAGGAGACGCAGCATATGACTCAGACCTGGAGAGGTGGGTGGGCCTGGGTCCCCCCCATTTGCCATGGGTAGGTGTCTGAACAGTTGGACGGCAGTCCTAAACCCCAGGAAGGTGAGCCAGTCCCTGTAGTCTGCAGTTGAGACGGTGGGACTAGACTTATAGTCACCAAGCAAGGGGTTTAATGTCCCACCTTCATCTTGCTAAACATGCAACTTTACCTCCTGGAGCTTGAAGCAGCTACTGGACTGCACTGCCCTGAGGCTTTTAGGGGCATACTGGACCTAGATGGGCTGTGCTTCACAGCTTCTCTCCTATTGGCTGTTTCCCCACACCTCGACCTCTGTTAACCCCTTACATGCTAAGGTGGTGTGGACACCCCATCACATGCAGGGAGCTGTGGCATTTTCACCCTCTGGTGTAAAAATAGCAATAGAGTCAGTATCTTTTAACACAAAAGATTTTATTCCTATAATGGGCTCCAATTATACAAGGGAGTGTCTCCTTCAAAAAATGCTGAATGGTCTCTGTGACCCCAATATGGCTCAGCGAGAAGCTTCTACTAAGTTCTGCATCAGTGTTGAGCTTCAGGAATCACAGGTGCTGGCACTAGGGGAGTTTACTCGGAAGGTTGATTTGACAATGCATTTAGTGTGTCAGATGGGGTTGAATACTGCACTGAGGAGGTCTGGATTTCAAGCATAAGGCAACACTGGAAAAGGAACATGCTAACAGAAAAACTGCATGACATGTTTTGAGTGTCTCAATATATGTTTTCGGTGCCTCAATACACACAGACTAACAAAGGAATATTGGGGGGTGGCAACATCTCAGCATGCAGACAAGGGAAGTGCAGTGGTGAAGTAGGAAGGTAACCAATGTGACAGGGAAGACAGCACAGGGTATGATCTGCATTAATGAGGGCAACCTGCATAGGGCGTAATGATTGTTCTCTAAAACTGCTATACTGGAGGCTGAAATTCTTTTTGTTAACTCCAATCTCTCATCCTTCTGACTGGGAGCCTTGCAGGGGTATTGTGCTCAGAAATGGAAAGGCAGGTCCTGCCTAAAGTGGGTCAGAAATTTTCCAGTGAAACATCTTTTAAAACATTTAGCAAACATATACCTAATTGTACATAATTTCATTTAGGCAAACAACTGGAATGGAACGTTCCAAAAAGGTCAAAATGAAGCAGTTCAGCCTTTTCAGAATGGAACATTTTTCTGCTTTGAAATGACTTTTCATTTCAGTGCTTTTTAACATAATCCAATATAAAGTTTTTTAAAAGTCAAAAGCTGAATGGAATAGTTTGATTGTATTGAAATGAAATCTTCTAATTGGCCCAAAATGAATTCTTCATCAGAATTTTCATTTCTCAGGAAATTTGAAATATTCTGTGGCTGTTTCATTTGGGAATGGAAAAAAGTTTTGAACTCCCAGAATTCCCAGAAAAATGGAAAATCTGATTCCTATGGAACACTAGTCCTGCCAGCTCTCAGTGACTCCTTCCACTGATAAAGGAATGACAATGATTATCTCGGAAAGGACCTCCCACTAGGCACATTGAGCAGAAGGATGGTGGTGTGACATGGAGTTTCAGCCAGAGGAAGACTGCAGAGTCAGCATAAATGAGATCATGGGTGATGTAGTCTAAAGCTCCACAGAAGATTCCCTGAAGGACTAACTTCTTTCTGAAGATTGCTGTGCCATTGAATGGATGGCCCACTCAACCCACCATCCCTTTAAACCACAGCAGTATGCCACCATATATGCTGGATGAAGCTTCCATCTAGCCCTTAACCTGCCCTTTCTTGGAATGGCGTCAGCTTTAGAACACACATACAAGTCTCCATGGCATCATCTACTTGTACTCCACCCCACCACCCCGAGAACACAAGCTCCATGCAGCACGCACCTTCAGACACAACGGTAGTAACTTGGATCACACAACTTCCACAGTTAATGTCTTTTTGCCATGCATCATACCCAAAAAAACCCACCCACCTTCAAACCATACTGTCAGTTGGCTGTACAGAGGACTTAAGAGGGCTTTCATTTCTACTGCAGTGGTGTCAAATATGTGGCTTGCGAACCTCTTCGAGCCAGCCTGTGACTGCACTCTATGGCTATGTCTGCACTAGAGGCTTAAGTCAACTTAAGCAAACCCCAGGCTTTATTTGAAATTTATGAAGTTGACTTAAGCATTTGCTAAAGTCGACTTAATAACTGCCACTTGTTGACTTAATTTTTAAGTCAGCATAGTCTAGCATTAGGCATACATCGACTTAATTGGCCTCTTTGGCACCTGGAAACCTTCCTGGCAACCAGGAAGTGCCTGCCCTGCTCAAGCCCAGGGCAGGATAAAGCCAAGCCCATTCTGCGCCACAGCCAGCGCTAGCCAGGACTCCAGCTCTGTGGCAGGCATGGCAGTGAGCAGAGCTAGGCAGGCCAGGAGGCGGGTCCCATCCTGGACACATCAGGAGATCTTAGATTTCCTGTCTTTGTGGGAAGATGGGAGCCATACACTTCCAGCTCCAGGGAAGCCAGAGGAACCGGGACATGCATAGGGCCATGTCAGAGGCCCTGGGAGAGACGAGCCACACCTGCACCACACAGCAGGTGCTGCTGAAGGCCAAAGCCCTCTGCCAGACCTACCACAGGGCCTGGGAGGCCATGCAATGCTCAGGGGCAGGCAACACCACCTGCCCCTCTTACATCCAGCTGCATGACTTCCTGGGCCTGGAGGTCGATGATGGCAGGCAGCTGGCACCTTCAACGCCACTGAGCACCCCCCCCCCCCCCGGACAATGACAAGGAGAAGGGCTCGGTGGATGAAGACGTGGTGCTGAGCCAGGGGGACATCAGCAGCCCGGCACAGGGCACCGCACCAGCCCCAGGCAGTGCCAGCCTGGAACTCATCCCAGAGACCCAAGAGGAGGCTTCCCTCCACCTCAGATGAGGGGACATCATGCCAGGCTCCTGCTGCATGCACTGGTGAGTGTTCCTTCCCTGTGATCATGGTGGGGCAGGAAGATGGGACAGGGGCTGTGGGAGTCAGAGCCCAGGGACAGGCAGGGTACCAGGGGGCCCAGAGGCACTCCCATGGGGGCACAGGGCCATGTGGTGGGGCACCTGGAGCCGAGCAGGGTGGGGCCCTGGCAGGACATGTGTGGGGTGGTGCTGTTGGTGTGACAGCCAAGGCCAGACAGCATGAACCTGAAGCCGTTGGCACGTGGCCTCTGGAAAGACACCTGGGGCAGGGCTGCCTGGGGCTCGGCCCCCCTGGGTACTGCACACGCCCCATGCAGCAGAGCATGGTGGTATATACTAAGGGGTCCCTGTCCCCAAAGACGTGGGGTGGGAAGCAGGGGATGGGCATGGGACAGCAGCTGCTGTCAGCCTGCACTCCACACTACCTAATGGGGGGAACTCTTGTTCTTTACTTCTCTCCTGCAGGCCCTGTGCCCATTACACCGGCCACTACCGGGTTGCACCCAGCTCTGCCCCAGATGAAGAGGGAGGGTAGGTCCAGGGAGGAGATCTTCGAAGACCACCTGCAGCTTGCTGAGCATGCAGAGTCAGATCTCCTGGCATGGCGGCAGCAGCAGATGCAGGAGGAACGCACACACCGCAGGGTTGAGCAGGCCTAGATGGACCACCTGCTCAACCTGAAGGAGCACCAGACCTGTGCCCAGAGGCGTCACTGGGGGGGCAATGGACCCGGGGCATGGGCCCAGCCCCCACCCCCAGGGGCAGGCCCCACCCCCTGGCCACGGATAGGGCCAGGGGGAGGCCACGCAGCCGCGAGCGGCTAGGCCACGGCGCGGCGCTGCCAGAAGCGGCAGCAGGCGGCCAGGCCCACGATTCCTGGCTGGGGACGGGGCCGCCGCAGCTGCCGGCAGCCAGACCCCGGATCCCCAGCGGGGGACAGGACCGCCGCCACGGGTGGCCTGTTGGCTGGGTCCCGGATCCCTGGCTGGGGACGGGGGCCGCCGCAGCCGCGGGCAGCCAGCCGGGCCCTGGATCCCCCACTGGGGATCCGGGACCTGCCCGCTAGCGGCTGCGGTGGCCCCATGCCCAGCCAGGGATCGGGGGCCTGGCTGCCTGCCGCCATGGGCGTGGGCCCGGCTTCCAACGGCTGCTTCTGGCCATGCTGCGGCCAAGCCACTTGCAGCGGCATGGCCTCCCCCTGGCCAGGGGTGGGGCCTGCTGGGCGGCCAGCCAGGCCCCAGATGCCCAGACAGGGATGGCGCCGCTGCTGCCCTGGCCAGCTGGGGATTGGGCCCCAGATAAGGCCGGAGATCCGGGGCACCAGTGTTGGGACCCGGGGCACGTGACCCGGCGTGCCCAACGCTAGCGACGCCACTGCCTGTGCCTTGGAGTTCCTGACATGGGGCTGGGGCTCTTGTCGGGCTGAGGATGCCCCTGCCAGGGACTCCAGCAGCAGTCCTCCCCACCGGCAGCCCAGGGCTTGGGGTGGCTGGCTGCAGGCCCACTAGGCAACCGCCCCCCCCACCCTCACCCCCTCATCCTCCCAACCTCCCCCAAGCCCCCCAACTTCCACAGCTCCCACCCCTCACCCCTCTCAGCTCCCCACTAGTTCCCCCCCTGTAAATAAAACACATCCACACCATCATTCCATGTGCAGTGCATTCTTTTATTGTGTTGGGGATGGGGGGAGATGGGTGGGAGGGGGTGGGGGGCAGGAATGGGTGGGTGGGTGTGGTGACAGCAGCTGGGGTAAGGTGCTCTGCAAGTTCTGCAGCCAGTGTTCATCGTCCCAGGTTGTGAGACTGATTTGGTGCCACCGGTTGCTGCTGGTTTCCCATGCAGAGGTGCCTGGAGGACACCTAGCCCACACCAGCTGGCAAGGAGGGCAAGGAGGTTGGCCTGCTCTTTCCTGCCCCTGCGCTGGCAGTTGCCCTGCAGCACCTGGTCCAGAGCCAGAGGAGTCTCGCCAGTGCATGGAGGGTGTGGAGTGTTGTGCTGGCACATTGCTGGGGCACATCAGGGTCCCTGACCTCCTCGGACTCTCTGTTGCCACATTGGGTATGGAGGGTGGTGTGGTCACTTTCTGTGGTAAAAGAGTGGGCATGAGAGAGGGGCACTTCTTTCTTACGTACACTGTGGGCCAGCTGCCTACAATGCACCACTCCTAAGGTGACCTAGCAGCTGCCAGTGTGGACGTGGGCAGTCTCCTGGCATTTGAGTGTGGACTCTCTAAGCCATCTTAATAAAGTCTACTTTAAACTGGCTTAAAGTAGATGTTATTAAGACAGCTTAACTGAGCCCGCTGGTGTAGACACAGTCTATAGGACCACACTCTCTCCCTAACAAAGAGAGAGAATGGCTCTGGGCTGTGCGATGCTGCAACAGTGTCAGGTCTCACAACTTTGCAGAACACTGGGTGTAGGAGACTGCGTTCCATGAGACCACACTGTCTCCTGAGAGAGAGAGAGGGAGCTCTCGCGGAGCGCAGGCTCGCATACACTGCACTCCACGATACCATGAGAGTGCCCTAGTATTTTGAGTTATGGTATGTACAGCCCACTTGAAGTACATTTAAGTCAAATCTGGGCCATAGCAAATGAGTTTGACACCCTGCTTGGAAAAAGAAATAAATATTTACCCGCAGTGAAGGGCTAGAATCCCCTAAAAAGTCCCAGAGAAATAAATGACGCAACCCCTCTCCTGCCACTCCCCTCCCTCACCCGAGCTTTCCTTAAATTCTCCTGAGAAAATTAATCTTGGCTTCTTAGAGCAAATGCAACTGGGGATGAGTTTCCAAAGCAGCAACAAGGATCTGACCTCCCCGCTGTCACTGACGTAAGCAGGAGCCGTCCAGCCAAACCCCTGTGTGCTGCAGAAGTGTTAAGAACATAGGAGGTCACTTTTCTCATGCAAATCAGTGCTAAAGGTTACAGGGTCAAGCAATGTATGGGCAAACTGACACTTCTTCCAATTCAAAGAATCACAAGCAGGGAAAAGGATTCATTTTTCTCTGAACACACAGAAAATAAAGGAGACCAATGGCCATCATCACTCAGAGGTGTGATAAGTTGGGAGCATATATAACTGTCTTGAACAGTCCCATTTCAGACCTCTTCTGGGCTTTGTCACCCTTGCCATCTACCCAATGTTCTAGATAACCTGCATGAGGCTCTCCTCCTGACTGCTTTAATGCTGACTTCAGGCTGGGCTCTGATAATACCACCCAAGTCTTCAATTTATCTGCACTATCATGCAATGCATAATGGAGTATTACAAATCCCAGAAACATGTCCTAACGTCCTGCACAGCAGAGAGGAAGAATTCAACACTCCAGTGGGATTAGGTAGTGCAGCAATCAAATACAGAGCTAGACACGCCACATAAGAAAAGGCTTTCAAGAATTGTAAACAGGAAGGGAGAGTTAGAATTTAAAGCGTCTCAAACACAACTCTATATATCTCTGATCTCCAACCCTTTCTAACAGGCTTCATGTTCTCCATCTTTATGCCTGCCCCCCCGCTGTGAAGCACATTTCTGTATCATTTCAAGTAACATTTTCACTTTGGGAAAGAGAGACACAAAACTGACTCTCTGACTGTAGATACAGAAACACGGACAGGGGTTCCCAAGAACTGTTTTGAAAATTCCTGTTAGATTTAGTAACTGTTTATTTCAGTATTTAAGATATTATTACATTCCAAAGGGGCAGCCATGTTAGTCTAGTTCAGAAAAACAAACAATGAATCCTGTGGCACTTTAAGACTAACAAATTTATTCCAAACCACTGACTGTAGCCTCTTATCACATATCTGTGACTTAAATACTTCTTGGTGCCTTGTATTTCTTTGTCCTGTTTTCATGGTGCTTCATGGGTGCCTGTCTCCTTTTATGTACCTCCTTTTGTCACCTCTACTCTTCCTCGTGCATACTGAATGCTGAATCTGTGTCAGCAAAATGCAGATCTATGGATTTAAACACAGATGCCTGAAAATGCTAATACAGTAACGGATGTGCATCAGAGCAGCCAGTGGAGGAAAGGAAAACTGTCTTTCCTTTTAAAAATCAATGTTTCTAGGTCTTGAAGCTTCTACAGGGCAAAGGGTTCAGCACGTGGGAAATGCCATTCTCCATCCACTAAAGAGAAGAGCTGATATACCCCCAATTCAGGTACATGCATTGCTTTAACATGAGACCACACGAATCCCCTGGGATCAAAATTTTTGTTTCCTTTTTATGTTAAAGTAGTTGCCAGCAGCTCCAGTCTCCATCACGCTAGGCACTGTACAAGTACATACAAAGACATAGCCCCTGCATTGAAGATTTTTAGCTCTTGCTCTTCAAGTCAAAAAGGTAGAGTATTCTTATCCGGAAAAAAGAAGGATTCAGTCTGTTTTAGCTAGACATTAACAGCACACTTAGCCCCACAGTATCTGAGCCCTGTCTGCTGTTCCCATTAGATCTAGAACTAAGCCTTTGGGCAGATGAAGTTTAAGCTTGGCAGAATTAGATATTTTTATACATATAATTTTGACACATTGTATTGATGTTTATTTTTAAGCAACTTTTCCATTTTTATCTATTTAAATTATGCATGGGTCTGACTATAACTATTTAATGTTTACACAGAGGCAAAAAGTTAAAACCTTATAACCGTTAAAAGACAAACTGTCAACATCAAATGTCAAAATATACAAAGTAAATATCCTTAAATCAAACTCTAATAAGTTCTCAAACCCTTTCTGCATGGTTTGCCTATTTGTAAATTTCTGTTATCATCAATGGAAAATTTTTTTTCCATTGGTTGTGTGCCCTGTAGGGTGAAACTGACATTTACCAATAAACCCTAATCCTTCCCTGCCTAATTATGCTAGAATCCTGTGGACATGCCTATCTGTGCAGGAAGATCAAGTTAGGTCTCAGTAGACACTTCAATTTGCTGCTCAGCAGTTCTCTGCAGGCTGATAATTCTGGCATTTTTGTTTTGATTTTCCAGGGCAAAGTGCTAAGCAGTGGTTGATGAGAAAAGAAGATGAGCACAATCTTCTCCTCACTCTTAAAGCCTGTGTGAAATCAACATTGGGCATCACCATCCAATATCAAAATTCACCACAAACTAGATCTCACTGGTCAGTAGCCAATGACCTCCCTGAAACTGACTGTTCACAATTGTGGCATCACTTCTCAGTACCTGTCTCACTGCCAAATGACAAAGAAACCTACAAACCAAGCCTGCAGAGAGGAAAGAAGAAGAAACACCATCACTTTTACGTTGTATTTAATTTGTTTTTCTTACATTGTGAGTGTGTGGCAAGCCATGACTTATATACTGTATGCACTTTATTTTATTTAATAACTAATTCTATTTAAAATTGAGGTTTGGTTTTCAGCTCCCACCTCCCCCACTTAAGGGCTGATAGAAGACTGCACCCTCCAGGAAAGGGTGACAGAAGTGTTAAAGGGTTTATGGGGAGCATTTATCTTGTAGCTTTGCAGTTAGTGGGCAACTGACAAATTAGAAGGTATTAAGGATAGGGTAGCTGTCTCTTTATAAGAAAGAGTGAGGGACAAGGTGGGTTTTATGTGGAGGTGGGGTTAAAGTGTCATTTTGTAGGTGGTTGGAAAGTTAGATAGAGGATGTTGGGTAAGGAGGATTATACTAAAGCCTTAAAGTGACTGACGAGTTGCCAGGAACACAAAGACGTACTTTCATCTTGGAGATAATGGGGCATTGAGGAGATACAGTGTTAGGGAATTACACACTGGTTCATGACTACTGTAATTTTGAAAGGCTCAGAATATCACTGGTACTACAACATCATTAAGGAGGTCCCCATAGCCTCATTTGGGATTTAGCAGGCACAAGTGGCAGATAGCCTAATAACGCTGTGGAGACTGGGCTTTTCCTGAACAAGATGCTGGATTGAATGGATATGAACATGGCTTGAGGGATCCTGGCAATGTGCCAGGTATGCTTGTTAAACTCCATCAGCAATGGGCACATATTTGGTCAAGCAAGATAATAGCACCTACAGTCACATGCGGCAGGCAGGACTAGGGGGTATTCAAATGTGGTAATTCTCCATTTACCCACCAAAAATTTGCTGAGATGTGTGAGGCCATTTACAGAAAGACTTCTAGGCCAATTAGGATTGAAGGGCCAGGTGTCCTTTGAGATTCCTAGTTTCCTAACCACATTCTCTGCTTTCATAGCCTTCCAAAGACTTCTGCTTGCATAGGAAGGTAGTGATTCGCTGGGAATCTGCCACAGAAGGTTCTTTTGTTTTAGCCTGAAGACACCTTCCACAAGAAAGAGTTGATTAATCCTCTACTACTGTAAATCAGAACAGCTTCATTGATTTCAGTGGAAACATGCTAATTTACAATAAGGACCTGGCTTGAAAGTGTCCTCCAATTAAAGAAATGGTGGAGAGAGCTTGAGGGCTAACACATCTTTCCCCATTGATAGCTGACAGGGAAGGGGGACTGTCCTCATTTTCAAACCTGACCCTGAGACTTGAAGTAGTTTCATCCTCTCCATAGAAGTGAGATGTGAATGTGTGTGTGGATGTGTGCACATGGACCTGCAGATTTATTTGGTTTCACTGCAAGAAGCGTTGATAATGAAAATGGCAGATTGCTTTACTGATGAGGTTGGCATGAGTGCACTGGAATACTATTTTAATAAACTAATATTTGCACAAGAGAGATGTTTCGGTTTTCTCAGTAACCCAGAGCCCACACATCCAGCTGGCTTTCAGCCAAGAGGACAGAGTTAGGCAATCTCTTATATGTGCCAAATTTGTGACAGTTCACTGGCCCACCCTGAAGCTCTTAGCAAGAGACAGAGCAGACGATACCATGCTATGATCATGTTTTATTAGAAACAATTTTCCCACTGTCAAGAGCTAAAATTGTAGATGAAGTAGGTTTATAAAACTGCTTCAGTTCTGGGCAGTCCTTCTAGCTCATTAAAGGCTAAATTTCCATATCCCATAAGATACTGGGCAGAGAAACAGCTGAGTCAGGGCTCCACTAATTAGCTACAAACTCATTTCTATCTCCCACCCTGATCTCGGGGCTAACCAGACTGGAATTATAAAGTAATTACAAGCATTTAGCTTTACAGTTTGATAGACTTAAGTAAAGAGAAGGTAATTTTAGCCCAGTTCCCAGAGGGTCTGCAATCAAAATAGTCCATCATTCCTTCAAGTTGTCTCTCCAACTCAGAGTTAAGGGATGGGGTAGTGTGCAAAAGGTTTCATGGCCATGGGCCTTTGACCTCACTTCTGTGACTAGATAGCTGAGGTCAGTTCCTAGCAGGGTACACTCAGCACCTTTTGCTGCTCTAAACACAGCATTAGGAAAAACTAGTGCTTAATTCCCCCTTGTCCTACCAAACTCAAGTAATTTATTATATAGTGAGTAGTGCAGAAGAAGGAAAACTATAAGGGACTTCATGGAAGGTATTGATATCAATAGGAAGCTTTCTTAATTAAGGACAGGCTATTCATTCTGTTTGAAAACAGTTCATTCCAATTCTTGGGTAACAAGGAGTATTTATTTTTTCTCTTCAAGGCTTACCTGGTGGAAGGTGGAGGTGATTTAAAAAATTGAAGGCAGGATTATAGTTTGTTAAATAAAAATTGCCAGGGGGAAAAGATTAAGAGGGACACATTGGTAACACTCTTTTGCAGGGGGTGAGGAGGAAGGGGCAGTGAAGAAGGGAAGGTCTTTGAAAGGGAATAATAAACTGACTTCTCTAGCTAAAGCAGCAAAAGAACTGAATATTATATCTTGTCTTCTCCCTGGCCAACCAGCACCACAAGAAGCCTGTTCAACAAGAAGTCCTCAAGCAAGTTTTTTAGGGACAGGTGTGGATATGTAGCCAGCTAAACTCAAGCATTAGTCTTCCCACACCAACTCTACTCTCTGAGGGGATATTAGCACCATCCCCATTAAAAGACTCATCAGCTTCACCAGGAATCACTTAAAAATTTGGTCCATGTCCATGAGTTCTATCCCCTATCATCCCTTTTAGGTCAAGTCACTATCTAAAAGCAAAATTTACATATTACTTTAAGGAAATGTAGAAGTCATGTTCTCCTTGAGCTCTGACTTGACTAACCTGGCTAATGGGAAGTTTATAGCCATCACAGTTTGATACTCACTTAGTAAACCTCAGCTGGATCCATTCCATGCTGATGACAAAGCCCATTCACATCTGTTTGCAATAAAAGTAAGATGTACAATGGAAGTCTGGGGAGGGCAAGTCAGTCACTCAAAGCTGTCTGTTTACAAAGGCATTTGTGTTTCCTCTCACAATACTGGCTGACAGCCTTGTGATTCTTCTACATTGTATGAACTCTGGTACTTCCAGTGAGAGGGAAAGCAGCAGGAACTCAGCTGGAGAACAGTCTTGCTAACAGAACAGTTTGCTCCTGGACAGTGACTTCCAGTCTGCAAGATTTAGTACCAGCTGAAACAATGCCGTTAAAACCAAAGATGAAAATGATTCCCCAGGCCTCTATGGACTGAAGTCTTGCCTCAGTTCTGCTGACAAAGAAAACCAAAGGTAGCACCAGTGAAATAGTTCACAGAGGAAATGACACCTACAGCTGCTCAACTGGAATGTTCAGGCAGTTGTTCTAAACTCCTTCAGGTCACTTTGTACAGGGGAAAGACAGCAGCTCAAAGTCAGGTGCCTGTAATGAAGTGAATCCCTAGAGCAGTGGTTTTCAAACTCAGGGTCAGGACCCAGTAGTGGGTCACAGCACTGTTCCCTCTAAGCTGTGCGCATGTGTACACGTACACAGGTCACAAAACCTGTGCACACAACAAAATAAAGTGCGCACAAAAAAATTCAGTAGTCCTAATATTGATGCTCACAAAAAAAATGTTCTTGTGCACACAAAGAAATTGTTTGTGCACACAGTCTACAAGTAATTAGAGGGAACATTGGGTCACAGCACCTTCTACTGCCACCGTCAAAAGACGAATGCATTGCTGAAAGATGTAATTATTGGTTCATGGACATAAATGATTTTTTTTCCAACTGTGTCCCAAGGAAAAAGGTTTGAAAACCACTGCTCTAGAGGTATACAATACCCCACACACCTGCTGAGCCTTATTTAAAATGGAAAGCTTTTCACAATAAAAGATGCTGTACTGACTCTCTACACCTGTTCTCTGCCCTGGACAAATTGGCTGCAGTTGGTTTACAGTTGTGAACCTAAAATGCCCTTCAATTAAATACAAAAATATTTTAAGTACAAAATGTAAGAGCTAACAGTGTTATTTGGCTGTACCCAGGGGAAGCAATGTACAGCTAATTACAGGCACAGAGCCAGTGTTAAGTATGAAAATACTACACTGTTTAAAAGAAGAGCTACCAATACCATTGCTTAACAGATGCTGCATAACAGGGATGGATTAAACAAGTCACCTATGGAGATAACATCTCTCAAGCTGCTGGGCACAAACCATCACTATAGCCCATTTCACTAGGTTATGTGACAAATCCATAGGGTTAGATTCACAAGAGACCTTCAGTGCTTGACACTTGAGGCATCTTAATCCCAGAATCAGGACCTATTGGCATTCAAACCCTACAATTACCCACACCCTGCTGCCCCCACATGCAGTAGGTGCTTAAGTCATCTGCAGGACCCAATCCACTAAGAATGCCCAGAGCACCCTCACTGAATCCGGCCCCTACAGGTGAAGAACAGCAGCCGATAGCCTGTAACTTAACCACCACCCACAAATTTATGGCCCAGTGGTTAGGGAACACACCAGAGGTGTTGTAACACCCAATTCAAATGCCCCCACTCTTTGAGGGGGAGAAGGATTTGAACTGGGGTCTGCCACCTCTCAGCTACGTGCTCAAACTACCAGATTCTCAGGTGGGACGCCCTCCACCTCTGCTGTTGAGGCTTGTACTTGCCATTGAATTTCACCAAGTGACCATGCTGATATCTGTGGCTCTGTTCCCTTCCCATGTAGGAAGAGGACCCTGAGGGTGCTAATAGGGGACATCTCTTTCAGAATTCTCACACAATAGAAATGGGTCAAAGATTATTCCACAAAACCACACTACATTCAGTATTAAGGGCTAAAGCACATGGCCTGATGTTGTCCATAAAATGAAGAGTGTTATGGTCTGAAAGAGCAGTTTAGAGGCAACTTGCTATTCTGTTTATTCTCCCTCAGCACTCACCATCTCAAATTTACTCTTTATAAATGCCCGCGTCAGTGTTAAGCTGGTATAATAAAAAGTTGGTATAATAAAACAAATCTGTTCTCTTTGTTCCATACAATAAAACTTTCTTTGATCAGAACAAAGTTGGCAGTTAAACTCTTACAACACGAGGAAGACTAAAATAAAGCCCAAATCTCTCTACAGCTGTTTTAGAATTTCAGGGCCATCAGTAACCAACAGCAGCAGAGTCAGACAGCTATGCTGCAGTCATGGTAGTGCACAGAATGGACTTTCATCTCAAATGGTCCCTTGCAAATCCTCTTCCTTCATCAACTCAGTATGGTAGGATTTAGGCTTCTTAAATCCCTCAAGCTCCAAAGGGCTAACCATGTTAGTCTAGTTCAGCAAAAAACAAACAAGAAGTCTTGTGGCACTTTTAAAGACTAACAAATTTATTTATCACAGGTGAACATTTCAATCTTCCTGATCACTCCACTGATGATTTGCTAATAGCCATGCTCAAATAAATGAGCAACACATCAAGACTTCAAAGAGAAACTGTGGAATTGGAATTCATTTGCAAATTTGACTAAGTTCAGGATTAAATAAGGATTTGGGATTTTTTCCCTCATTACAACAGGTGATCTGATATCATCTTCCTCTCAATGCTGTTCCCTAGTGTTTGAATCCTAACAAATGCTTTGAGTTGCTTTACAGTGACCAGATCCTATGACTTACAGAATGGGAGGAAAATAAACACAGGGAAGTGCAAGTTCCCCCATCTTCAAAGCATCTGAGAAGTGGGATTTTTCCCCATGAAAGCTCATGTGATAAATGTTAGTCTTTAGAAGTGCCCTAGGACTCCTTGTTTGTTTTAAATTCCTCAAAATTGCATCTTCCGCCCTCAATATGCTCAGCCTCATGTTCTATTTCCCTCTGCCTCAGCTGTATATACTTCCTGAATAAGCATACTGCTTTCTGCACATTGGATATGACCTCGAACACTGCAGTCATCTTGTTCTCAAACGGTGGAAGACAACAACTCACTGATATGATCTAAGCATCTGAGTTTGTGACAAAAAATAAAGCCAATATATGTTAAGAATAAGCAGCAAGTTTTAACACAGAAAACTGTTTTGTTTCTTCTCCTTGTCTGTTTTTAACAGCCATTTTCTGCTCATATAATAGGGTTGCTATCACTACCAGGCTGAATGTGTCAGTGACCAACACTTGTGTTTACTCAGTAAATTAAGAGTCACAACAGGATTGGCCAGGAGCAGATGCCCCAACGCCATTCTTAAAACTGTATCTGAAAATGGATGTGTTGTAAGGTAAGAGATATTTAGAAGATTCTTGTTAGCAATACTTCATTTGATTAAATGAAAGCATTTTACGATTTAAGTTGCAGGATGAGTGAAATGTTTACCCTTTGAAATCCAGTTTTGCAGTTAAGATCAGGTGTATTTTAACCTTCATGGTTGCATGCACTAGAATTTAAACAGCAGGCTGCCCTTAACCTTTATGGCATAGCTGCTGCTCTGCTGTAATACCACTTCATTGTCAGAGATGGAAATAATGCACAGAAATATCTGCTTAAAGAAACTGATCCAACTGAATTGCTAAAACAAATTCAAGGAGCTGTTTCTCAGGAATTTAGGATTTGTAGTAGTTTTCCCTCTAAAATATAAATAACTCAGGCCACATCTCAGCTGAGAGCATTCCTTTAACCAGCATGGTTCTGACAAATTTGCACAAGTGATTCCCTACTCCCCCCACCACTCTGTAGTGCCTGGGAAGGGAAAGGCTGAAATGTATTATAATAGGCCAGAGGCAGGGCTGTGCAGATCATCATGTGGCAATGTAGCATGCACTTAAAAACAGCTGTCAAACTGAACAAGCTATGCACATGCTATGTAGTTAAGAAATTAAAATGCATGTTTCTAGACACAAATGACTCAGCTTTAGCCCAAAAGACAGCACAATATGGCTGTATATCCAGAGATTCATGACCCCTTATCTTCTCAATCCAGCTATTACAGCTTGTGCAATCAGCCCATTTCTTAAAAAACCCATAACAGTTTGGATGAAAAATGTTAATTTGATTTCTATTTGCAAGCCTAGACAAAAACAAAATCAGGAGTCCTGTGCCACTTAAAGACTAAAATTTATTTGTCCCATGAGCTTTCGTGTGGGATTTTCTCCCCCAAAAGCTCAAGCAATAAATTTGTGAGTCTTTAAAAGTGCCGAAGGACTTTTTGTTTCTTTTGCTGAACTAGACTAATATGACTACCCCTCTGGAAATTAAGACAGGTCATTTTGGTTATTTTAAGTATTCTTGAAGTGTGCCTAGTCAGAAAAATACCATTTTTGATCTGAGAATTTAAGAAATAAGGCAGTAGTACAGAAAGGCTTATTGTTCATTTCTGCTTGATTGCAATGTCCAAGAGGAAGGAATCATTGCACCGTGGGTACCATCTGGTAACTTCAGACAGAGGCGAGGAATCCAGTTTCAGAGTGAGAAGTTGTTTTTAAAAACATCTATAAGGCTTTTTAAAGAGCCAAATGAATATATTGAAGCTACTAAGACTGCCCTGGTGATCATTACCAGTCTCTTGGAAATCCTCTATGACAAGGCTGGATCTGAGCAGCTGCTATAGCTTTAAACGCCACATCTTCATGTTCTACGTTTGGTAGCATAGCACTACAGTTAATGGAATGTTCCAATAAGCATTTGTAACGGCTTTCTGAAATAAATGTTTCTGCTTCACCTCAGCCTTATTCCCTCAGCAAGCAGAATGGCACTGAAAAAAAAAAAAAACCCTAAATCTCTGCACAAGAGCAAAAAAAGGTCAGCATCACATTTCATGCAAGGATGCTGAAGATGGTTTTGCCCTATTTATTACAGCAATTCAACTATATTCAGCACCAGTTTGGGGGAGCTAAATTGTCAGTTTCCTAGTGCAGATGGGCTCAACATGTCAAGTTACGACTATACTTTACGCTTGACACTTTCACTTAAATGCCTCTGAACAGATGCAGAGCTTTAAGCAGTTAATGCTGAATAGGCGGCATCTCTTCACAGTAACAGGACAGGCTGGAAAGTGGCCATGTAGCCCATTTAATTCAATTCCCCTCTCATCTGCTTTAGTGAACAAGTGTGCTATTAATCTTCAGAAAGCAATTGTTTTAAAAACAGGAAAACAACAAGTATTGGTATCCAAAAATATATTCCATGTTTCATGTGAGAACTCCACTCCAATTTCTGATCAGAGCAGCACCCAGACACTCCTCATACTGAAGTTCTGATCTATAGATGGCCACCAAGTCCTTAGTTTTTTTTATCCCCTCTGGAATTTTTTAATTAAAAACCAAATTCCTTAACACAAGCCTTTCCCAACTGGCCTGCTTTTAGTGCCAAGTCCAAGGAACAGTCTAAATTCTACTGGCACCAAAGAATGAGTCTGTTTCTTCTCTTCCACACCCATTCTCTGAGTACTGAAGACAAATCCCAGATCAAAACAAATACACAGGCAGCATTTCAAATAATGATTATTCTCCCACCCAACAGACAGCAGAAACATCTAACACTGCCTACCTCTGTTTAGTGGTAAGCGTAACTAGGAAGAATTACAAACAACTCCCTCACCCAGGATTTGAGCCTAAAACCGGTGGAGTTGTTTGCTGGATATGGATGTCCAGCTATGGACTCTGGTCAAGGAAATGAGACTAGCCAGACTGTGGCATGAATGCGGCCTAAAATAAGAGCTACACCTCACACGCGTTTCTCTTGGCTGCAGGTGAAAGTGCTGCCTCCGGGGCCTCTCCACCCCATGTCTACCCACACAAAACCAGAAACAATTGTTCTTTACTAGTTTAAACATCCCTTCGGAGTCAGGCATATTGTCATGACATGACTTTACACGTTACAAGATTCAGATGCTTGCCAACCATAGGCAAATTTAGCCTCTGTGCCTTGCCTCTTTCTCACAAAAACTATTACACTCCCTCAGTTGTCAAACACATTCACCAGCTTTCCCACCTCCTCTCAAATCCAGAGGTAGAGTTAACACAATGCCCTCTTGCACCCACTTCTGCTTACCCTTCATGGACCACAAGGAAGGGTCAATCTTCTTTACTATGTTAACTTTAAGTCCCTTTGCTCTAGGCCTCATGTTCCAAAAAGTTTGATGAAAATTAAAAGCAAGTCTACAGCATTCAAGTTTAGGCAGAAGCCTCAATATCTTTTACTTCAGCTTAACGTTTTTTAAAAATAGATGGGACTTCCGAATACAGAGATAGCCAATATGGCTGAATGATAAACATTCTTTGATGTTGTCTATTTCTTTAAACTCGGCTGCTCGAGTTTGAATTTCAGTGGCTGGCTTCACAAAGGTTTAGTGAGCCAACATTTAGCATTTACATGGCTTTGCCAAGTTTTTTTGTTTGCAGGGTGACAAACTGACAGCTCAGCAACACTTAAAATGCTGCATAATTGTTTGTGTGTTTTCTGAAGGCTCGTGAACAAACTGATTTAAATGTACAACTTGTTACTACACTAGGAATCAAAGTCAAGTTCTTTTTGGTATTTATAGTTTCTTAAATGACTCAGTTACTGACATGCCAAGAGGTCTAAGGAAAGTCAACTCTGCGAACCTTGTCCATCACAGGTTTCTTAGTCCCAAGATTACACCAATCAGCTATGAAAGTTCTGCTGTGAGATGCTGCCCTGGCTGCGAGATGAAGCAGATAAAACTCTACTAGTTTCAAGTGGGCAGGCCATAAGACTTCTGATACAAGCAAACATCTTGGCTGCCTGAGGTAGCAGAACTTATTCTGGCCTTGTCTACACTAGCATTTGTGCCAGCAAAGAAATTTTCATGCAAGAAAAAAAAAAAAAAAAAAAAAAAGACGACATTCCTGAACGCAAGTTTTGCTGTCACATGCAAAAGGATGGACATTGCTTGTTGGTGGAGATGCTAACCTGCTGACATAGCTACCACTGCTCCTTTAGGTGCTTTCGTTATGTTTCACCTAATACAGCTACACGAGTGCTCTTGCAGCTGTGCCATGGCAAGTGAAGTACAGACTAGCCCTTAGCATCCACTGAGTTTTCAGATAGAAATGCTCATTTCTTATCACTGTAGACAGGGAATTAAGCACCCATGATGATGGAGATTGCATAATCCCCACCCAACAAAGTGGTACCTATATACAGTTCTCACTTGTGTTCTTGCTGGTTCCCCAAGAAACAAAATACCATACTGAAGAGATTTTTTCATATGCAAAAAATACTTTAATATAGTAAACAAGTCAATTTACCTTTCACATGTTTAAGTAAATTTGTTCATTAGTAAACAAAGCTATTTTTCCAAACAATGGAACACGGCATCTAAATTCATATTCTGCTCCCACTTGATCCTTTTAAGTGGTGAAAAATTTGGACACCAGTATCATTTCACAGGTAACAGAGTGGCATAAATAAAACAGCATCAACAGAAAGTCAAAGTGAAAAGCTGACCCTGGAGATGGGAAAAAGTAAGCCAGAACTTTCTTGAAGGAAAGACTGAAAGTACTAACCAAACCTCTACTTGTATAAGTGTTCTCTTCCCACACCTATCATTCAAGTTTTTCTTTTGGATTAATGTGCCCCAAGCCATGCCTAGATTAAGGAAAAATGATTACTTTTTTTAAAAACTGAGTTACATTCATTGGAAGCCCTGCTTCATACAAATGCGGACGCTGCTGAACTCTTCGTTGTGGAATTAGTCATATTCACTTGTGACTAGGTTTGCATTAAATGGACTTTTCAGTAGACCTATACCATCTGTGCTGAAAAAGAAAAAATACTTGGTCGCCTAACCTAAACAAGGCTCTACTAAAAACATACAAGCAGCCCCAAAATCTGAAGAGGCTAATGGGAACAGGAGCGCCTTGTGGCTTGAGTGGCGAGGCAGATCAATCAAACAGGCTGCGTTCTCCCCCTCTCCCAGTCTAGAAATCCGTGGGCTCGTGCGTCTCCTAAAAAAAGCCGGCAAACCGGGGGTCCCACGCTCTTCCGAGAAGGTCTGTATGGCTTTAGGCATCCCTCACTCACCAGGATCGCGTGCGGAGTCCGTTCCCTACCATAGCCCTTGAAAACCCGCCAGCCCGCGTGCGCTCAGGCGCCTCCACAGCCGCAGCGGCAGGGCTACACGGCCAGGGGCGAAGCGCAGCGGGGCCCGTTTCCACCGGTTGAAAACGACGAACGACAACGGCCGCCGCCGCTCAGGGGCGCGCGGGCGCGGGCGGCGCGCTGGGCTCGGGGCGGCCCGTCGGCGGCGCTGGCGAGGCGGGGGCGCGCTCAGTCCCGGCGCCGGAGTGCCGCGGCGGCGGCGGCGGCTCGGTGAGGCCGGCTCCCCTCGGCGGCTCCGTGGCGGCCCGGCCGCCCCGCACCGGCTGCCAGATGAGGCTGTAGTAGACGGCGAGCACGATGGCGGCCAGCGAGACGGAGAGCACGTAGGCCAGCACGGTGGCCAGGCGCACCCACTTCTTGTTGGTCTTGGCCGCCATCCGCGCCTTCTTCTCCCCCGTGTAGGTGGCGGGCTTGCCGCGCTCCGCCGCCGCCGGCGGCTCCTTCTCCTTCATCGGGGCCCGGCCCTTGGCCCGCTGCTCCACCGCCCCCTCCGTGGTGCGGGCCGCGCCGACGCCGCGACCTCAGGACATGCCGGCCCCGCGCTCCTCGCCGGCTGCCACGCAAACGGCCGGCGCCCAACGCTCCGCGGCGCGCGCAGTCTCCGGCCGCAGCGCCCGTGCCTGCTGAGCGCGCGCAGCCGGCGGCGGGAGGCTCTTAAAGGGGCAACGGGGAGGCGCCGACCGGCCTTAAAAGGGCAACGCCCGCCCAGCCGGCCGCGTTGCGGCCGCGCGGGGTGGGAGAGCGGCTCGGCCCCGCCCGCGCCGTCTCGCTTCCCACCAATCGGCACTGGGCTCGCGACAGCGCCACGTGCCGCGCTCCGGCGGGCTTCGCGCGCTCCGGCCGGACCCACGTGGCGGGCTGGGCTGTGCGGCCGCTGTCCGCGCTGCGGTGGGGCGGGTGCGGACGGGTTGTGGGGCGGCTGGCGGGCGCGCGTCGGGGTGGCGGCAGAGTGCAGGAGTGCTGGCAGGCTGCTTGACGCCGGTTGCAGCCCAGCGCAGCATCTAGCGCAATCCCTGCTTGCAGCTGGCCTGCCTCTTTTCCTGGGAGAGGGGCTGGGGTAGCGTTACCAGGTGTCAGGCAAAAGGAGGACATGTCCTCCTTTTTACCTTCACTTAAAAATTTAAAATTTGTTTTAAAATGCGTGATTTTCTGGAATTTAACTTACAGGGGTTAAACTGAGCGGGAATGCCACTGAATACCTTATTTTTAGGGGAAGGCGTTCCAAGGCCCCTTAGAAACAGAAGAATATTATATGAATACTCCATTTTCTCCATGTGTCTTCCTTTTTCTACTTCCCTGTCCTCCTTTCCAGGCTTTGGTATCTGGTAGCCCTAGGCTGGGGTGACTGGCTCAGCGGATAGCTGTGGGGGGTGGGAATATGCTCATCCCTTGGCCCTGGCTTCCAGCCTGGAGGGGTGAAAGCATGGGTCCCAGGGGCGTCAGGTGATACTGCAGCAGAAGCAAAACCCATGCAAAAAAATTCTGGCAAGTCAACAAGTTTAAGAGCACTAACAGGGTTGTCCCCCCACTGTCCCTTGTCTTGCTCTCTATTTTTTAACATATTAATTTTCCTGCTGTGGGACTGCTTATGTGATGATGTTGCTGAGTCCTCAGAGAAGAGGAGCAGGGTGGTAGGACGGGAAGAGAGCTAGGAGCAAAGCCAGAGTTCCAGGTTTTAAGTTGACCCCTATAATTGGGCAGGGCTCTTACCTACAGGGTATAGGCCCCATTTGGCAAATGTGATCAGCCATTACTTAGGTGCTAGAATAGAATCATAGGGTTGAAAGGGATCATCAAGTCCAACCCCCTGGGGCTTGAACCCAGGCCCTTTTATATATTAAGCAGCGGGGCCAGCCACTACACTATTTGCAGGGCTTTTAGACATTGCTGCCCCTTGGCATGTGCTTTCTGTGCGTATCTGTGTGCTCACATCTATGCCAGCATCAAACAACCTAGGACAGAGGGAAACTAGTTTTGGGGTCATGCAATACCACAGGGAAATAGAACCAGAATGGGGTGGTGTGGGGGCGAGAAGCATACCATAGTTGTCCAGCATGTGAGATGGGAGGCTGAGTTGAGAAATACCTGTCCAGTGATTTCCTTCAGGAGATAGATCATGGTGTAATACCTCAGTAGCAGTAGGTGTGTATCCCAGCTTGCAACCCCCTGAAATGCCAGAAGAAATCTCAGCTAACTGGCAGCATAGGAGTTTGATGAGAGACTCCCTAATACAACTCTTACATAGAGCTTTATATCCTGAGATCCCAAAGATCTCTAAAGGTGATCAATATGATTTTCTCCATTCATACCAGAAAAACGATGCATAGAAAGGTAGAGTAACTACCTTAGGGTCACCCAGCAAGCTAGTGGTAGACCCAGGAATAAAATACAATCTTGATGCTGACCCAGACAGGGATATATTTCCAGAGCTACACTTCTCTCATTGAGTTTTTCCATGCTGTTGCCCCCTCTGTTGCCGTTGTACTATCCTGCCCTTGCCTTCAGCAGCAAGCTGAAAGCAAGAGGCAGGGCACCCAGTGCTTTGAGAGGGTGAGGGGAATGCACACGGGGTTGTTGCTGCTCTAGAAAAAGGATCAGGGCCTGGCCCCTGCCCCCGGGGCCCAATCCAGCCCCAGGCGCAATCTGGGAGCAGGCAGCCGGACCCAGATCTGGCCTCTGTCACTGCACATTGCCAAGAGATGGGTGGGTCTGAAACCCAGCGTCAGCGATGCCCCTGGCTGCAGAGACCTCCATTAGGTAAGCACTGACAGGAGATGGCGTATCTTAACATTCTGAGGAGAGAAGAGTCTTGCAAGCATGACTCTAATCCAGCTGAAGAAACGTAGACATCTATGAAAAAATGATATGCCGGAGAAAGGCTACATCAAGGGCACACACAGTGCTGTGTGAAAAGTCAAAGATATTCAGCAAAGGTACCAGAAAGCCAGGGAGGCAAACAGTCATTCTGGTTCTTCACCAGAAAGGCACATACTGCTTCTGCAATGAGCTGCATGTGACTCTCAATGGTGAGTGCACTGCTATCTCCAAACGCAGCCTGATGTCTTTCAGAAATTTGAATCCAGGATCATCTCAGGCAACAATAAGGAGGACGTTTTGGACAAGAAGGAGAATGGGAGACAGGCAAGTGGAGGATCCATCCTCCTGAGGGCCAGGAGCTTTTTTTTAATCCTGAAGCAGTCCAGCTGGTTGCAGGACACCATGGTGGTTGAGTATGAAACCAGGCAAGGCACTTCTGGTGAGTATGTAATTCCAATAAAAATGTAGGGGTTATATGATCTTATATTTTGTGCATAATATGAAGAAGAAGTGAGGCAGAGTGCATATCTGTGTCTCAGTGGCCACTCCAGCTATGCAGAGGGAGTCCCCCAGAAAAGACTGTGTGCACAGGGATGGCCTGGGAATCTTCCAGGGAGATCTCCAGGAAACTTTCATCCTTTGCAGCAGGTTTCTGGGAAAGGCTCCCTTATTTCTTCCACCCCAGTAGGACAGTTTCCCACAGCTCCACTATTAACTCTGCTAGCATCTTTGCAATACACAGTATAGCGGCCCAAGGCCCAAGTCTTGCTTTTTTGCCCTGTGTTACCCGCAGGAAACTGTTATCATCACGTAGATCGTGGGTCACCTCGGGGAGACGGTGGAAATTTTCATTTCAAGGGTTCGTACCGCAAATGAGAGCAGGGCCGCAGCCAGAAGTGATTTTTTTTCTTTGTCCAGGCTTGTGGTTGAGATGGGTGGGCTGGCCAAAAAATAAGTGTTTCCTGAACTACTTCCTTGCAACATGACTGGAAGCAGGAAGTTTGGAAAGTAACCGGCAGAGTAACTAAGCTGCCCGATGCTCCAGTTGCCAAGGTATCTTAAGTGGATTGATAGCTGCAAAGCTTAGGCAACAATTTGGTGGGCCTGCTTTCTAAGTGGATGGGCCATGGTCCACTCATAGCTGTGCCACTGGTGTGATCTCCTACCCATGGCAATTTGCAGATCCCTCAACTCTGGTTTCCTTAACATGCCAGAGGTTTGGTTGCTAAAGACAAGCACTGACCTCAGAATCTGCTAGTTCAAGGCCACTACTACCAACAGCATAAAGGGAAGGGTGTGTGTCTGACGGGGTTCTCATATTTTTTCATGGTTGCAGACTTGTCCCCCATTGTTCCCTGGAGCCACCTTAGACAAAGACTGCAATTTTGGATACTTAGTGCTGGTCCCTTGTCTGAAAGCACTGTCCATCTTGCTGAGGGAGGAGGAAGCGGCCATTGTCCACCTGCCCAATTGATGCAGGTTGCCTGCAACTTGAGGGCAGGTTCCATCTGTGGGTCGTACTCAGAAAACTAGTGCATTGAACAGCTGGGGGTTGTGATTATGTTCTGGCTTGCACATGAATGTAATAAGGGGAGTGATTTTTAAATATCAGCCTTGCACTTGATGCCACGGTGTGCACTAACAATGGTTGCCTTGTGCTGTGCATGCCTGACAGTGGAAAGCCTGGGCATCAGCACATCATCCACCCCAGCAGAGGCTTTTGCAGATTAAAAATATGGAAGAAGAGAATGTATGATGGTATGTTCACTGAGATAATGAACATCTCTGAGGCAACTGACACTAAGCCTGGAGGATTTAATTGTCTGAAAAATGACATGGAGAACAGGAGAGTAGCCTGGGAGCATGAGTGGGCTATGCAGGATGAGAGGCTGCAGTTTACGAAGGACCAGTCAGACATGTTGAGGTGTCTAGCTGAACTTCAAGGGAGGCAGCTTGTGGCTTGTGTTCCTCTGCAGCCCCTGAAGAATGACCTACAAGCATCGCCCTGTTCCCAGTCCCCCTCCCCAAAACATTCCAGGGGGAGGGAAAGGTGCCATCTCTCTTCCACTCAATACCAGTAGAGCGTACTAAGAACCAGGGCCGTCCCTAGTGGGTGCAGGGCCTGGGACCAAATGGCTTGTGGGGGGTCCCCACCCTCCCCTCCCCTGGGGGGGGGGGGGCAGGGCAGACCAGCCTATAGGCTTGGCCCCATGCTCCTGCCCCTCCCCTGAGCCAGCCACTCCGCCCTAGGAGGCAGTTCAGGTCAGCCTGTGGGCACAGTGGGCCAGCCCAGGGGCTGGGGTCTGCTCGGCTGGCCCACTCACCACCTAGGCTGACTGTTCCACCTTGGGGGTGTGGAGGTCCAGCCCAGAGTGGATGCCAGGTTCTGTGCTCCCACCCACGCTGTACTGCTTTCAGCTTCATGCCAAAGGCAGCAAGATAGGGGTGAGGGACAGAGCACAAGTGTTGGGGGGCAGCGGGGTGGGCCCCAACTTTTCTGCTCACGGCAGGACAATGTGGGGCCTGCAGAACCACAGGGCCAGAGGTGGTCACCCCTCTCACTACCCCACCCCCCTAGGATGGCCCTGCTAAGAACAAAAAGAGGCCACTGAAAGATGTGATGGGCAGGACTTCTGTACTTCCACAGACAAGCTGCATTTGTTTCTCCCCTCCCAATTTTAATACACCCTTTGCCCAAGGTTAAATTATTTTGCTGTTCTTTCAGATTCTTTATGTTTGTGCAAGAAAAGTCAACAGCATTTCACAAATGAAATACTTTTTATTTATTCCAGTCATTGGAGGTTGGGGGCAAATGGGAGGTACAGCAAAAGTGATAAAACAGAAAGGATGTTATGGGAATCATAATGCAGATAAGTGGTACGCATTACTGTTGATAATTACTGAAATGGGTTTTCAAAGCATCCTAGAGATGCAGAGCACATTCCTGTGCTCTTTTTATTGCCCTGCTATCTAACTGCTCAACATTAGCTGCCAATTTATCTGTCTCCATGCCCCATCCTTGTGGAAATGTCTCTCTTTGCTTATCAGGTGTTAGAGAGGACACATCAGTCAGCAATAGTAATGGAGATGTTACTTTTACTGAGGTCTTATCTAATAACCAGACTGTGCCAGCAACCCTTTAAATACCCAGCGGCACATTCCACTATCATTTTGCATCTGTTCAACCTATTGCTGAACCATTCCTTGTTGTTGTCTGGGTCAGTGGTTCTCAGCCACTGTGTTGGGGAATTACTGCGTCACACACAGCAATGTGTCATTGAACACTGGGGATATGGCTGGGTTTGGCTGGTAGGGAGTGAGCTAATGTGTTCTGTAGAGTCATAGTGTGCTGCCAAGTGTGTCGTGATCCACAAACAGTTGAGAACCGCTGATCCAGGTGAACAATGTACAGCTTCATGAACCATGGAGGCAAGGGGCTGGCTGGATCTCGGAGCAACACTAATCAACATAATCAGTGATTATTTTACAATCTGGAAGGTCCTGATTGCAGTTTCCTGAACAGATCTGTGTTCCTAATGAAGTGTGCATCGTGCACCTTTGCTGACCATCCCATGCTGATGTTGGTGAAATGATCCACCGGTGCTCACAACGTCACTGAAAAATATCCCCTTTGTGTACTCTTTGCCATGATGGCCTGGTGCCTCAGTGAGGATATGCTTGCCATCTATTGTATAACTGCAGTTAGGGAACCCCATCACAGCAAATCCATCCATTCTGTTCTGCATGTGACTTAATTACAGCAGTGGTTGGATGTTGGTGTAAATTAAGTTGACTTAACTTTGTAATGTAGACTTGACCTCAGTTGCATAAAGTCCTCCAAAGACAGCTGAGACCTTAGATGGTTTTAAGCAAGATGCTTTAATATACAGATTTGCATAATTTCAAGAATTTTTGTTGCGGGGGGGGGGATTTTCTCAGTCACTTAAGAGTGACTTCCCTGAAATCTCACCTCCTTCAGATGTGTTACAATTGTAGGTATAATAGCTACAGATATTTCAAATACAGAAATGAAAAAAATGAGCTGAAAAGGTACAGGGAGACCCAGAGAAATGAGTTCTCCCTTGGCGGGCCATGAAGAAATAAGCACCTGCGTGAGATTACCTTTGTGGAAAAATAACTTAAGAGAATTAAGGTTAGAAAATATTTAATTTTTTTTAACTGAAAAGGGTTGAGTTTTGAAAACTTTCTTAAAATTGTTTTTTCCCCCAAGTTTCTGGGCTGAAATTGACTGATTTTGATATAAAATCTCCACTAATAATTTGCATACTTATTTGCAGAGCAAACCACTCCTGCCCCAACCTCCTTCCATCCATGGTTATAAATCCTAGACAGGTGACTGGGTGTGGAAACACATTTTAAAGTGAGGGGGAAAAAAAACCCTCTTGTGTTCAAGAGATAAAAATCTTTTAAAAATGACAAACACCAGACCTGATCTGAACAGAGGCATTCTATAGACAGAGCTTTTTTTCTTAATTCTCACTTTTTTCATTCCAAAATATATTTTTCTTACAACTCCAGCATCATCCCCAATGTTAATTTATATATCTATGGAAAATGTATATTGTCAGTTATGTCTTCGTGCAAGCTCCCATTCTAGCCTAGCCTAGGCTGTTCTGGCTTTTATGCAGCACTACACTTATCACTGTGGTACCCACACACTTTGCCCTAATTAAGCCAGGTTCCAGGAACTTGAATAATGCTAAGATTTCATTTACAATGCCAAATGTCTCATGAACTGGAGAAGTACTGGTAAGTTGTTTAGAAATTCTGTAACACACAATGGTTTCCCTGGTTCATGAGTTTGAGTTTAAGCAGGTGGAAGCGATTTTCCAATTCCAACAAAATTAATTGTAATTGACCTTAAGTTCTTAAAAAAGCAGAGTTTTGAAAATTCTTCCTGGCTGGTTTCTCTTCATGCATAATGATAAATTCATCCCTGTCTCTTCAATTTTTTATTCCTCCTCTCTGTGGCTTTCAATACTGTCAATCTCCTTGTCTTTCTTTAGCGCCTCAGGCGAAATAATCAGTGACACTCTTCTCCTGCTTCGCATATACCTCTCTAACTCCTCATTCTTTGCTGTTTCCCATCAGTCTCTCTGTTATAGAGTGTTTCCAGGCAGGGCCGTCCTTAAGGAGGGGCAACTGCCCTGGGCCCTGCGCTTTGGGGGGCCTTGCGCTTTTGGGGGATCTGACACGGCCAGCTGGAGTAAGGAAGCAGGGAGCTTTTTCAAGCTGTGGGACTAGGGAGCAGCTCCGGCTGGTCAGGGAAGGGGGACGGGAATTCAGACAGGCAGCATTTGGTTACAGGAGCTCTTAAGTAGCCACCTTCCCACAACTGCTCCCTGAGGGGAAGAGAAAGGGCAAGTGTTGAGATAAAACTTATGGAGCCAGCCTCAGTCAAGCAAACAGGGACAAAGGCAGGAGAATGTCACATCCCCAACCTTTACAAATCAGGACCATCTCTTTGAATTTACATCAGCATCTCCAGAAAGTGCTCTCAGATATTAAAGAACTTTTTTCCTTCTACATTTAACAAGAGTTTTCAGTCTTCAGGGACATCTTTTTGAGCAAACTTCTCTGTGCAGATAATGATCTATTATACTTGAGAGAGAAGACCCCAGGCTAGCGCTCATATGGAAATACTGGGTTTTTAGGGTTAATGGCCATCAATCAACACATTAAAGAAGTTTTTTGTCCTTCCTTCTGCACTGTAAGTATGCCCCAGTGTCATTGATTGCAGTCAGACCACCAGTCCCAAAGCATGGCAAAGAGGAAAGCAGCTGTGGCCAAAACAAACAAGGAATCCTGTGGCACTTTTAAAGACTAACAAATTTAGACTCCTTGTTTGTTTTACATCAGGGTATCTGAGATAAGGCGAAAGGTCCCTTGTTTCTTCCTCTCATACTCAAACAGTACCTGAGTTTCATTACTTAGATCACCTACAAAGCAATGAGGAATGTATGAATACATATATTAAAATAAGATGGAAAAGGAGATCGTCAGGCAGCATAAAGGAAATAACATACATTAGACAATTGGAATCCAGTGCTTTAAGGTGAGTGAGGACCAATGTTCCCTCTAAGCTGCGCTGGCGTGCTGCAGCACAGCCCGCCACAGCCACCAGCGCAGGGAAAGCTGCCGGCAGCGCACAGTCGGCAGCCGGAGTTCTTCAATAGAGCTCCTGTGGAGCAGGGAGTTTTGAAAACTCCCGCCCAGAGAAGCTCTAATGGAGCGTGCCCAGAAATTCTGGGCATGCTCCGTAGAGCTTCTCTGCCTCAGGAGCTGTGGCTGGGCCGTCCGGCTCCAGCCACGAGGTTAGTTTGTGGGAGGGGCGGGGAGCGGGCCCGTGGGGGGGGGTGGCCAGGAGCGGGAGGGCCACCGGGAGCAGGCCCGCGGGGGTGGGGGGGCGGCTGCCGGGAACGGGGGGGGAGCTGGCGGGAGTGGGCCTGCGGGGGCGGGGGAGCTGCGGGGAGCGGGGGAGGCAGCCGGGCGTCCGGGAGTGGGCCCGTGGGGGCCGCTGGGAGTGGGGGGAGCAGCGGGGAGCAGGCCTGTGGGGGCGTGGGGGCCACCGGGAGTGGGCCTGTGGGGGAGGGGGGGTCGCTGGGAGTGGGAGGGCCACTGGGGGCGGGGAGCGTGGGGGACAGTCAGGAGCAGGCCCGTGGGGGCCGCTCGGAGCGGGGGGTGGTTGGGAGCAGGCCCGCAGGGGTGGGGGGGCAGCTGGGGGTGGCCAGAAGTGGACGCGTGGGGGGGCACCGCAGCAAGCCTACGGGGGGAGGGGCCAGCGCAGCGAGCAACATGAGTTGCTCAGCTGCCAGCGCCTCTTAGAGGGAACATTGGCGAGGACCTGAATTTATTTTTTGATATCATCCAAAAATAGCTTCCTTCTCTCTGAATTTTCAATTTACAAAAAACTTGATCTAAGAAAAATTATTAAACTTGTAAAATTGTGTGCCCACTTTAACAGAAAACTAGTACCACAAAGAAGGGTACCTCCAGATGCTCCTGTCCACTTGGCTGTGAGGTTGAAGAAACATCACCATGATACATTCAGTATTGCCTACCCTAAAACATCAAAAATAGTCATAAGTCTGGCTTAAATATATCATTAAAACTCACTTAAAAATAAAGAGATGTTTAAAGAAATAATAAATGGGGGGGGCTATTTTCTCAGACTTCTGGGTTTTGAGCCTTAAGAATAAAGTCATCTCATGTTTTTCTGCTTCTCTCTGCAACTTTTTAGCCTGAGGTCTAGAAATTTATGATTTTATTAAAGAAAAATTATGACACTGCCCAGTGTTCCCTCTAAGCTGATGATGCAGCTGAACAAGTTATGGGTGCACTTGGGGAGCCAGCAGGCAGCAGGGAAGAAGCCTGCTGGGGCCTAGAGAACCAGCAGGGAACTTGCTCAGCTGCATCATCAGCTTAGAGCAGTGGTTCCCAACCTTTTTCAGGCTGGGGACCCCTTTGTAACAAAAAACAAACAAAAAAAATCTTTGTAGACCCGCTCGGCTGATTATGTAATCTGGCCTGCATGGGCAGACTCTGGGGGAGAGCTGGTGAGCAGCACTGCCACCACCATTGCCTGCGCCACCAGGGAGCTGAGCCACAGCAGCTGTGGTCCCCTGCCCTTGTCCCTGCTGGGGAGCTGCTGTGGCTCCAACCCCCTGCCGGGATACAGCCACAGACGGGGAGAGGCAGCCCTGGCAGGGAGCATCAGGGCTGTAGCTGGATTCCAGCCCTGGGTAGGGAGAGGCTCCGCAGACCTCCTGCAAAGTGTCTGCAGACCTCTGGGGGTCGCCGAACCACAGGTTGGGGACCACTGGCTTAGAGGGAACATTGCCTGCAAAGTTTAAAAAAGGGGGGGGGGGCACAAACTGATTCGCCCTGGGCCCCGCTCCCCCCTAGGGACGGCCCTGTTTCCAGGCTCTGGTTTTGGCCCTCTTCTTTACCTGCCATTGAGAAATTTTATTCTTTTCTTGTCTTGGGCCTCACTTCTATACAAGATCCAAAGGGGCAGCCATGTTAGTCTAGTTCAGTAAAACAGACAAGGAGTCCTGTGGCACTTAAAGACTAGCAAATGTATTTATTGCATGAGATTTCGTGGGAGAAAATCTCACTTTGTCAGACCCTTTGAAGATGGGGGAACTTAAGTGGGAGTTCCTCCCATGAAAGCTCATGAAAAAAATAAATTTGTTAGTCTTTAAGTGCCACAGGACTTCTTGTTTGTTTGTTTTACTTCTGGACAAGGGGGACACACATTTATGCCTCCTTCAGCATACTCATTGATCTATTTCCCATCTGTCTGTCCGCTGTGAGTTAGCTTTTGGCCACGGTTTAAGCTGAGATCCTTCTGGGGGAAAAAGGCTTCTTGATCCCCCCATCCATCTCAATTTAATTCTTAACTTCCTTTTGAATTTATATATCTAGGAATTAGTCTGCCCCAAA
The DNA here is from genome assembly GCA_007922195.1 of Podocnemis expansa. Lineage (NCBI taxonomy): Eukaryota > Metazoa > Chordata > Testudines > Podocnemididae > Podocnemis > Podocnemis expansa. Next base: position 82,344,956 of record ML681963.1, on the reverse strand, counting down.
CTCTTAACTTTTTTGTGACCCTCTTCTTGAATTGCTGTAATTCAGATTACCATCACCTTGCCTGTTGTGAAATCCTTGTTTGTGCTCAAACGACCTACCTCAGTTATTGTAATTCATACAGTTCTTTCCAGCATCCTGCTCTCTGAATTTCAAGGTGTAAAGAATGACAAAGCCAGTCTACTCACTCCTTGCAGGAGGGGGAACCAGCTCAGCCCTAACCTCTCATTTCTCCAGTGGATTTCTCTCCAAAATTTTCTTCATCTTCAAAATTCTCAACAGATGCATTCCCTCTTCCTTGGTTATTATTGATTTTGTATTCTGATCATGCCTAAAGGCTACCCTTGAAGGATTAGGACCTCATCATGCTCGGCCCTACCCAGCAGAGCCTGAGTCTGACGGCATGTTCAGGAACTCCATTCCAGCAGTTACTTTGGGAGCTGGAACAGCTTTCCAGCTCTATCAATTGTTTACTCCAAGAGTGCTTTTTTTAGGACTCAAGTGCTTCTAGATGCACATATAATAAAAAGCAGTCCCTGCCGCCATGATTTTACAATCTGTATATAAGAGACAACAAGTGGACATATCAAACTGTTAGAGCAAAAGGCAACATTGAGTTGATTATGATTAGTGTAATGAGGAAGAGTTACAGCTGCCTAATGTTATCCTACTTCCCTGACATCAAATCCACCTACTTCTCTGCAGCCCATTCCACACACCCTCATCCCCACCCCCGGTTTCTCTGTTGTTCCTCTTCTGAGGCTTGACAGTTGATGGCTATTCCTTCTCTGCTGTTATCACATCTCTCTGGATCCGGGCCCCCTAGAGGACTTAGAGGGCCTGGGGCTGATTTGGTGTACAGGATCCCCCTCACTGTTCCATACATACAACTCATACATTTATGTACTGTAGCAGATTGCAGATGAGCTTGGATGGCAGCCAGCCCAGCCGCACCTACCACCAAGACATTTATATTTCGCTCCTGCACGTCTCTGTTACCAGACCACAGCCATTTGCCTTTTTGGTGGACCTGAACTGGCAATGGGAAGAGTCTCTAGAATTGCAATAAACCAAATTTCTTTATTCTTCGGTTAATTTGACAAGTACATGCAGAAATTTATTATTATTTAGTTAATGTATTTATACTCCCCTTTCCAGCAAAAAGCTTCCAAAGCAGCTTACAAAATAATAACATTGAGACATTCCCTGCCCTCAGACTTACAATCTCAAAATGATCACACATGTGTAACATGAGCCAGCCAAAGGTCTCATCATCATCACCCTGTACCTGGTCAGTTAGAATGTCCACAGTGGTCTGATCCCTCCCCTCCCTGACACATCTGCCTTAAAGTCACAATACTTAAAACTACCATCACAGTACTTAAAACCACCAAACTTTTCAGTTAAGCTTCTCGGTTATAACCTCTATACAACGTATTTCTTTCTCGCTTTCAAGGCTGCAAAGTCATCAATGACATCATCATAATTTATTTGTTTTGCAAGTTTGTTCTCCACTGAGAGGAGGATCAAATGGCTCAATCTATTGTCCCCAGTTGCTGACCACAAGCAGTTCTTAATAAGCATAATCTTACTAAAAGTGCGTTCCCCAGATGCAGCAGAGCCTGGCAAGGCAATGAGCTTTCTCAAGCAAATGCATATCTCAGGGAACACAGATTCTTCGCTCTTGGCATAAATATGGTTAAGAAGCTCAAGTGCATTGCCCGTGGCTCTTCCAGAGGTGCACAGATTTGAGTCTTTCCTGATTTTATAGAACAAAGTTTTTCTTGCAACTCCTCCTTGTTTAGATCCCGTGGGTACATGGTGGACAGTTACTTCTCAGACTTCGTTATTTCTTCTTCCTCTATGACTGCTGGTGGGTCAAGGATAGGTGAGAATAAGCTTGAGAGTTTCTCCACAGTTCCAGCTAGATTTCACAGATCCAAGAGGAGCATATCCATGGCTGTGATGAACACTTCAGCTCTGAATTTATCCTCAGGGGGAATAAAATGTATGTTCTATATTGGCTGGCTCATGGAAATGCTTCCTCCTTCAGATTCTCCTGCATGTTTTATTGAATTCAGTGGTGATACCTAGTCCTTCAGCAATGACCTTACCTTCCCTCAGAAGACTTGGCCAGGAGTTATTCAACTGTTGGATTTCTTCCACGAGGCTCTTCATATGTTGCATTCCTTCTTCCATGATGAGCTTGGATCCTTGGACAAGTTTGCTTCAGATATCAATAGACTGCAGTATTGTATACCACACTGTTGTGAGAAGGTTGAGCTCAAAGGACTGCAGCCACTCAATGAGACCTGAAACTTCAACCCAAGTTTCTGCTGTCAAGTCCAATTCTTCCTCAAGTTTGAAAAGAGAATCTAGCACCCCTTTGTAATTTTCCACAAGGGGAAGAATAGCATCAATTCTAGACCTCCATCTAGTTGTTGAAATGGAATGGAGAGAGAGTTTTGCAGTTTTTTTGAAGAATTTCCCATCTTGCAGGACTGCAGGAAAATACACTGTACAGCTTCTGTACATTCCCAAAATACATTTTGACTTCAGGACTCTTCTCCATGGCATGGGTACCACACAGATTCAGAGAATGAGCTGTGCAGAGGGAAAACAATGCCAGAGGATATTCAGCTTGTACCTTAGTTTTCACACTGTGGTATTTCCCAGACATGTTTGAAGCATTATCATATCCTTGGCCCCCACAGTTCTGCAGCTCTACCTTATTGTCTGCCCACACTTTCTTGATCTGTTCTGCAATGTCTTTGCCTTTCATTTTATTGCAGTCCACCATTTTGAGGAATTGTTCCTGCACAACCCATTTCCCATCTTTCTCCTGTACGTATCTCAAGAGAAATATCAACTGTACAGTATGAGAGACATCAGGTGTCCTATCCACAATTAGTCCATAGTATCAAGCATTTCTTACCTCTTCAAGAAGTATATGTAGCACTTTCTTAACACACACTTCCAAAAACTTATTCTAGCTGTGCCAGAACATGTAGTCTGCTTGCATTCTCTGTCTCTTCTTAGCCATTTGATGCTCCATAACAGATTCAGGGTGACACTTCAGATCTAGGTTGTATTTACTGATCAACTTTATAGTGGAAGGGAACAGCCCACAGTCATCATGCTGTACGGTACAATGTGATCCCTGGAAGGGCAAATTTTTCTCTGCCAGAAACAGGGTAACATCAGTCAGGCCTTGCAACACTTCACACCACTTGTCCTTCTCTGACTGTATACTCTTTTCAAGAGCATTATCAATGGCTCCTTTTCCAGAAAGAGCATTTGCAAGATCTTTCCATTGTAAGTAATGAAGTGACTAGAATTGGCCTCATGATTCTTTCGTTTGTCATACAGTTTCCTCCAGTTATCGTTTACACTCCTATGGCAGAATCTGGAATTATATAGGGATTGATTTTTGGTCCCCTCTCGAAAGAGACAGTATGGAAAGCATAACAGGCCAGATGCTTTGTGGATCTAGATGAACCAGTCCCTTTTCACAGTCTCACCATTAGGCAGAGTATTGCAGGAAACAGATGTAGGGAATGAACATTTAGACAAATCACGGGAAGAACTTTCAGGGTTGGGAGGAGGTCCCCTGGAAACAATTAGATCCCTTTGCGGTTTATCAGTGTGCTCACAGTTGACTAGGTCAACAGACACCATTATTTGGTGATGTGTTGGAGAAGCAGATTCGGAAACCAGATTGTTTTTCTCGCCTGATGTTCTGTCCCCTTCAGCTTGCAATACCAAACCTGACTCATGTTCCCAATTTTCTGCTGCATTCTCACTGCAGGCATCCTCTGTGATGTTGTCACAAAGCCTTATGTCGCTGCCACCTGAACCATCATCAGCTGCTTCACTTATTCCACCTTCTCTCTCAGTTCTCAGCACCACCATCCAGCCATGCTGATCTAGAGTCTGCTTCCCCTTTTCACCAAGCTCTTTTCTTCTTTGTCTCCTTTCTTTTTTCTGCCCCAGAGTGATATGTGCACTTCTTGTGGAAAAGAAAACAGAGAAGGGAACATAGCCAGATTGTGAAGGGCTGCTGCCTATTTCCTCCTGCCTGTGGGACCAGGGGAATGGGTCACAGAAGGTCCTGCCCTTGGCTGCCCCTGTGTCACTGATGTCATTTAATCAAGCCTTGGGGCCGCACCACAGAGGGGCCAGGATAGCAGGTGCTGCAGTGACATCTCAGCTGCTCCTGCTCCCTTCCATTCCCTCTTGCCTCTTCCATGAATCCCCCTCCCTCCCAAGACTTGCCTTATCCAGCAGCCCTGCCACCTCTGCCCATCCTCAGATCTTTCTCCGCTCACTCCGGCCACTTTCTCAATTACCAAGGCCTGTTGGTTTACTCCAGTGGTTAAAGTATAATTTGGTGGGTCCTGGAACCCTCCTAATTGGTGGGCCCCCTCTCTGCATGTGCGGGCCCCAGCCCAGGAAGGTTGAGAGCATGGGATGTTGAGGAATGGAGGAGAGGCAGGAGGTGGGAGTGTTGAAGGGGTGGCTCGGGCAGGGGCATGAGATGGGGGCAGTGAAGGGGACACAGGAGGTGTCAGGGTGGTGAAGGGGGCATGGGCAGGGGATGGGGAAGAGAAGGATTGGATGGGGAGGAGGTAGGGGACAGGAGATAGGGTTGCTGAGGGGGCAGAGGCATCAGATGGGGGCAGAGAAAGGGTGGATAATGGCAGGAGATAGGGGGCAGGGGCAGGTGTGGTGGTTAAGGGAGATGGGCAGGAGCTGAAAGTAGAGAAGGGGGGTGGTGGCAGGAGGTAGGGGCTAGGGGCAGGAGATGAGGGTGAAGGGGGCAGAGGTAGGAGATGAGGGCAGAGAAGGGACGGGTGGTGGAAGCAGTGGGGGCAGAGGCAGGAGGTGGAGGTGCTGAAGGGGGGGCAGGGGCAGGAGATGGAGGCAGAAAAGGGTTGGAGCAGGGGAGTTTGGGGTTGGGGCTATAGGTGAAGGGGACACTGGGCTGTACGCCCACTCAGCCCTCTTCTTCAGCTGCGGGGAGCTGGAGGACCCTGATTGAGGTCAGCCCCATAGGAGAGAGTTCACCCTGCTGCTCCCTATGCCAGCCCCAGCCCCAGCCCACCTTGCCACCCTGGGGCCTGCGCTGCAGACCCAGAGCAGCCTTAGCCACATGCTCCCAGCTCCCTCTCCTCCTCTGTCCCAGGCCTGCCCTCAGAGCCCCTTACCCAGGCACCAGGCCAGAACAGTACCTCATGGGCTTCTCCTCCCTCCCTGAGCTAGCTCTGACTGAGCACACTTAGAGGCTCTGCGCATGCTCAGTCAGTGCAGGCTGAGGGTGGGAGATTTAAAATCTCCCAGCCTGGGGGAAGCTCCCCTTTCCTGCCGGAATGCAGTGGAATGGCGTTCCGGGGCCTGCTATTTTTAGGGGCTCAGTGTTCTGTGGGCCCCTAAAAAACAGAAAATGGAGCTGGTATGCTGCATTCTGGAGCCCACTGGTTTTGAATGGTGGCCCCAGAATGTAGTGTTCTGGCTCCATTTTCTGTTTTTAGGGGCCATGAAATGCTGAGCCCCTAAAAATAGTGGGCCCCAGAACACCGTTCCAGTGTGCTCTGGCTTACTTTAACCCCTGGTTTACCCAGCCCCAATGTTCCCTGGGATGTATAGAGTCAGAAGCTGAGGCAGGGGACAGGGTAGGGGGCCCCCTCCTTGGTGGGGCCCAGGGGAAGTTGCCTCTGTGCCCCCCACCCCCTCAGGTGGCCCTGCTCTGGATCAATCTACCCATCCTTCCCCTCAACCACTGAGTGACGTCCCTATTTAAAAATCTCATCTTAAATCATTCTTTTTCCTTTCAATTTTGGATGGACTTCATGCAATACATTTTATGAGACTGTATTACAGATGCTCTGCAGAAACACAGTCAACTACCATGCCAAAAGGGATTTTAGAAACAATCACAACTAAGTGTTAACTGAAAGAAAATAGCTCCACCAAACTGTTGAGAGGAATTAGATGTTGTTAAAGGTTGCCATCCCCCGCAGCAAGACTTGTGCTGCCTCTGTGCTAGATATGACAAGAGCTCAGTTAATTACGTAAGAAATTGTTGACGTCCGCACCAGTCAGACATAAGCTTTTCTTTTCACCACAGCAAATCAGTGTGGTTTTCTCCTGATATCCCTTTGTTAGCATGCAGCTAGCAAGCTGAAGGGGTGTTCCCTGTGTTCCTAATCTGCTTAGTACTCTGTTAATAACAACTTTTAAAGCAACTCACTCAGACAAATGAGAGCCAGGAAGTCAGATTTACCTTAATGATACTTTCTTTTAATCCCTGGCATTTTAGGAAAAGACTCAAACTGTGCATTAAATAGTCACCCATAGCTTGAGGGAAGATCTGCAGGGGTGGAGAGAAAGCAGAGTATTTTGTAGCCAATGAACATGTGAGGGTCTCAAACAGAATGTAGCTTATTGGGTTGCCACTTTCACACACTGTGATGTAGGCAGTGCAAACTATTGTCTGAGGTAGAGTCTGGCCTAGTGGTCAGAGCACAGCTGGAAGGTGGGACTGGAGCCAGGAGACAAGCCAAGGGCAAGAATTTCATAGAAAGGTAGAGTTAGAGTTAGAGCAGAAACACGTGTGGGTTGGAGCAAGGACCAGGAGAGGAAGCAGGTCTTACACCTGCTGACATTGAATGCACTGAGCAGCCACTATGCTTATGTTGCTACAGGCTTAAGTGATGATCTGCTGTTTTTCTGTTCACTCTGAGAGCCCGGTCACTTCGTAAGAACTTATTGGGCCCAGCCGAGTTCATTGGGTTTCCAGGTAATGGTGCAGACACAGACACAGTTGAGTTCCTGACAGCCACCTGCTACTTGCTGAGTGCCCTCAATGCCCACTAAAGACATTAGGAGTTGAAGGCGCTCAGCATCTCTCAGAGTTGGACCTTCAATCAATAAGAAGCAGGGCTGGGACACTTGGAATCCTTTGGCCTTTAAAGATCTTTCTGGCCATCTGTTTGTAACAGAGAGCTATGTGTTCCCTTTGAGATCAACTGTTCATTAGCTGCTGGTTGCTGAGCTCCCCTCTTTCTTGGACTACTACTTTCTCTAGAACCTCACTCAGTCAGACTGGTCCTACTAATTGCCTTGCCTCTAGGATGCATTTTAATTATTGGCTTCTGACATCAACTCACTGTGATACAATCTCCAACCAGCATCTTAAAATCCTGTTGCTTGGACTTGGCTGTTTTCTATTGTCCTGGGATGTTTTAGCCTGCTTTTTAAAGAGCCCCATAAGAATGCAGTTGGCAGATTGACTCATATTGTTGGCCTGTTGAATTCTGAGTCTGGCAATGGATGAGTCTGGTGCTTCACAAGCAGATGTATGCAGCCACTTTCCTAGTCCTCCTCCACATATGCCTACCTCTCTCCATATATGCCTTGCATCTTTCTAATTGTGCAGTGCCGAACACAAAAAGAAAATTCTTTGTGGATTCCGCAGGTGATCAGCTTCCACCCCAAGCAAGGAGTTTTGATTACCCTTATTATCCTAGCTCACGTACTTGCAAATGTTATTCATTATTTAAAATTATATAATCTTTTTTTTAAAATCCAGCCACAGTTTCGTCCGGATGCCCTCCTGCTGCAGTGTGACTTCTGTAGGCTGATTATAGACTCTGTAAAGAATCATTAATTTGTATTGGTTACATTTGTGTTGCCTTTAAATTTCACACCCTCCCCTTGTTTTTATATTATGAGACAGGATTAAAAAAAGGAAAGATTAATGATTTTCACTGTGCTTCCTTATCTTAAACAAGGCGAGCCCATCCCTCTAAATTCATCTCTTTTCTAGGTGCAAGACCTTGAATAAAGGCTTACTTACTTAGCCTTGAGTTTTGTGTCAGAGGGACCCAAACTGTCAAAGTAAAAGTAGGCTTTTCTGGAACTCTGCCCTCTCTTCTTTATTATGAAGCTGTCCTCATTTCACCCTCTGATTCCTTGCTCCCACTCCAGTCCTCAAGACAGAGCCTGCTCTCTCTCTCTCTCCATCAGCCTTTTCTCCTGTTCATTACAGGAACATTTGCACACATGCTCTGACATCCCTTGTGGCTCAGATGGGAGGGCCCTGTCTCTGAAGTGTCCCAATGCCAACTTAATTGAAGGATGGATGGTGTTCATTTAATCCTCTGCGTTTCTGATTAAGCTGCTATGACAGCAGTTTGCACAAAACAGGGAAGATTCTCTATTGCTTTACATTCTCTACAATCCAGGTGTCTTTACCCAGGTTATGTGGGGGAAAGCCAATGCAGAGTATGGCACTAAGTGTATGAGAAGATATATTTTCTCTGATGGGCACGGCCTTCTGTTGCTTGGAGCACTGATGCTTCAGCAGCCCATGTTATTGTGGTATGTCAGAACAGTTTTTTATTTACACCTGGCAGAAGAGCCACAGAATGAGAGTGTGTTCTATTGCAGTATGATGTTGGATAGTGAACATGTAGAGGGAAGACACCTTGGGGTCCAGGTGGAGATGGGATACAGTGAGAGTGTTCTGAAGAGGTTTTTAAAATGTTTTTGAAGTTCATACAGATGGAAGAAGGCTGAGGGTGGGTCCAGGTTCTGTTGTGACTGCAGACAGTCTGAATGGACATATATAAGGCAGAGTTCAGAACAGGCTGGAGTACTGGGAAGACTTTTTAGATCAGAAAGGGATATCAGACATTGCTTAGTAGTGCCCTTCAGCAGTCAGTGGGGAAAGGCATTTTGCCAAATGTGATAGAGAAAAACTCACTCTAATCTCAGGAGTTTCCAGTCCTTTTAGCTGTATGCTTCACACATCAATATATTTAAAAGAAAGTTGCAGCCACGTTGCTAAGTGCCATGTTCTGAACAGTCACATGGTCGAATGCAAGGTATTTCTCACAGGGTGTGAATCTGAGAGTTGCGTTCATACTCATATGTGACACTCACATTGCAGGGACCTGGTGTCAGCAATCAGAAGGCAGATGACTCAACAGAAGTTTCATAAGCAGGAAATGAAAAGAACATTTGTTTAAAATCCAAAGACAATCTGAATTCCATTTCAGGTGGACTCATATTTGTTTAGGTGAAGTTGAGTCCTTACCAAACTTAGCTAAATCAATATAAATGAGGTTTACATTGAATTCTCAGTGCCCCCACAGAATTTTGCACCAGTATAACAAAACTGGTTTGAAATAGAACCTTTCGTTAAACTGGTGCAATGCTGATTGTAGACAAGGTCTCACAATTGTAAAATGGCTATTGAAACAGCTTCACTTATACACAAATTTTCAAAAGTAGCTACTGAGTGAGTGTTCCCATTTCTGAGCACTCAGATCAGTTGCCGTCTTAAGAAATGTTAGCCTTTTGTTTGATATAGGCATATTAAAATTGACCATGTCCGTGTAACCCTTCTGCCAGGCCAAGATGGCAGCAACAAAGGGCCAAGTTCTATATCTAGGGGTTCCCAAACAATGTTACAATGCCAACTGACTTGAGCCCTCGCCCAAGTCCCCTGAGAAATCATGCACTACTCCCTGGGCGCTCTTGAGGGGCAATGCTTCCCCACTTGCAAGCACTAGTCTGAGCATAGTAAACAAGACTTTTAATAGTACCATAAAAAATACAGAGAGAGGCAATATCAAAACCAGCACTGGTTTGGAGAATCAGTGTGGGGCAGGATTCCCACAAAAACCCAACAAGCAGAATTCAATCCACCCCAGTGTATGTAGAGCATGTCCTTCACTTCTCCACTACCCGCATACTGACCATCGTAGTTATAGCTTTCACCTAAAAAGGGTGGGCCTTATCCCACACCTCCAGTAGTCTTTTGCCACCTCTTGATCTGTTCACACCACCCACTATCTGTGGGTCCTGCCCGCTGGCTGTTGGCACCGCCTGCTGGTCACTCACACCCTCTGCTGGCTGCTCACAGCATCTGCTGGCTCTGCCCACTGGCTGCCAGCACCACCTGCTAGTCACTCACACCCTACACTCGTTCCTCACACCGTCCACTGCTGTTGGCCACTCTTCAGTGAATCCAGCACTTGTAGGGGATTTCAGCCTCCAGACTTCAGGGCACCAAAGACTGCTCCTTTGGTCAAAATCACAAAGGAGACTCCACAAGGAGTCATCAAATCTATCTTTTAGCAATGGGCAGGGGATTAGGTATCACTTAAAGCAGGGGTTCCCAACCTGTTTAACCTGTTCCCAACCTGTTTAAATCTGGGGACCCCTTTGTAGTTAAAAAAAAAATTTCGGCCCCTTGGAGGGTGCTGTGTGGCGGCGCTGTCGCACAGGGCAGGATCAGGGCCTGTGCAGGTCGGAATCAGGGCCTATGCAGGGGAAAATTGGGCCCATACTGATCTCCTCTTGGGGAGCAGTGGCCACTGTGGCCATGGCCCCCTCTCCTGACCCAAGAGCTGGGAGTGGCTATGGTCCCCTCCCTGTGTTCCCCGTCCACCAGCCTGTTTTTTGCTCCCCCTGCTGGTTCCCCATCCCCAACCACCAGCCCCCAGGCCTCTTCCCCCACTTACTTGGCCTTTGGCGGCACTGTTGCACCTGGCCACCCTCCTGGCTGCTTCCCCTGAGCATGTTGTGCATGCTCAGGCAGGGCTGGAGTTTTAAAAACCCCCTGCCAGGGGAAACCGGAAGCCTGGGTCTCCATGAGAACTGGAGACTGCGGCAGCGTCCAGCCCCAGCTCCCAGTCTGTCTGTGGTATTGAAAGATTTGTGATCTAAATCAGCCCATATATAATTTACCACCATGCACCATATGTACACAGTGAGGTTATGCTAAGTATCTAATTGTACTGATGCAAACACAAAGCCCATGCAGATCAGTCCCCCCTCCCCCCTTTAACTGCTAAGCAAGAGAAATGCCTAGTCTCTAGACCTGGCTTACAGCCCTCTTCAGCATTGTGGTGTAGAAATGAACTGCCTCACACAAAATATTCCTCTAAAACATCTTCCAGGGCTCCACCTTAACCAAACTTTTTTTTTATTTATTTATTACCCTTTTCCTCTGTTTTTTATTTTCACACTCCTCGGCACTTTCTGGTTTAGTATGTGACCAGAAATGGAGGATGCCCAAATCCCAGGAGAAATCTCAAGAAATCCCTGTTCTTATGCTATCAGCTTTACCAGAAGCAGCAAGCAAAGGACTTCTCAAAAGAAAGCCCATTCCCACTGTGCTGTTACAGCAGAGAAGAGACAGGACTTGGTTGTAACGAATATAAAAGCTTCTTTCTTTCTTTCTTTAAATTAAAGCTACTACAAATTCCTAGTAACACTACTCTAAAACAATTCCTTCCATATTAAAAATGTTTAGATAACCATCCAGCATGTTGGGTGTGAACCTAAACCAAACCAGACTTCTGAATTGCTTAAGATGTGTAACCATCAGTAATATCATGGCACAGGTTCCTAAGTTTGAATTATATTTATAGTTGGTGATCTGTCTTCTCCCTTGGTGAACTTTTCCTGCATAGAGCAAAAGCCCTATCTCAAGGATAAAGAATACAAGAATATCATTATTTCCTGTTAGTCTAGTTCAACAAAACAAGCAAGGAGCCCTGTAGCACTGTTAGTCTATGTCCACACTACAAAAGTTAGTTTAAATTAACAAAGTCTAACTAATAAGTTTGATCTTAATTCAAACAAAACCCAACCTTTGTAGATCAAATTAACAATGTGCACTAATTCGACTTAAACATTAAGTTGAATTAGAGCACTTTGTTAACTTGAACTAACTGCCCTAATTTGAACTTACTTAGTTCAAATTAAGGCTTAATGCTGGTTTACACTGCCCTTAGTTTGAACTGAGAATTGAAGTAAGCACTTAGTTCGAACTAAATGGAGGTGTTACTGATTGGAACTAAGCTTTCATTCATTTGAATTAAGGCATTCCTTAATTCAAACTAGTGAAAGTCTATGGTGGACGGGGACTAAATTTGTTCAAATTAAGACTCCTTAATTCAAACTAACTTGCCAGTGTAGGCATACCCTTAAAGACTAACAAATTTATTTAAATATTCAACATTTATTTAAGCATTTATTTAATTATTTAAATACATGTGTTAGAATGTAAAAGTGCCACAGGACTCCTTGTTTATAATTGTTACTGATATTAGTCTAGCACTCAGGACCCCTACTCATGAGCTAGGACTCCATTGTACTAGGTGCTTCGCAAACAGAACAAAAAGAACCTATGGTCGTCATTACCACAGAGAGACTAGAGGGACCAGGAGACATGGAAACTGGGGTGAAGTGTCTGGCTAGCCTTTTGATCGAAGGACCATCTGAGGGATATTAATTAATTTGCTGTACTGCATAGGGAACCAATACAAAAATTCCAGTCACCAATACTTGGGTTGAGTAGAAAGGTAGGTAGGTTCTGTACTCAGTGAGCTGGATATAACCTCTTTTAACCCCACAGCATGTATCACCTAACAGTATAGCTGAAACACTTGATAGGGTGGTTCATGAAAATGCCTTGCTTTTCAATCACTCTCCACTACTATGAGCACCATAGAATTTTCTAATAAAGGATTGGGCAAGCATCTCTGTGCTCTGACAGCAATGTCTTTGCATTTTGTTACTTTCCTCAATCCCTGTGTTTAGCTAAGCAACGCAAAAGGAAATGATGCAGTCATGTGCAATACTGAGCTGTTGTTTTGGGAGAATGTTATTATTTTCCAAGAATCTCTGATAGTAATTTTCTTGTGCACTGTTTGTTCCATTCAGTTCTGTCACACAATAAGAAAACTAATCTCTTTCCAATGTCTAATTTTGCCATCAGGAAAGAAGTAGGATAATTTTAAACATACAATGGTAATTAGGACCAATCAAGGCTGGAAGAACTGAATAAAAGAACAAAGACAAATACACAACAAAATAAGGTTTTCTGGGGAAACAAAGGCAAAACACTTATTTGAAGAGACTCAATGGCAAGAGATTGCAGCTACCCCACATGAACACATAGATAGTTCAGAAAATAGCACCGATGGTCCACAAGTGTGAATTATTCCTGTAGACCTCTTCTAAAATAGCAGCTCAGTGGCACTGGGAAAGGAACTGGGCTGCTCTCTTTGGGATCAGATATAAAACAAAGTCCTGACAACATGTGGTTATTAAAGACTCTGCATAACACTGTACAAAAATAAGACCACAGCCCCTGGGTCCTGGTAGAATTCCACTCTGGTAAATTACATTCCATGGGCCAGATCCTCTACTGAGGTAAAGGGTTTAGCTCTGCTGATTTACACTAGTTAAGGATTTGGCTCTACTACTAAATTTCCACTATTGTTTCATTTAGAAAACATATTCCTTATTTCCTTCTGGACACATTATCTTACTGTTGTTTTGTAAGATACCAAATGCATTTCAGGCCAAAGGTGATAGATGATGTGATCTGGAATATGGTTTGCAAAGGGCTTTGAGATAAAAAGAGCTAATATTCCTATAAAGAGGACAAATGCTGGGAAATGAGCTTGTGACCCTCATTTTGGTTCCTTTCGTCTGGAACTCAAGCAAGTCTCATCACCAGGAAACATATCAGTGCTTCTTTGGCCAATGTAGGTATGTCAGAATAGTCCTGTGCTGCCCACTGACGCAGCTGCTGGAATTGAGTTGTTCCTAAGTGTAGGTGGGTGTGATTGGTCCACCCTACACTGTCACTAAAGGGTTAAAAGTAGCCCTGGGGAGGCTACATCAGAAGTAGCAAATAGGTGAGGGGCTGAGAGGACCAGCCAATCAGAGTTCAGCAGACCCATGTAAAAGAAACTGCAGCGTGTATAGCCACTGCCTAGAGCTTAAGAAGAGAAGACTATTTTTCCTTACTGTGGCACCTTAGGTAGTGGCAGGGACTTAAGGAGCCGGAGGAGCCTCTGGTTGCTGAGAGTGGGTAGTGGCAGGCTCTGAGAATGGGTGAAAAAAGGTGGTAGGCTAGAGAAGTGACCCATGGAAAGGCATTTGAGGTGCAGCACAAGACTGCAGCCCACAGGGTCCTGGGGCTGAGATCCAGAGTAGTGGGTCAGCCTGGGTCCCTTCCTCCCCCACTTGCCATTAGGAGAGGGGCAACATAAGATACTACAGGTGCCAGGGAAGAAATGGCTGGACTACTGAGAACCAAACTTCCCTTGGAAGCAGGGGTTGGGAGGTGGATAGTGACTGAGGTAGAAGAATGAGTCATGAAGGTGATGCACTGGTTCCTGACTGCTTTAGAGGGTTATGGGTAAAGAATAACAAGAGCTCTGCAAATAGTGTAGTGGCTAGCACTTCTGCTTAATATGCAGATAGTCCTGGGTTCAAGGTCCCTTCCAATCTTATGATTTGATCCTATTCTAGAGGAATGGTATGCAGACCATGGATGTGGGATATTGGCCCAGAGCTGATAATCAGCAGGAGGCACTAATCTGGCAGTGAGTGGTACATACACACTATAGAGGAGCAGATAAGAGCATGGTAGAAGTGCACTGAACTTCTGGTGTTATGTGTAGGTAGAATGTCCATTCAAGGCTGCTGTAACTTACAGCAGCTCATAGGGTATATCCATATGCATTCACTGAATTAAAATAACAGTGGTTATTTCTGTTAAAAAATCATTTAGTCCACACACTGTTCCCTTGTATTGAAATGACAGGCCCCTCTTCCACAGTGCTTCCCAGGTGGCAGGGGCAGGGATCTCAGTGCACCCACTGGGGCACGCTGAGATCCCTTCCCCACTGCCCGGGAAGCAGCGGGGATGCAGGGTGTCCCTGATCTCTTCCCTGCCACCTGGGAAGCAGTGGGGATTCAGGGGCACCCCCATCTGTCCCCTGGGGGCTTTTCTCCCCCTGCCACTGGCTCTGGAGAACCAGCAGCAGGGGATTGGATGGCAACATCTTCACCTTCTACCTGGTTCTAAATCTTGACAACTCTTTCTGTATAACATCTCTAAAATATGGGCTTTGCTCTCCATCCACAATCAATCTCTCATCCAAGCGCTCATCTTTCATCTTGATTACCACTATGTCATATCATCTGGCCTGGACAAATGCAACTTTGCCCTGCTCATGGCCAAGCACAATGCTGCTACAGAGATAAACAAGGAGTCTTGGTGGCAGGGGCGTCACTGGTACCAGGCACATGGGGCCTGTGCCCCGAATCCTGGCGCCAGTGCCCCAGGTCCTGCGGTGCCCTGCCTCTCCTGGTCTCTGGCCCAATCGGGCCAGAGATCTGGGACCCAGCTGCCTGTGAGCGATGAAGTGGGATTTCAAAAGCTCATGTGATGAACAAATTTATTAGTCTTCAAAAGTGCCACAGGACCTCTTGTTTGTTTTGAGGCATGGACTGTCTTTTAGTTCATTGTTTAGAGAGCACTCAGAACAATGGATCCTGGCCCATGACTAGGGGTCCTAGGTGCTGTAGCAGTAGTCTCAAACACAAGGCCCACAGGCTGCATGCAGCCCCTAAAGCTATTTTCTGCAGTCCACAACAACACTACTGTTACCAATATTTGCAATATCATTGTATGAAAAGGTTTCAGTGGTGCGACCCTCGGGCTAATATACCTGTCCTCATGCTGCCTTCATCTTGATTTGAGTTTGAGACACGTATGCTATAGTAATACAAATAGCAGTAAGAGTAGACAGGTCTGGCATCTTCTGTACATTTTTAGTAAACCTGGTGCTCTAGGAATCAGTTATGCTCCTGTGGCTTTTTCACATGGCTCTTGTGTAAAAAGCAAACCACATAACACACTTCCCAGCATACAGCTTTCTTGAGCCCCCATGTCCTCCTGTCTCTCTGTGCACAGGTGATGGTAATTAGCTTAGCCAAACCACAGGGGACTGAACCACGAGCCTCCAGAACTCAAAGCCTCAGCCCAGTCCCTACAGGTTGAGCTGAAAAGTCATGCTCTGAAGCAAAGCACTGTCAAAGATCCACATCCTCTGTGGATCAAGCATGCAGAGAGACACACAATGTAGGAGTTCTGTGGCACTTAAAGACTTACGCTGTGTTCACACAGCCTCCTTATTTCGAAACAACAGAGGTTGTTTCGAAATAAGGTTTCAGCTGTTCACACGACGCACAGTTGTTTCGAAACAAGTTAAATCCCATTTGGGGTCGAAACAAACTTGTTTCGAAACCCTTGTTTCGAAACAAGGTGTGTGAACA
>ML681963.1:82253309-82323804 GCA_007922195.1 Podocnemis expansa | reverse complement strand
TGCTCTAAGGAAGATGGAGCTCGACTGTTCTCGGTAATAACAGAGGACAGAATGAGGAGCAGTGGTCTCAAGTTGCAGTTAGGGAGGTCGAGGCTGGATATTAGAAAAAGCTTTTTTACTAGGTGAGTGGTGAAGCCTTGGAATGAGCTGCCAAGGAAGGTGGTGAAATCTCCATCTTTGGAGGTGTTTAAGGCCCGGCTGGACAAAACCATGACTGGGATGGTTTAAGCGGGAGTGGTCCTGCCTCTGGCAGGGGGTTGGACTAGATGACCTGTGAGGTCCCTTCCAACCCTATGATTCTATGACTGCAAGAGGTTTGGAATGGCTAAGCAACTGAGCACATGGGTGTATTAGAGAAAGCTAATGTGCAGGGATTTGTTGTGTCCTTGACACTGCAAGGCCCATGTGCTGCACAGCGTCAACATGAATGATTGTAAATCTTTTCATTTACTCCAGGCACTCATGCTCAGAATTCCTTTCCAGCTCTGTTCCTTCCAAATCCTGCTTCCAGTCCTGTCTTGTTTATGGTTCCCCTCAGTCTGTCTGTGACTTCACTCTGCCTCTGGGGATTTATGTTCTTCTGTTTCCTTGTGTTTTTTTTTTCCTGAGTCCAGGGTTACACTTACATTTAGACTGATGTAGCTATGTTGCTCAAGGATGTGAAAAACTGTACACCCTTGAGTGACGTATCTGCTTATATAACCTGTGGTGTACACACAGCTGTGTCAATAGAATCATTCTTACATCAACCTAGCTACCCCCGCTATTATTAAAGTGATGGGAAAACCCCTTTCATTGCTGTAATGCCTGTCTACACTGTGGAGTGACTGTGGCCTCTAAGGTAGACAGGTCCTCAAGCTGCCGTTTCTTACTCATGCTGAACTTGTTCCAAATCAGTGCTAGGCTGGAAAGATTTTTTTGAAATGTTCCCTCCTCCTTTCCTATAATGTCTCCTCCTTATCTAGTTCTCTTCTCCCTTGCACCTGGTCTGGCTTTCAATAACTGAGACACTGGGGCACCTGCTCACACTCTGGTCCTTCTGCCTGTCAATACAGACTCCCTGCAGTACTAACCAGCAGTGCTTCCAGTCAGGGATCTGTACTCAATGAGACGAGGCTCAATCTGGTGGGAGCAGAGCATGTCACTCTTCTGGTATATTGACCCCTCAGGAGCTAGCCCAGAAAGCCAGAGATCAAGCTGTGAGATTTGAATTTGAGTCTTTCTTTATTTTGCCACCACAGGAAGCCCACACTACACGAACATACTGTGTGAATCATAACTGAGGAAATGGAGGTTGGGATAAATTATGGTCAAAAGACTGTTACTGGGCTGTTGAAACAGATCTTTCCTTCAGTTTGCCACTGATCCATCAACCATGTTTTCTTAGAGGGGGAAGGAAGCCTCCATGTACAGCAGAGAGTATGAAACTAAAGATAAGATTTGGGTTTTGTAAGAGGAAATGAGGCTAGAGTTTCTGGTCATCTTCAGACAGATGCGGATTTTAGCAGAAAGCAGGTTGAACAGCAGAAACATACACATCCTCTTAGGATAGTTTCCAACACAGTCACTATTCTTTTTCAGCAGAGAAAGTTAAAACACTATGGAACAGCAGGCTAAGCAGTAGCAGGCTGTTCTTGCAGTCATGGCACAGTGAAAGAGAGAAGATGCCTGGGCAGGGTCTCTGGGAGGATGGAAATATCTGGCTGGCAGCATCATAGGGTGTCCTCACAAAGCTATGGTGAGAGTGGTGCATTGACAGGACAGAGAAAAGCAACAAAGTCTCTAGGGATAAGTGTGGAGGATGGAAATGTCTCTGGTTCTAATAGGAGCAGTCATTCTCATAATGAGGTCCTGTCACTGCACAGGACATAGATGTTGGTAGAAATATGAATGGGATAAAAAACTGGAGCTGGTCTTTTGCACCCAGAAAGCCCAGCTCTAAGTCCCTGGCTTTTCATTGCATGTAGGCAGCAAAGCTAATCTCAGCTTGCTTTCTTAGACTCATAGGCTGTGTTCACACAACTCTCTTATTTTGAAACAACAGAGGTTGTTTCGAAATAAGATTTAGGCTGTTCACACGACGCACAGTTGTTTCGAAACAATGGGTCCCGTTGTTTCGAAACAACGGCGTTATTTTGAAACAAGTTAAAGCCCATGCGGGGACGAAACGACGTTGTTTCGAAACAATTGTTTTGAAACAACGCCGTGCGAACATGTTGTTTCGAAACAACAGTGACTTGTTTCGAAATAACTGTTGCCTGAACCTGCTATTTTGCTTTGAGCTTTTTTCCTTAATTCGAATTAACAAACTGTTAATTTGAATTAAATTATTTCAAAATAAAGTGTTATTTCGATACAAGTTGTTTTGAAACAACCGTATCGAAATAACCCCCTGTGTGTGAACACAGCCATAGTCTAAGGTCAGAAAGGAGCAATATGATCCTCTAGTCCAGGGGTCTCAAACATGTGTCCCGTAGGCCGCATGCGGCCATAAAGCAATTTTCCTGCAACCTGCAACAACGCTATTGTTACCACTATTTGCAGTATCATTGTATGTGTAACCCTGCTGCCAGGGCAGGCTGGCAGGACAAGGGCCGGGTTCTATATCTAGGGGTTTCCCAATGTCATGACAGCACCAACTGGCTCGAGCCCCCGCCCAGATTTCTGGGAATCCTGCACTGTTCCCTGGGCACCCCAAAGGGGTACAGCTTCCCCACACGCAAGCACGAGGCTGAGTGTAGTAAATGGAACTTTTAACAGTAGTAAAACAAAAATGCAAAAGGCCAAATAACAGCAATCAGCACTAATCTAGGAAACTTAGTATAAAGCAAAGTTTCCAACAACCCACACCGCATAACAGAACATATAAACTTAATGGCAAAACTGGCACCGATCTGGAGAATCAGTGCTAACTAGGCTCCCAACCCACCTTAGGGTACGTAGGGAGTGTCTTTCACGACTCCATGTACCGGTCACTCACTCCATCCTCCAGAACAGGTTTCTCGGCTCCGCCCGCTGACCGCTCTAACCATCCACTGGCTCCGCCCGCTGTCGTCTGGTCCTTCATGTCGCCCAGCTCACCGCTGGCCACTCTCACCATCCACTGGCTCTGCCTGCTGTCTGCTGGCGCTGCTGTCTGGTTCCTTGCATCGCCCAGCTCGCCACTCTCACCATCCGCTGGCTCTGCCCACTGTCATCCAGTCCCTCGTGTAACCCAGCTCACCACTAGCCACTCTTACGATCCGCTGGCTCCACCCACTGTCAACCAGCACTGTTGTCTGGTCCCTCATATCACCCAGCTCATCACTGGCTGTTCTCACCATCCATCAGCTCCACTTGCTGGTCACCCCCTCACTGCTCCTCTTCTGCTCAAAAAGAGAAGGACTCCCCTATGAGCTCAGTGATATTTAGCTCTTAGTCTTTAGCACCTGTAAATCAGCTACTTCCATAACAATGAACAGAAGGAACAATAGGAGGAAAGGCAACAGCCCCAAACATTGAAACAATACACATTCTCCACTTCTGTTTTTCATTCTTTCAGGCTGAAACATGCAGTTGCCTTTCCCACAAGCATCTTTTTAACTGAGGGTAGTTTTTACTCCTTAACTAACCCAGACAGATTTGAAACAGAGAGTAGCAGTTCACACAAGGACAGTATTTCATATTTCCCTTTAGTAAAATTACAGATATTGATAGATTTGTGAGTAGACTAACCCCAAATATCATTACCCACTATGCTCTGCACCCAGTATGCTAATCAGCTAATTGTGCTGTTTGTATCCATGCTAATACAGGACCCAGGCAGATTAGTTGCCCCTCCCTTCAGAAGCTGTTAAGCACAGCTTCTAAGCCTGCCTTACATCTGAAAAGGTTTCAGTGGTGCAGCCCTTGAACTAACATACTAGTCCTCATGTGGCCCTGTACTAGTCCTAATGAGGCTCTAATGATGATTTGAGTTTGAGACACCTGATCTAGTCTGACCTCCTGCACAGTGCAGGCCACAAAACCTCACTCACCCACTCCAGCAATAGGCCTCTAACCTATGACTGACTGATTTAAGTTCTCAAATCATTATCTAAAGACTTTACGATACAGAGAATTCACCAGGGCTATGTCTACACCTAAAATTTTAGTTCAGAATTGGTTAGTCTGAACTAAGTAGTTTGAAAGTTAGTTCGAGCTAACTGTGGTTTTTTAGTTCAAACTAACTTTTAGTTAGAACTAGCCATGCTTTTTTTTAGTTCAAACTAAAAAAGCATGGTTAGTTTTTAATTTTATTTTTTTTTCAGTTTTTTTAACTTTTAGTTCAAACTAGGCAAAGCCTAGTGTAGACAGGGTTCAAATTAGTTCAAATTAAGGCTCCTTAATTCGAACCAATTTGCTAGTGTAGACGTAGCCCAGTAGGTGAGCCATGCCCCATGCTACAGAGGAAGGTGAAAACCCCCCAGTGCCCTAGCCAATCTGCTGTGGGGGAAAATTCCCTCCTGACCCCAAATATGGTGATCAGTTAAACCCTGAGTATGTGGGCAAGTCTCACTAGCCACTCACCCCACAAAAAATTCTCTGTATAACTCAGAACCTACCCCATCTACCCTCCCTTCTTAGGTCACTGGCATATCCACCACCAGTAGTCAAAGGCCAAAGATCAGTCAATATCCAAAGTAGTCAGTCCCATCATACCATCCTCTCTGTAAACTTATCAAGCTCAGTTTTGAAGGCATTTTGCCCCCAGAGCTCCCCTTGGAAGGTTATTCCAGAACTTTATTCCTCTGACTGTTAGAAATTTGTGTCCAATTTATAGCCCAAATTTCCTGATGGACAGTTTGTATCCATTATTCTTGAGGAGAGAAACAAAAAGACAATGTATATTTTAGATAAAAATTCCAATTATAGGGAGTCAAGACCTATCTGCCCGTGACTCTGTTACCATAACATATCCATGCTGTACTCAAATAATTCCTCTCCTTCCCTGATATTTATCCCTTTGATGTATTTACAGAGAGCAATCATATCACCCCTCAACCTTCTTTTGGTTAGGCTAAACAAGCCAAGCTCCTTAAGTCTCCTCTCATAGGGCAGATTTTCCATTCTGTGGACCATCCTTGTAGCCCTTCTGTGCATCTGTTCCAATCTGAATTCATCTTTCTTAAACATGGGGGACCAGAACTGCACGCTATATTACAGATGGGGTCTCATCAGCGCCTTGTTCAGTGGCACTACCACTTTCTTATCTCTACTTGAAATACCTCCTCTGATACATCCTAGGACCACATTAGCTTTCTTCATGACCATATCACATTGGCTATGTCTACACTGGGGCTTTAAGTCAACTCAAGGGCCCTTAAGTCGACTTAAATAAAGCCCAGTTCACACTGCAAGCCAACAAAATCGATTTTCCCCATTGCTAAAGTTGACTTGATAACTTTTAGTTATAAAGTCGACTTAAGGCAGTGTGGCCAGGGAGTTGTCTTAAGTCAACTCACTTGGTCTCCTAACTACAGAAAACATGGGGCTGGGGGCTGGAAAGAAGACATAACACAGCTGGGAGCATTTCCAGCTGTGTGGACCATATCCAAACTCCCCATGTTCCCCAAGTGATCTGTCATCTCTCCCTGCTCTCAGCCCGACCCAGCATCTCTCCCATTCTCAGTCTCACCCCGCATCTCCCCCACTTCTCATCCTGACATGGCATCTCAGCCTGACCCCCATGTCTACCCCATTCTCAGCCCAGCCCCACATCTCAGCCCGACCATGACATCTCCCCAGCTCTCAGCCCAACCTGGCATCTCTCCCCATTCTCAGCCCAACCTCTCTTCTCAGCCTGACCCAGCACCTCCGCCTGACTCCTGCATCTCACCCGTTCTCAGCCTGATTCTGCATCTCAGCCCGACCCTGGCATCTCTCGCCATTCTCAGCCCAACCCCTGCATTTCAGCCTGACCTGGCATCTCTCCTAGCATCTCAGCCCAACCTGGAATCTGCCCCATTCTCAGTCCAAGGTGGCATCTCCCCCCATTCTCAGGCTCTCAGCCCAACCCCGGCCTCTCAGCCTGACCTAGCATCTCTCGCCATTCTCCAGCGTGACCCCCCATCTCTCCTGTTCTCAGCTGGACCCCACTTGTCTCCCATTCTCAGCTGGACACACATCTCTCCTGTTCTCAGCCTGACCCCGCCTGTCTCCCCCATTCTCAGTTCCACCCTGCCTGCCTTGCCCCTTCTCTGCCCAAACCTGTGTGTCTCCCCCATTGCCCTTCTCAGCCCAGCCATGGGTGTCTCCCCCTTCTCTGCCCAAATCCGTGTGTCTCCCTTTCTCAGAGGACCCCCCCCCCGATACTGTTGTAAAACAAACAAGGAGTCCAGAGGCACTGTTTAAGATTAACAAATTTATTTATTGGATGAGCTTTCATGGGAGAAAATCCCACTTCACCAGACAGTTTGAAGATGGCGGAACTTATAAAATGGTAGGAAATAAATGCAGGGGAGTGTAAGACACAAAGGTCAGGTCACACTCTAAGAGCAAATCAAAGTAGTTGTTAAAATTCAAACACTGGAAAACAGCACATAGAAAGAAAGAAAGAAAGAAAAGAAAGAAAGAATAAATCGCTATTTCTTTTAGATTAGATTGTGTGAAAAGCAGGATTAATAGTGACTATGAGATTTCTTTCCCATTACAACTGATGATTTGACTTCACCTTCCTCTATGTGTTGTTTCCTGGTGTTTGAGTCTTAACAACTGTTGTGCCCTGCCCCTGCACTGGCAGTTGCCCTATGGCACCTGGACCAGAGCTGGAGGACTCTGGGCAATGTAGGGAGGGTGTGGAGTGCTCTGCTGGCACATTGCTGGGTTATGTCAGGCTCCCTGACCTCCCTGGGTTCCCTGTTGCCACACACAGTATGGAGGGTGGTGTGGTTATTCACTTTCTGTGGTAAAGGAGTGGCTGGGAGAGAGGGGCACTTCCACTGTGGTGCGCTGTGGGCCAGCTATCCATAATGCACCACTCTGAGGGTGACCTAGCAGCTTCCATTGTGGACTTGAGCAGTCTCCTGGCATTTTGCATATGGACATGCTAAGCCAACTTAATAAGGTCTACTTTAAGATGGCTTAAAGTGAACCTTATTAAACTGGCTTAACTGAGCCCTGTAGTGTAGACATAGCTATTGGTGGCTCATAGTCATCCTGTGATCAACCAGTACTCCCGGGTCTTTCTCCTCCTTCATCCCTTCCAACTGATATGAAAAATTCTTGTTCTTCTTCGAGTGCTGCTCCTGGCCATTCCCTTGTAGGTGTCTGCACGCCACGTGCACGGCACGCCGGAACTTTTTTCCATAGCCTTAGCCACTCCCTATATATTCCCCAGCCAGCCCCCCCTCCTCCTCAGTTCCTTCTTACTGCCCGTGGGTCGCTGGAATGTTGTCTGACTGCTTGCAGTCTGCCTTCATAGCTACCCGCTTGTTATAGATATTTAGTTGTTAGTAGTTTGTTGTAGTTTAGTATTTATAGAGTTAAAATTAGGATTCGTTGTGCCCACCCCGGGCCCGGTGTTGGGCTATGCCGGGGTTTAAAACATGTGGGCGCTGCAAAAAGCCGATGCTAGTAG
This sequence comes from Podocnemis expansa, assembly GCA_007922195.1. Lineage (NCBI taxonomy): Eukaryota > Metazoa > Chordata > Testudines > Podocnemididae > Podocnemis > Podocnemis expansa. The sequence goes on along the minus strand of ML681963.1, from coordinate 82,316,207 downwards.
ATGACCTGCACAGTTCTTGCTTACTGTGCTTGGGGGAGGCCCACCTTTCAGACCGGTGCAAAATTTGTAGAGCCTTTAAACCGCGGACGCAGAAAGATCGAGTCCAGCGTTTGAAGCTCCACATGATGGAGGAAGCCCTACGCCCAGCACCGGCGGAGTCCGGATTGAGTTCGGCACCATCGATACGGAGCACTCCGGTGGCGTCAACGGCGTCGGCACCGGCACCAAAGCCCGCCCTCAAGAAGCAGCGAGAGCCTCGGCACCGCTTGGCGTCTCCGGTGCCGTCAAAAAGGAAGAAGCCCAAAGGGCACTCTCCTCGGCACAGCTCTGCGAGCCAAAAGGACAAGGGACAGGTGGACTTAACTAGTGCTCGCTCTCCCTCTCCGGCACCGGAATCCAGAGAGATCCGGTACAGCCCGGTTTCGGTGGCTTCACCTATGAGGGAGATTCTGGACGAAGACCTCGTGCTGCCTACCACTCCGGAGGCTTTTTCAGCGGCGCAGGAACTGTGTGGTCCGGGGGACCCTCAGACCCCTGGGCCGAGCCCGCCAGCACCGCGAGCGGTACTGTCGCGCGGGAAGCGAACACCGCTCCGAGCTCCGGCGAAAACGCTTCATGCGGCACCAAGCCCATCCCATCGGCACCGCTCTCCGGTCCCACCTGCGGTGGTGGCGGCGGCAGGGGCCCCCCGGTACCGGTCTCCGGTACCGGTCTCCGGTACCGGCCCCACGGGACCTCGACCAACAGCACCGCGAGAGTCGTCCCTCCGGAGGGCACCGTTCGCCAGTACCGTCATCTATGGCACTGCCATGGTCTCCAAGGAGCAGCCCTTCGTCGAGCTCCGCGGAAGACTCCAGACTGAGGCGCCGTCACAAAGCCGCGCGGCCGCCACAACCAACCCAGGGGGCTCCTACGTTTCACCCCCAGTGGGCCAGCTGGCAACCGGGTGCCCAATGGCCTTTTTGGACCCCGTGGGCCTTTCATCAAGGTCAAGGGCCAGCAGGTCTGATGGTGGGGCCGCAGAGCCACCAACCTCCATCGGCGACCGTAAGTGCTCCCCCCGGTACCGGGGATGGCTCCGAGGCAGATTTCCCAGGAGAGGACCAAATCAGTGTCTCGAGCAGGACCCACAGTGTTCAATCGGGGGCCCAGTCGGTGACTCTCGACCCGGCGGAATCTTCCTCGTCCCCTCCAGATGAGGCTGTGGCAGGGGCGAAGCCGTCCTCCCTTCCGGATGATGTCTCTGCTCACCAAGAACTCCTTCGTCGAGTTGCTCAGGGTCTGAAATTGCAGGCAGAGGAAATTGTGGAGGACGCAGACCTCATGGTGGACATTCTGTTGCCTGAAGGCCCGAGCTGTATTGCCCTGCCTTTTATTAAGACTATCCAAAATACCACGAAGGCCTTGTGGCATACTCCGGCCCTCAATTGCCCCAACGACGAAGCGAGCAGAAAAGAAATATTTTGCTCCCTCGAAAGTCTATGAGCATTTTTACTTGCACCCCACTCCGAGTTCCTTGGTAGTGGCGGCAGCGAATGAGAGGGAACGGCATGGCCACCCGGCATCGACTCCTAAAGCAAAGGAGGCGAAGCGCCTAGACTTGTTTGGCCATAAGACTTATTCGACCGGGGGCCTCCAGCTCAGGATAGCGAATCAACAAGCTATCCTAAGCAGGTACATGTTTAACGCCTGGTCCTCCTTGGACAGGTTTTCAGATCAGCTGGACCAGAGCACCAGAGATGCCCTCTCAGCATCCATCAAGGAGGGTAAAGTGGTCACTAAGGCTCTCCTTCAGTCTGCACTGGATGCGGCAGCTCGCATAATGGCGTCAGGAGTGACCATGAGACGTTGCTCTTGGTTACAGGCTTCGGGTCTCCCCATGGAGGTACAGGCCACAATACAGGACCTTCCTTTTGAGGGCCCGGATCTGTTTTCACAACAGACGGACGCCCGACTGCAGACCCTGAAAGATTCTAGGGCGCTGATAAAATCCCTGGGCCTTCACACCCCAGCTACCCAATGGAAGCCGTTCAAACCGCCACCGCTCCCAAGGCCATTCCGTCGGCGCCAGGAGGACGACAGGTGTCGCAGTAGGGGAAGGCGTAGGCCTATGGGACGCCAGTCGGGCGATCAGGGGGGCGCGCGCCAGCCGGCGCCGCAGAAAAAGGACTTTTGAAGATTAGCCCGAGGTCGTCGTACCACTCAGGCCGGATCCAGAGACTCCATCCTTCTTCAACAGACTTTCCCGTTTCTTCCCGGAGTGGCTCAAGATCACTTCAGACCGTTGGGTCCTCAGAACTATTCGGGATGGCTACTCCCTTCAATTTGCTTCTTTGCCCCCACAGGCGTCCCTGTCCCACCTTTGGACTACACCAGGGGACCCAACGCTTGCAAGCCTGCTAAAGGAGGAGGTTCAGGCCCTACTCCAAAAAGGGGCAGTGGAGGCGGTCCCACGCAGCAGGAGGGGCAAAGGTTTTTACTCCCGTTACTTCCTGATCCCCAAATCGAAAGGGGGGTTCCGACCAGTTTTAGACTTGAGACACCTCAACCACTTCCTCCGAAAGATTCGTTTCCGGATGGTTTCCCTTTCCTCCATTATTCCCGCTCTGGATCTAGGTGACTGGTACGCCGCCCTTGAGTTGCAGGACGCATACTTCCACATCGCAATTCATCTGCGTCACAGGAAGTACTTGCGCTTTGTGGTAGGGAAGGACCACTTTCAGTTTACGGCCCTTCCGTTTGGGCTTTCAGCAGCACCACGGGTTTTCACGAAGTGCCTAGCGGTAGTGGCCGCCTTCCTCAGGAGGAAGGGGATAAGCCTCTTCCCGTACCTGGATGACTGGTTGCTCGTGGGCCGTTCATCACAGGAGACTCTGGACCATCTAGTGGTAACTCAGTCACTATTGAGCAGGCTAGGCCTCCTAGCCAACACACAAAAATCGGTGCTATCTCCAACGCAGAAAATAGAATTTATAGGGGCGGTTCTGGACTCTGCTGTGGGGCGAGCATCCCTCCCCGCATCCCAGTTCCAGGACATTCAAAAGGCAGTAAACTCACTGGGGAAGTTCCCTCTAGTGTCAGTGCGGGAGTGCCTGCGCTTATTGGGCCTCATGGTGGCCTGTACATTTGTAGTCCTTCACGCCAGGCTCCACATGCGGCCGTTCCAGCTATGGCTGTCGAGCGTGTTTTGCCCTGTGAGAGACAATATGGATGGGATGGTCACAGTACCCGCGTCAGTGTTGGAGCACCTCAGATGGTGGACCCACGAGGAGAACCTCTGTGTGGGGATCCCCTTTCAACAAGATCACCCATCGGTTCATCTAATGTCCAACGCCTCGGACAAGGGTTGGGGTGCCCATCTTGGCGCTCTCAAAACCCAAGGCATGTGGACGGAAAGGGAGTCGGCCCTCCACATCAACGTCAAGGAGCTGAGGGCAGTGCACCTAGCGTGCGAGGCTTTTCGAGACCAGCTTCGCGATCGGACGGTGTCAGTTCAGACGGACAATACAACGGCGATGTTTTACATCAACAGGCAAGGGGGCGCCCGCTCCAGACAACTTTGTCAGGAGGCCATGGCCCTCTGGGAGTTCTGTATTCATCACAGAATTCACCCTGTTGCCTCGTACGTCCCGGGCCTCCAGAATACCATAGCGGATGGCCTGAGCAGACGGTTCCTGACCCACGAGTGGTCTCTGCACCCAGAAGTGATGGCACAACTCTTCCGGAGGTGAGGTCACCCCGTGCTGGACCTATTTGCCTCGCCAAGCAATGCCAAATGCCCCCAGTTCTGCTCCTTCCAGGGGCTAGGCCCGGGCTCGAAAGGGGATGCCTTTGAAGTCCCATGGAGTGGGAGGCTGTTGTACGCTTTTCCCCCAACACCTCTGGTCCCCAGGGCACTACAGCGCATAAAGGCTCAACGAGCAACGGTCATCTTGGTGGCCCCGTCCTGGCCGAGGCAGCATTGGTATACAACCCTCCTGAGGCTTTCCAGGTGCGACCCCGTTCTGTTACCCCAACAGTCCAACGTCTTGTCGCAGGACAACGGCTCGCTTCTCCACCCCAATCTGGGAACATTGAACCTTCATGCCTGGCTCCTTCATGGTTAACGGCAAATGAACAACTATGCTTGTCCCCGGTGAGGCAGGTGTTGTGCAGTAGCAGGAAGGCATCCACAAGGTCCGCGTATGTGGCCAAGTGGCGCCGTTTTGTGCATTGGGCGGAGGAAAAAGACAGGGATCCATACTCACTGCCCGTTCATGCCATCCTGGACTACGTTTGGCACCTAAAGTCATCTGGACTGTCTCTCTCATCCCTAAAGGTTCATCTGGCAGCGATAGCAGCCTTTCGCCGGGTGGACGAGCACCCATCGCTCTTCTCACTACCCATAGTGAAACGTTTTCTCAGGGGTTTGTCAAAGCTGTATCCGCCAGTGCGCACCCCAGCGGCCCAATGGGACTTGAACTTGGTCCTTTCCCATCTCTCGGGATCTCCTTTTGAGCCACTAGCGTCATGCTCACTACTCTACCTTTCCTGGAAAGTGGCGTTTCTAGTGGTGATCACGTTGGCAAGGAGGGTGTCTGAGCTGCGTGCCCTATCGGCGGACCCTCCCTATACAACCTTCTTCAAAGACAAGGTGCGGCTGCGCCCTCACCCAGCGTTTAGACCCAAGGTGGTGTCGCAGTTCCACGTCAACCAGGACATATACCTTCCGGTCCTCTGCCCCAAGCCCCACACGTCCGAGGGTGACAGGCGGCTTCATAGGCTGGATGTATGTAGAGCGCTAGCGTTCTATATTGATCAGACGAAATCGTTCCGCAAGTCGCCCCAGCTATTCGTGGCAGTCGCTAATAGGATGAGAGGGCAACTCGTCTCCTCGCAACGAATCGCGACATGGATTATTCCATGTATTAGGGAGTGCTATAAGCTTGCAGGGAGGCCGCTTCCGCATGTCACGGCCCACTCTACAAGGGCCCAGGCGACATCAACAGCGTTTCTGGCAGGGGTCCCGATCACTGAGATCTGCAGGGCGGCGACCTGGTCTTCGCCACACACCTTTGCGCAACACTACGCCGTCACCCAGCAAGCCCGGCAGGATGCAGCACTGGGTGCAGCAGTGTTGGAATCGGTATCCCTGTGACGTTTCCCACCTCCTAAGGTAAGGTTAGTGACTCACCTACAAGGGAATGGCCAGGAGCAGCACTCGAAGAAGAAGAAGAGGTTGCTTACCTGTAACCGGTGTTCTTCGAGAGGTGTGCTCCTGGCCATTCTGCTCCCTCCCGCCTCCCCGCTTACGGTCAGGGTCGAAGGAACTGAGGAGGAGGGGTGGCCGGCTGGGGAATATATAGGGAGTGGCTAAGGTGCCACTGCAGGGGGTGCTAGAGCCAGCCCCTAGGGTGCTATGGAAAAAAGTTCCGGCGTGCCGTGCACGTGGCGTTCAGACACCTACAAGGGAATGGCCAGGAGCACACCTCTCGAAGAACACCGGTTACAGGTAAGCAACTTCTTCTTATTTGCCCCTAAATTTCCTTTAATTTCCTATTATTAAATTTCATCTTATTCCCAATACTCCAGTTTACAAGGTCATCTAGCTCTTTCTGTATGATATCCCGATCCTTCTCTATATTGGCAATACCTCTCGACTTGGTGTCATCTACAAACTTAATTAGTACATTCCCACATTTTATGCCAAGATCCATAATAAAAAGGTTAAATAAGATCGGTTTTCTTTCTTTCTTTCTTTCTTTCTTTCTTTCTTTCTTTCTTTCTTTCTTTCTTTCTTTCCAAAAATATGGACCAGACCTTCCAGCCTTGCCTCTTTACCTTAGCACTCTTCCCATGGCACTAGGTGCAGCTGGGGAGGTTCCCAGGGAATCCTTCTGCTGTCAAACTTTCCACTATAACCACAATGCACTGTGCTCTAAAAACTGTGTTCAGGTAAAATGCCCTGAGGGAGTCACAGCAGAGCAGCTCTGAGGCTACTTTGCCCGACACAAGACATCAGGTGGAAAGAGAACTGTAAACCATCATTGTTTTCCTCTCTGCTCTGCTGCTCTTGCTCTGAGAGTAGCTCATTTGGACCTAAAGATCTGGTTCTGTGTTTCTGGGCTCTTGCAAAGTTAGCCTTGAAAATGTAAGCCAAATACTAGTTCTGAATGTTTGTTACTATGATTTGTCCTAAAAGTCCCAGCTTGTTGACAATGTCTTGTATACTCACCATTCCAGCCTTTGGGATCTACACAGCCACAGGTGCCTTGATTTGGGAGAGGATGATGATGTGGCACTGGTTAAGGTGGTATAGCCTAAGCTGCCGCTCATGGGGCCAGGAACATCACAAGCTGCTTTCCAGATGGCTGCCTGAAGCTGATCAGCTAGTGTAACCTCTAAACAAAATGTAGGAGATGCTCAGTAGCATGACAGGCTGTGTGGACTAGTTATGGGGCCAGAAGCGAGGGACTGCTGTGGTCTAACCCAGCTCTGAGATGGAAGATCTCTGTGGCCCTGGCAAGTCACATTATTTCCTTGCCTTGGTTTCTTCATTTGTACAATGGGGATAATACAAAGCATCTTGGATTATTAATTAAATGAATGTTTGAAAAGCACTCTAGAACTCAAATGTATTAGAAAAGTGGTTCTCAGACATTTTAAATGGAGCTGCCCCTCTTGTGGACTTTTGTGCAACACTTGGGCCCCCTTCTTCTGAGTGGCAGTAGGCAGCAGTGTGGGGAGCAGAGAGTAAGGGTGACAACAGCTGCAGCAGCAGGATGGGGAGCATGTCCGGTAATGGCAGGGCAGGGGTGTGGCTGCCAAGAGCTGCTGCAGGAGCTTGGGCCAGGGAACATGCTCTTTAGCAGTGGGGGTACTGCTGCTGCAGGAGGAGCGTTGCAGCAGTGGTTGCCAGTAGCAGCATGAAGAGCAAGTGCATGCCCAGTGCCTGCATGGGAGCAGGGAGCAGGCCTGACAGCAGTGGGGACTGCAGCAACTGCACAGTGTCCCCCACTCTGCCAGCAGCCTAACCCCATCTCTGCTTCCTGCCTAGCTCTGATCTCTGCTCAGCATCTATGATCTCCCCACAGGATCCATCTTGTGCCCCCTCCCCCTTGAGAAACTCTGTACTAGAGCAGGCACAAAGTCCAAGGGTGGCTTGACTTCTAGAGCCCCTGACTCCCAGATTGTAGGGGGACTTGGCCAAAGAAACATCCTTCTAAAAGATTTTGTTCAGCCTGCTCTGCCTCTCCTGCAGGGGTAACCTTCAGGTGGGCTAGAACAATTTAATTGCCCCTCTCCTTCCCCACCTCAACTCCTATAGAGAAGCAGCTGGAGATCCAGGATTCAGTCTTTAAGGGGCTCACAGCAAAGACTGTTCAGAGTTACTCTTCCCCACATTCAAATGCTACTAAGAACAAAAGCAATCATGAACTTTACTAACTACTAACTTCATAAATCATATAATAAGAAAACATAACTACTATATCTTTAATCTACATTCACCACTTCACAGCTTTCTTCTCCACAACACATAAACAAGAAAAACAAAATGAAGTTAACAAAACAATCCCCACAGAAACACCATAAGAAAGAAACCCAAGAGTTCCCAAAGTTGAGGTGGAGTTCACCCAAACCTCTGCTATAGTCTCTGTTCACCAAGTCTAAAGGCTCGGGTTGAAAAAAGCAGCTTCTTCTTTGGTTGCAGGAATCTTGAGTAGAAGTAACAATGAGAGTTGTGTGGCACCTTGAAGACTAACAGATTTCTTCTGGCATAAGCTTTCATGGACTCCATCCAATCCAATTTGTCAGATGGATTGCAGCCCATGAAAGCTTATGCCCAAAGAAATCGGTTAGTCTTTATGGCGCCACAGGACTCTCATTGTTTTTGCCGTACACAGACTAACCTGACTTCCTCTCTGTAATTTTTCAGTAGAAATAAATCCCTGTTGACTTTTCTTTCTCTTTTTCTGCTGGAACCAGCACCATCCATTCAGCTTGCTGATTAACCAGCACTCAGTCACGTATACATGTGAAGAAACTCTGCTGCAAAACAAACCAGGACTCCTGTGGCACTTTTAAATACTAACACATTTATTTATTGCATGAGTTTTGTGGGATAAAGTCCTACTTCGTTGGACACTTTGAAGATGGGGAACTTACAGAATAGGAGGAAAATAAATGCAGGGAAGCGTAAGTCATAGGATCAAGTCAGACCATGTAAGTCAGAGGAGCTGCGGCAGGCTCAAAAATAGGGAGAAAACATCTTGCTGTCCATTCTGGCTTAGCTTGTCACAGCCACACACTGAGCACATAGGCTCTTCCCAATGCAACCACCCTGACCTGACTCCTGCTCTCATGGCATCTGACCACCACAGCAGCAGAAAAAAGCCTTGTGCAGCATGCGCAAAGCTTCCACTCCTTGTTCCAAAAATTTCTGTCTCTGGACATTTAAGTCTGCCCAGCAACAACTGTGCACATCAGTTTGAAAAAAATGAAAAGTTTGTATGCCAGATGTCTTTTGCCAGCACTTGAAACAGAGGCTCATAATCCTCATAATCCTGCATTGTTTGACCATCATTTGCAACGTGGTTCACAGTATATCTTTGACTACTGATTTGTTCATCCCTGTCTGCTGCATAACTGGTGTAGACATGGCACATCAAGTTCATAAAGCCACAATCCATGCTAAATAAATCCTTTACGCACGCATGCACACACACAAAGCAGCAATCCAGCCCCAAGGGATCCCTTGGGCTATGTCTACACCAAAAATCTTAGTTTTGATGTGGTTAGTCTGAACTAAGTAGTTTGAAAGTGAGTTCAAACTAAGCGCATTTTATTAGTTTGAACTAACTTTTAGTTCAAACTAGCCAGACTTTATGTAGTTCAAACTAACTTTTTAGTTAGTTCAAACTAAAAAACCTAATTTAGTTCAAACTAACCGCTCGTTCAAACTTACTTAGCTCAACTAGCATGTCTCCATTTTGCTAGTTTGAACTAAAAATGCAAATAAGTTTGAACTATGCAGTTAGTTTGGACTAACCAGCTGAGCTAACTAGTTCAAACTAACCTTTGATTAGTTCGAACTAAAATTTTTTTTAGTTCCAACTAGCCAAAGGGTAATGTAGACAGGGTTCAAATTAGTCTAGTCTGGACTAATTTGCTAGTGTAGACATAGCCTTACAGATGTACTCTCAATAAGGCACATGGATTACACAGGAACCTGTCCAAATATTGCCATTAGCCTTGCTTTATATGATAGTTGCCAATCACTAGCCACTGCTGTAGTTAATGGCACCGAACAAGTTCTGCACAAAATGGATCAGTGAAAGTGTGAGACTTCCCCGCAGAAACATCTGACAACCCTTCCCCAGAATCCTCAGCTGGCACTGTGCATAGTGGTGGAATGATCGGATGGGGAAAGGCATGGTGAAAATTGTGTGGCAGGCCTACTTCAAAATGCTGAGGCTGCTTCTGTGACGAACAGGCGTATCCCCTGATATTTTTAACATACACCCTTTTCAGAGAAAACGTATTTCCCTTTATGTTCTTCTCTGCCCTTCAGGGCTCTGTGAACTGTGGCCATGCTGAGTGTGATCACAACCACAATTGCTACAGCTTGATTTTCATAGAAGGGAACTGTTATGAAATCCCAGCTCACATATGGAAATCACATTAGATGGGGTGTGTGTTGCAGTAAACCTGCCATTTATTTTATGCAAAAAAAGTTAACTGCCTTCACCCCTTCCATTTTAGTCTGTGCCTGCCTCTGCTCCTGAGCTGTCAATGCCCCTCTTCACCTGCAATAAACACACAGACAGTTCTGTCCTCTTTGCGCTCAACTGGGTGTGTAAGAAAGAGGGTGGGGCGGTTCCTTTTGCAGAGTGGTTTCAGTGTATTCGTACACTGCTCTGGTGAGAGCACCCTCTTCAGTTAACAGAGTTTCATCCTTACACTATGTCCTGTGGATCTCTAAGGTACACTGTTCTCCACTGGGAAACTCAAAGGCTTTGCCTTTAAGGGGCCTGACAACCATTTCCTTTGGTTTTGATTTATGCCATTTGCATCTGCTCCAGAAATCTTGTTCTGAGCTTATAGCATAGTTCAATAGACACACCCCCACCCCCACCGCCCCAAACTCAAAGCAAAATTCTATCCAAGTTGTCTTGTTATTCCTGGTTTTTTACCGTACCCACGAATTTCATATGGTGTGGAGTCAAATCTGGGGCCCAGATGGGCATGAAAGTTAATGAACCACTCACTCACCCTGCTCTGAGGTTTTGTCTATACTTGGGGGGATTCAGCCACTGATGACCAGATGCTGGTGCAGCCTCCTACCATAGATAAAGAAAGTCGTGCTTGCACCAGTGGTGTTATCCTGTTTGAAAGTAAGGTAGTCTGAGGCAGGAAGGATGGGCCAGTGGAAAAGGGTCTTCCTTAAGACTCAGATGAGTTTAATTCTTTCAGCCACAGATTTCTTATGTGACCTGGGGCAAATCTTAAATCAAGCCTGTCTCAGGTTCCCCCATCTGTAAAAGAGAGATAATATTTCCCTAACTCACAGGGATATTATGAGGGTAAATCCATTGAAGATTTGAAGTGTTCAGATTCTCCACTGATGAGGACCATACAAGTGGAGTCTGCACCATAAAATAAATGCTTTCTTTGACTCAGGTAGACAGTACTGTAGTGTCGAAGAGGGCTGATCATGTGTGGCCAGGCACACTGATGTTCTTGCACTGGTGTCTGTTGAAATTGATAAACTACTGGCTGGCTCACTGGCAGAGACTGCACTTCTTCTGAAGAAAAAAATTAAGGAAGTTCTGCCCGGAAGCGTCTGTTTAATATTACACATTCAGTAGTGCAGAGTTCTAAGGAGTCACACTCTCCTAGAGTGCATGTTTGTCTCTCAGCCCACCTCAGGCTTCCTCTTGCCTAAACTTCTTCCCGTCCCCATGCTGAGACCCACCTGCTTGTTTGGAGAGCTGCTGATTTACAATGCAGATTAGTGGCTCCTCTCCTATCTGTGGGAATCATCCCTAAATTTGCCTGGGGCTCAAGAGGTTATTTGGTTCCTGATGCCAAGGGCTGCGGTGGCAGAGAACGCCATGTGAGAGGCAGAGATAAAGAGCGGGGACCAAGAAAAAGCAAGTCCAACAGCTGTCCTGTTGGCTGGGTGGCAGCTCTGTGGGACAGAATGTCGATGCTCACACCCATCCTGACACCCCCGGAGGTGAAGGAGTATCTATCCAAGGGCGAACGCTTCATCAAGTGGGATGATGTGAGTATCTGGGCTTTCACTGCATGTGCTGGGGGCAGAGAAAAGGCTAAAGCCTTCGCGGAGGGCTTGGGGTGCTTGCCCACATATGTGGGGAAGGAAAGCGGTCAGCCTGTGTATCTACAGGTAGGAGGAAGCAATGTGAGCATGTATGTGTGCTGTATGTGTGAGCTGCTGATACATGGATGGTGGGAGCAGGGGGATGCTGAGTGAGTGCATATGTGCATAGATGCATGGTGTGTGTGTGTGAAGTGAACCTATGAGTGTGTGAGCCTTCCCTACAGTGGCGATGATAATGTGCTCTGATCTCTGTGGGCACAGGTGGTTGTGTCTTAGCTCCATGAAAAAGTTCTCTGATGGTCGGATGAGGGTCCCACTTGTTCCACAGGTCAGCCTTGGTAAAGATGGGAAGTCTGGGCAGCTCCCCTCCAACTTCCCCAAACAAAGGAAATGTGTCCTTGGGCAGCTTCCTGTGCTGGGGGGCTCCTCCCTTGTCCTCAGATCTCCAGTGGTTGGCCAGGGTATGATTCACAATGCCTCCAGCAAAGGGCTTTTAAATTTTTCAGAGCCAGCAGAAAGAAAATCAAATCAGCTATTTCCCATTCTGGTCCCAGTGCTGAAGGGAGTGTGGTGAAGCCTTGTTCATGAAGATTTGGTTAGACTGTGAGCTACTTGCCTTGGGGGCCCAAGTGGCCATTCAGTCTCTGCTTTCATTGAAGTTAGGAAGGAGGCTAAAGCTGAGTACAGGCTCATCTTTTCACCATCCTGGGCTGGGTTCAATAGCCTGGTTTCGTTGATTTTTATCAAGAACTGCTTGCAGCGGTGGTGAACTGTGAAGAGCTGTTTGCTCATCCATCTTCTTGTGTCCACAAAGTAGACTGGTATGAGTTTTCCATTGAATACCCATCACAATGGCTATGTCTATACTGACAAAGTTAATTCAAAACAGTTATTTTGAAATAACTATTTTGAATTTAAATCAAAGTTATTATTTTGAATTAGAAGGTCTTCACTAGACTCCTAATTCAAAATAAAGTCAGCTTTATTATTTCGACTTAGAAACTCTACATTAGACTCTATAACTTGAATTGGCAAAGGAACCCCTGGTGGGCTCCTTTCCCCGCCAGGGGCAGAGAACCCCCTGCAAGCCCCTTTCCCTGCCAAGGGCAGGGATCCCTTGCGGGGCTCCTTCCCCTGCCGGCTGGCCAGGTAACTCATAGCCCCCACAGCCTGCAAAGAGGGGCTGGAGGGGCCAGATTGGCAGGCCAGCCAGTGGGGAAAGCAGCCCCACAGGGGTTTCCTGGCCAGCCAGCAGAGAAAGCAGCCCCACAGGGGATACCTGCCCCCAACAGGGAAAGCAGTCTGCTGGGGAATCTCTGCCCCTGGTGGGGAAAGGAGCCCACCGGGGGTTTCTGCCCCTGGTGGAGAAAGGAGCCTAGTGGGGGTTCTCTGCCCCTAGCAGGGAAACCAGCCTGCTGGGGGTTCCCTTACCATTATTGCAAAATAAGCCTATTCCAAAGCTTAGAATGTCTTATTTCAAAATAATAATTTTGATTTAAACACTATTTTGAAATAAAAGCAGGTTTTATTATTTTGGAATAGTGCTTCATTATTTCAAAATAAAGAAATGCTTATTTCAAAATAACAAAATGAATGCATGGACAGGGAAAAGTTATTTCAAAATAAGCCTCCCTATTTTGAAATAACTTCTAAGTGTAGACATATCCCATGAGGGGAAAGGATCTGGAACAGGAGAAAAAGTAGGAATTAATTTCCTAAATATCTCTTTGAGTTTAAAACTCCATGTTCATTGTCTTCTGGGAAGGTTTTCAGCATTCTCCCATATAGGGATATTGTGACGCTAATCATCTCTTCATTTTTGAGCCAGACCTCTGTGCCTTTGAACAGTTACTCAGCACAGGATGCCAGAGACAACAGACCAGAGGGGAGCTGAGGATATATGGTAGTTTGCCTGGATTTGGGAGAAGCTTTCTCATAACATGGCAAAAGAGACTCATTTGAAAGGCTCATAAGTGGCTATGTACTGGGTGATGGGGAGGTACTCAAGTGGGTGCAGAACTGGGTCGAAGACATAAGGCCCTCCTTTGTAGAAGCAGTATGGAGTGCAAGAATGACTGGAGACATGCAGTAATCAATGGTCTGTGATCACCAAGAAGTGATTAAGCAAGTGGGTGATGTAGCATGCAGGCAGCAGAAATGAATGGTGCTAAGTAATATAGATCAGAATGACACTAGTGGCACAATAACGTGCAGATGTTCTACCTGACTGTATAATTCATTGTAGGAAATAAGTTTTAGGGGGTAGCTGTGTTAGTCTGCTTCAGCGAAACAAATAAGGACTCTTGTGGAATTTTAAAGACTAAAAAATTTACTGCTCACATGAGCTTTCATGGGAGAAATCCCACTTCATCAGATGCTTACAAGTGTCTGGTGAAGTGGGATTTCTCCCACAAAAGCCCATGTGATAAATAAATTTGTTAGTCTTTAGAAGTGCCACAGGACTCCTTGTTTGTTTTGTAGAAAATTAGTGAATGAAGCCATGGCTGAGTGGAACACAGATATATCTGTCTTTGAACGTGGTCGCTGCTAGTGGGGGTCTAGTGTAGTTTCCTTCGTATTTTGTTTCTCAGAACCATGTTGGCTAAACACACATAGATTAAAGCTGACCTTTTCAAGAGTTGTTACTGATTTTCTGTCCCTCATCTTTTGAGTGCCCACTTTCAAACAACTTGAATCTGATTTTTTTAAATGTCCTCTCTTGGAAAGACGAGGTACTCAACTCTTCTAAAGCTCAGGATATCTAACATGGATCACTGCAGAAAATGTTGATCTTAGTCCTTAGGTGGCTGACAGCATAGCTCTTCAGTGACAAATATCCATATCCAGGATTTGGTTATTCCATTCACATTGCTCCATCATGTCATGCTTCCTATTCCACGTGTGTGTGTGTAAAAGAGAAATGGTGAGACAACTTGGCCTGCAGCATTGTCAGTGGGCTGGCATTTCATGATGCTTCTCCTCATTGAACTAGATTTTCTAATCCTTTTGCTTTATTAGCACCTGACTAATTTAGGATCCAGATGAAAGCTGGGTGTTTTAATCTGCATTCAAAGTAGCTGCTGTTGGTGGTCGGCAGAAAAAGTTTTGATGAAATGAAGGAGATTACTTCTGCTTCCTCCATCACGGAGGTATTTCCTTTCTAGTCTTGAAGTTGTACCAGAACCACGACCACTTTTGAATTCCCCAGGAGCAGCAGTGCCCTATAGGGCCTTTTAGCACCTTCAGCTGGCCCAGCAATTGTAGCTTTTCCCCTAAAGAAGGAATTCATCTTTGTCCCCTTCTAGACTGGCTTATTTTAATATCTTTTATTTAATTAGATTGCAATATCTATGGGGCAGTGAAAGAGTAAAGTACACTTTTACTCTGTGTGCAGTGCCCAGTTCAAAGGGTAGTGTCATCGGGATTAGGGAGTCTAAATGCTACTGTAATACGGATGACACCTAGTCATTAGGGCCACCCATTAGGACCATAGCAAAGCCTCACCTAGTGCAGAATATGCTTGCCCATCTCTTTAACAGGACAAGCTGATACGATTACAAATCTTACAATCCATGTTCTGCACTGGGTTCCCAATCCACTTCCAAGTGCAATTGAAGGTGTTTGTCATCTACAAAGAACTAAATGGCCTGGATTCCCACCTCTATCTTACCTGCTATGCCACGTAGCAGCAGTTGTGCTCTGTTCGACATTTTCATCAATTATCTGGATGATGGAATAGATTGCATTCTCAGTAAGTTTGCAGATGAAACCAAGCTGGGGGGACCAGTAGACACGTTGGAGGGCAAGGACAGGATTCAGGGAGACCTAGATAAATTGGAACAGTGGGCCAATAGAAATCTTATGAGCTTCAATAAGGACAAGTGTAAAATCCTGCATGTGGGACGAAAAAACCCCATGCACCGCTACAAGCTGGGAAACATTCAGCTAAGTAGCAGCAGTGTAGAAAAGGAGCTGGGGGTCATGGTGGATGGGAAGCTAGATATGAGTCAGCAGTGTGCTCTTGCTGCCAAAAAGGCCAATGGCATACTGGGCTGCATCAAAAGAAGTATTACCAGCAGATCAAGGGATGTGATCATTCCCCTCTATTCTGCACTGGTGAGGCCACATCTAGAATACTGTGTTCAGTTTTGGGCTCCCCACTACAAAAAGGACAGGGACATGCTCGAGAGAGTTCAGAGGAGGGCAACCAAATTGATTAAAGGGCTGGAGCACAAGCCCTATGAGGAAAGACTGAAAGCATTAGGCTTATTTAGTCTGCAGAAGAGAAGATTGAGGGGGGATTTGATAGCAACCTTCAACTACTTGAAGGGATGCTCTAAGGAAGATGGAGCTCGACTGTTCTTGGTAATAACAGAGGACAGAACGAGGAGCAATGGTCTCAAGTTGCGGTTAGGGAGGTCGAGGCTGGATATTAGAAAAAACTTTTTTACTAGGAGAGTGGTGAAGCCTTGGAATGAGCTGCCAAGGGAGGTGGTGGAGTCTCCATCTTTGGAGGTGTTTAAGGCCTGGCTGGACAAAACCATGACTGGGATGGTTTAGTGGGAGTGGTCCTGCCTCTGGCAGGGGGTTGGACTAGATGACCTATGAGGTCCCTTCCAACCCTATGATTCTATGATTCTAGGACAGGGGCCAAAGGACATTTTTAGTGGAAAATCCTCATCTCTGGAATTCACTCCCTCACTCATCTCTGGAATTCATTCCCTCTCTCAGGCCAACCAGGATTCATGTGTGTGAAGATGCATGTGCCTGGTCTGGATTTTCTTCATTTGGGCCTCTAGCCAAAGGGGAGAAGCCTGTCCTATTAAGAAAAGAGGGAGATAGAGGCGTGGGATGAGCACAGTTTGTGCCAATTCTCAGCAAGAGTTCAAAGATGATTTATGCAACATCTAAGATCTCACAATGTTGGGTGCACTAAAATTGATTGAATAAACTCTGCTTGAACACAGTCATAGCCAGCACAGATCTGTTCCTCATGGCCAGGAGGGAACTAAGTCCTGGGCTTTCTCACGCTGAAGGCCCTACTTGGTTTTTTAAAACTGAGCTTTGTGGGAGAGTATGGAGGACTCTAGGAATGTGATACCTATGTCTTTATTTACATTCCCATGTTCCAAAATCTCTTCCGGCTCACAGCAGTGAGGCCAGGGAACAAATTGGGAACTATGGGTAGGTATGTGCATCCATGTCAGCCCTCTGCTCACTGCATAATCAGACAAAGAGTGGAAGGGATGAGGGGGCAAGCACGGCAGATGGATGGTTACTGCAATGGTTAGTGCCCACAGAATGTGCCAACCCTGGAGATTTAAGTCCCTTGGATACTTACAGGGAAGGTATAAGACAGAGTGGCAGCACATTTCCTTCACACCGTGCTGCCAGCTTGCCTCATCATTGATCTGGATTCACCCACCATTAGAGACAGTAGTATAGGTCAGCCTCCATACCCCTTGGCTCTGACTTGCTGGAGTTGAACTCAGTCAGCTAATTGCTTTACACAGAGCAGAATAGCCTGATGAGGATTCACCAAATCTGGGCTATTTGTGTCTGAACCTACATCCCCTTATTGATCCTCTGAGTCACAGAAGCTCTAAACATCTTTCTCCTGGTTTTGTCAGGATACAACAAATGCTTCTCCTGTGATTCTCCGGGTGGACCCAAAAGGCTTTTACTTATATTGGACAGATCAGAATAAGGTAAGTGCTGAAGTTCCCAATCCGGCATCTCTGAACTGGAGTTTCTAAATGTATCCAGAACAAAGAGCTTTGGGCAGCAGCCAGCCACAGGCAGCGAAGTACAGAGCACAGCCTATCTTGTGTGGGAAGCACCCACCCACACAATCTGGCCATTTTTCAGTGGCAGGTACCCCTGAAAAAATTTCCTGGAGAATTCCAGGGAAGAGCGGGGAATCAGAAGAATTAGGCTGCATGTACTGATGGGGAACGAGTGCTTCCTTTTTTGTCTGGCACAGATTTCATTTGCACTCATGGAGCTTATCATTGCCATACATCTCACAGCACTTTACACAGGAGGGCAAGTATTCGTATCCCCATTAACTAGGCAGGCTGAGTGAAGCATACAGAATGAGTAAATCGTGGAGCTGGGGCTGTAAACCAAGACTCTCAAGTGAAAACCCCCCTACACAGTACAGCTGTAACCATTACATGCCACAGCCTCACACAGGTAAGGCCTATGCTTGTAGCTAAATTGTGTGCTGAGCCTTCCAAAAACTATGTAGGAAGTTTATCCAGTCACGAGCTGAAAAAAAAAACAACAAAAAAAACCAAGGGAAGAAGGTGGAAGATAGTGCACCTGAGTTCCACAGGGAAATATTGGTTCCCCCACTGCCAAGTTTAAGATGGTACTTGGTCCTGCCATGAGTGCAGAGGACTGGACTCGATGACTTTTTATGGTCCCTTCCAGTTTCAGCGATTCTGGAAGGTGGAACACACGGGCACATCCACATTTGAGCTAGGCAGTGGTTAAAGTATAATTTGAAGTGCCCCGGAACCTTCCTAATCTCTAGGCCCCCTTCCTGTATTGTTGGTGTTTAAACCATGAGACACACAGCAAGTGGTTCAACGCCAACAGCAGGACCAGGTCAGCAGACATTCACCAAAAACCAAGGACCCCACCTTCAGTATTGGACAGCCAGTTCTCGCTCGAAACTATGCTCCAGGAGCTAAATGGGTAAACAACCCTCCCATTTATCACTATGACAACCCCAATGACCCTAGGTAGTCCAAAACACCACAGTTGGGGCCCTCTTCATGCATGTGTGGGCCTGATTTTTCTAGATACTGGAATGTGGGCCCTGGGACTCTGGCCCATCAGATTTGTGGGGCCCAAGAACTGCATTCTGGGACTTTCTGGCTTACTTTAATCCCTGGAGCTTGGTAATTTGATTACCAGGTTGCATAGATGCATCTGCCCTAGCTTGCAAAAAAGAGCAATGTAGCCAAGGCAGCTCACGCTAGCAGATCAAAAACATACCCACTTGGCCGCCTTGGATATGGACTTGAGTGGTTAGTCCAGGGATCAGCAACACAGGTTCAGTGAGCCATCTGTGGCTCCTGGAGCGTCCCCTTCTAGCTCCCTGGCAATCTCCTCCAGGGAGCCAGTTGTCGCCCCCAACCTCCCACCAGAACCTCATGAGCCAGAAGCAGCCCAGCAGTCACGCCACGGACCCTAGTGATGGTGGGGGGTGTGCAGGTGGCACACGCTCCCTCTGTCAGCAGGGCGGACCAGCACTGCCCCGCCTATCCCCAGCTGGCTGTCCCTCCCAAGAGCGGCCAGCAGGGAACGGCAGCTTGTGGAGGCAGGGCCCTGGAATGGCCCCTCTGCAGAGTTCAGGCTGCTTTGCCCTGGCCACCCCAGGCAGCCTTACCGCCAGGCCCTGAATTGGGCCTGTTCAGCCCTTGGGCGGCTGGGTTGAAGCAGCCTGAACTCAGCGGAGCAGGCTGCTCCACGGCCCCACCCCTGCAAGTTGCAGCTCCCTACCAGCCCCTCTTGGTAGGGATGGCCAGCTGGGGGTAGGCGGAGCAGCATTGCTCCACCCCACCAGTGGAGGGAGGGATGGAGGGAATGCGTGCCGCCTGCACACTCCCCACCAGCGCTAGGGGCTGTGGCACAGCCGCTTGGCTGGCTCAGGCTCATGCGGTTGTGTGTGTGTGTGGGTGGGGATGGCTCTTGTGCTCTTCTGGGTTGCTGACCCCTGGGTTAGTCCAAGCCCTCACCCTTGCTGCCATGGCTACATTGCTATTTTTAGCATGCTTATTGAGGAGCGCTAGCGCAGATGTATTTGTGTGAGCTGGGAATCACACCAGCCAGCTCAAATGTCAATGTACCCACGCAGACCACAACATGCTGGCTCTTCCATTGTTGGAAGCGGTTGTGTGGAGGAGACTCAGTGGGATAGGAGAGACGTTCCAGTTCCCCCAGTGCTGATCAGGAACAAAGAGGCAGAGCACACTGGGAGGCTGGGCCTACATACTTCCGCTTTCTAGTCTGCCTGTGGTTCAGCTTCGCTTCCTCCTCATGACCCACATACTGACACAGGGCAGATAAAGAGACAGCAGCAGGGACCCTGCATGGCAGTGCTAGCTGGGACTATCTGGGAGTCTTAGTCACATCTTTGCTCCAATGGTCTCCTCAGAGCACTGACTGCCAAAGCCAGCTAAGACTCCCATACAGTGAGCTCTCTCATAGCGGTGCCATAACAACGCCAGTTGGCTCTGCAGTCACGTGAGATAAGGAGCTATTAGCACCAGCATCCGGTGCCCATTCACCTCCTCTGAAATGGCTGCAATCCCTTCAACTGGGTGTCTCCTGAAACATTTGACATTTTGCTTAAGCATGCTCCGTACCCTCCTCCTGGTTGCAGGAGTGGGGCTACAAAGAATGCTACTGGGGTTTGCTTCCTCTCCTCCTGCTCCAGCAGAACAAGCAGGCAGCTCTGGGACAAACTTACAAAAATCAGGAGAAACATCCATTTTTGTAAACCTGACATTTCCCTGTCTCCTCCATCCCATAACAGATCTTTGGTTTATGGGCATAACAATGGCCATACTGGGTCAGACCAATCATCTGTCTAGTCCAGTATCCTGTCTTCTGGCAGTGGGCCAGTGCAAATTGCTTCAGAAGGAATGAACGGAACAGATAATCAGCAAGTGGCAGGGCTGTCCCTATGGGCTGCGTGGCCCAACGCCAATTGACCAGTGCAGCGCCAACCCACATGCCAGGGAGGGATGGGCCAGCCCAGAAGCTGGCCATGCACTCCTACCCCTCCCTGAGCCAGCCACTCTGCCCCTGGGGGCAGAGCAGTCCAGTCCAGAGGCTGAGCTCTGCTCTCCCTCCCTGCCCCGAGGGCAGAACAACCAGCCCAGGAGAAGGGCAAAAGAGCAGAGCCAGCCTCTGGGCTAGCCTGCTCCACCCTTGGGCTGGCTGTTCCCCATTCTGAGGGTGGAACAATTTGGCCCTGAGCAGAGGCCAGATCTGTGCTCCCGCCTCTCCACCCCCGCACTGCCTTCGGCTCTGCACTGAAGGCAGCAGGGCAGGGGCACGGGACAACACGACTGTGGGGGTGCAGCAGTGCAGGCCCTGCACTACCCTGCTCATGGCAAGACAGTGCACGGCCCATGGAACGATGAGGCCAGCGGCAATTGCCCCACTTGCCCCTGCCCTCCTGGGACAGCCCTGACAACTGATCCATCCCGCCACCCATTCCCAGCTTCTGGCAGTTTCCTGGGGTATCTGTCTGTGTAGCTGGTGCAAGGGCTACAGACGTAGAAAATGTTGCAGAGACAAGGCCTGAGGCTACTTGGCACAGAATGATGACCCTACAGAAGGGTGTGAGCAGCAGGCATGGTACTGGAGTTACGGAGCTATGGGGAGCAGGCCTGCTGCTATGAGAGGAATCACAGGTCAGGTGCCTAATTTTACTGGGAAATGCAGTTAGATCTGATTTGTTTACAGTTTGTACTAGGTGCTGATCCAATCTGAGAGCCACACAGCACTTCCGCCTGCTTTACATCCAAGGAGAAGCCTTTGTCTGGCACTTTTCCCTCACTGAAAGTCTCGAGGCATTGTGTGAGCTGGCAACAGTGGCTGCTGCTGGACACCACTGATAGGCAGGCTGCTGCCAGCAGCAAGCCAGGGCGATGGGCCCGCCAATATGAAAAGGGTGGCAGGTGCAATCGGTGGGATGATGCAGACACAGAACAGGCTGACCCAGGTGGGACTGACACAGCTGATAAGCAAAATGACATTTGTGGGCTGATGGGAGCAATAGGCAAGCTGATGAGACTGGTAACTGGTGTTCGATTGAGATGAAACATGGTACAGCTACCTTCCATGGCCGGACTGGAAGCTGATTCAGTGGCCCTGCACACAACATCATATTGCTGATCCCAGGGCCAGTGGTAACTTCTTGACCCTGACATGCATTCCAGGCAGCAGCATGGGAGTGAGGTGCTGTGGGAGGAGCTATGTTCATTACAAGTATGCCTACACTGTGAACTAGAAGTTTCCACAAGTCTGAGCAGACATGGCCAGCACTAAGTGCTTGTTCAGTTGGTAAAAGCGCTGTGTGCCTTCCCTTCCAAGTGCTTTCTAGGCAGCGCACATCCTGCCAGACGTTTCCAGGACTCTTTGCGGAGTCCCTGTTTTCATGTCAGAGATATCACCATGTCTGGTTAATGAGGCAGCTTTACTAAACAGCAATTCTTTGGTGGTTCACCCTCTCCCCTGCCACCTTCTTAGTGCAAGTTTGTGACATGCCTGTTGGTGAATATGCCAAGTACTCCTCATTTAGGCAGGAGCTTCAGAGAATTGCCCTGTCCCCTACCAGGATCTCCACCCCAGAAAAAAGAACCCACATATCACTGCCCTGCTGCAGTAGCCAGGGGAGTTGATCCGCTGACAAAGTGTTACAGGAGGCAGGTGCTGTCTGTTGTGTAGCTGGGCATTCCTGCTCTTGAAGTGCAGTTCCTCACTGACCTCAATGCAAGGCTCTGAGTGAGAACCACCAGAGAGCCCCACCCTTCCCTTCTTAATATTTCCCTCACTTGCTTTCTGTGCCCTTTCTCTATCAAGTGCCGCCATCCTCCTTGTTTTTATTCTTTTACAGGAAATGGAATTTTTGGATATAACCAGCATCCGAGACACCCGAGTAGGGAAATTTGCCAAAATCCCCAAGGTGAGTCTGTGGCCCTTTTCTGTTCCAGGCTGAGCACCTGGTGTAGCATGGGCCACGTGTTTGCTTAGGTAACACCTTTCATACTGTCCTCAAGGTATCTCAAAGTACAACGTAGAGGTCTCTCCAACAAACTAGCAAAGCAGTGACTACGGACTCAGTTTCACACTTCTTATCTAGGTATTCCAAACATCTCAGGTGAAGGGTGGCATCTCTAACAGCAATGCCCAAACCTTGGACGAGGACTTGAATCATTCAGTTTCCAGGCTTGGAAACAAGAGTGCTACCACACTGAGCTGTCTGGAGACTCCTGTATGGGATGGGTCAGGAGCAAGCATGGGTCCATAGCCTGTAAATTTGTTTTGTCTTAAATTACCACTTTGAAGATTTACATTAAACATTAGGAAAAAGTTCCTAACTGTACAGGTAGTTAGGTACTGGCACAAATCTACAAACTGGAACATTATCTAGAGCAGTGGTTCTCAACCTTTTACAAGTAGTGACACACTTTGGCGGCATATCACGACCCTACAGGAGACAGCAGCCCACCAACCTCAGCCCAAATCCAGCCATCTCCCCAGCTTCCATTCACACATTTACTGCTGTGTGGCAACACAGTAATGTGTACTGACACAGTGATTGAGAACCACTGATCTAGGGAGACTGTGGAATCTCTTTTGCAGGTTTTTAAGAACTAATGAGACAAACATCTGTCACAGACGATCTAGAATAGATGATACATAGTTGTGTCTCAGTACAGGGGACTGGACTAGATGACCTATAGAGATCCCTTCTAGTCCTACATTTCTGTGATTTCCAAATACTAGGAGAGGAAGCAGGCAGAGAAAGTTTTGGTTTTTGGTGGGAGTGGCCTTTGGTCAATCTGGGCCACAGCCCTACCTGCCCAAAACCTCTTTAATATTTAGTTTTGGTTGGGATTTGAATTTTAGACTAAAATGGCAAGTTACTCGCAGCGAAGGGGTCAGAATCCTCCATTAAAATTCACAAACTCCACATCTGCCAGACTTCAAGAAGCTGTGCCCATAAATTGCTGTCTCACTATATTCTCAACTCCCACATGGTCAGAGTGACCCTTTTCCATGGGAGAGAGCTGAAGGAACTTCACCTGGATATCTCCTCTCCCTCAACTCCATACTAGCTACCTGTGCTCCTCAGAGTGCTGGGGTCTGAAATCTTGTGATATGGAGCTCTCTGTGCACATGTCAGCAGAACTATGGTGAGAATTTGACAATGCTGTTGCTTTCTTTCCATCTCATGTAGCAGGCATGGTCCTTTGCCTCTATTTACATAGGAAAGCTTGAGTCCCTGGGTTCTGAGTCTGGTTTGTTCAGGTTGTTAAGTCTACTACAGAAATCAAAGGAGTAGGAAAACAGACGAGAGTAGAGCCTGAAAGTGACTCACTCTGTTGATGGTTTGTGAAGTATATTTTCACTGTCCCAATTTGGGTGGGGCACACATGATAGGGCTAATACCTGTCCTGCTTTTTAATTGTATCATCCCTCCTTTTTGCATGCTGATCTCATGCAAAACTGCACAGTGGTGTTGTACTGTGAAATTGCAGGAGGACATGATATAATAAAGGAAGGTGGCCTGAGCTTTAAATTGGGAGCTAGAATTATTGGATTCTGTCTGCAGCTCTAAGTAACCTCAATGTGTGGCAGCCATAGAGCATCCATCACCATAGTATCTGAGTGCCTAAAAACAAGCTTGAATTTACCCTCACAACCCCCCTCTTAGGAAGACAAGTGGGAGCTTCCCCATTAACAGGTAGGAAATGGCTGCAGACAGAGAGCAAGTGATTTGGCCAAGGTCACACACAAGGTCTGTGGCTGAGAGTTAAAGCCAGCCTAGAGCGCTAACCACAAACTCATCCTTAGGTAAAACTTTTCTATGCCTCAGTTTCTCTAATTGTGAAATGGAGATAATTACTTCAACTGGGGTGGTGTGAGGCTTAATTAGTTAATGCTTATAAAGTACTTTGAATGATATTATGTCATGATGAGATGACAATACGAAGATGTTGCAAGTACTGAATGTCATGAGTTTGTCTAGCAGAGCAAACTCAACTGTAGCAGTTTCATATGACAACGTTTAGACTGGCAAGACTCAAGCATGAGCAGCCAAAGGATCTACCTGCGTGATAAGCAACACCAAGTAACAGAGAAGGAAGGAGAGGAGGAGTCTGTTTCTAACAAATACAGGAAACTTGTTCATCATAAACCACAATTTCTCTATTGTCTCAGTTTCATGGTTTAGTATGTGGGAGGTAAATAATTTGGACAACAGCCAAAAGGTCTGTAGGCTGAAGTTAAATTCAAGCCTGAAATCAATGTGACATAGTGCCCTTTGTAATGAGGATCAGTAAAGTCTGCACTGACCATACCAGAGATCTGGCTGAATTTGCAATGGCAAAAAAGGGAAGCATGTGCTACACACATACGCCTCTACATTGGACAGAAATCATGAAATAAAACTACAAGACTGTGCTACAGATTCCTACTTGGTTATAAAATAGAAGTCTTCCTGGTGCTTTCTGTTTTTTAAATGTGACTCAATCTTCACCTCCCCACATCTCAAATATGTTCATATTATGCTGGCTTTTTGAATCACCCTATGAGAGGATCTGCTTTGCTCTTGGAAGAAGTAGATGCTAGTTTGAAAGACTGGGGGTGATATCTACCTTTTCCTGAACATGCGTGTTTTCCTACAGACTCAAATAGCATTGAAATCCAAAAAAGTGTGATAAAAAATGCCTGATAAGAAACAGCTTTTAATTTATATCATGTCTGGCGCACATTGCATTTGTACCAGCATGTAATTTCTGTGTGCTGAGCTATTTTGAAAATTGGGCCATTTACAATCCAAATGCGAACAGAAGACTTAGTGGCAGGAAAGGAAGAGCTGGGATTTGAATTGTAATAGAATACAAGCATGTATTTGCATAAGTTTTACAAGGACATATCTTTACTTCACAGTTAGCCCAGGTGGTGCACTAGTCCTGCCCTGCCCCCTTCTTTCCACACAACCTCTTAACCCCTGGTTAGGGGGTATTTTTGGTCTGAGTTAGCAAGCAGAGCTGAGGGTATAGTCTTGATCTTGGGTTTCACTTCTGTTTGAGGTGCTAGTCCACTTTGCTTTGTGGTAAAAATGCAGGCTAATCAAGCACTGGGTCTGGTAGCCCTTGAATTCTATCCCACAACTCTATCAGAAATGTACTTTCCAGTTTAACCCCTTCCTTTTTCTCCACTGGCTTTTTGACCTCACGTTTGCCTGCTTCATTTCTGCCACACTTCCATAGCATTTGAATGAAGGTGCTGTCCAAGAAGTTGTCCTCTTATGCTGCAAGTTGGCTGGAAACTGACACCAGCCTTCTGGTAAAGCTATATCAACATGACCCATACTTTGGGGGGAAATGTACCCAAAATGACATCTTTATGCTTACTGGACAAGAAGGAAGCAGACAGAATGCCCAGTAGGGTGCACTGCGGATCACTTTGTGGCTTGCAGACTGAATTCCTTAATGATATTTTCATTAACAATTCTTGCAGCCAAATGCTGTTGTGCTTGCTTTTACCTTCAGAGCAGTCCACAGTAATAATGAGTAACTCCCCCCTGGAAATGATTTACCTAAAGTATAGTTCTCACATTCAGAAGACAGCTCTATGCTAAGTAAGAGAACATTCCAGGTGAATATATTTTCAGAGTGGTACAGTTTAACACAGTGGTTTTCAAACTTTTTTCCTCAGGACCTAGTTGAAAAATATCATTTATGCCCACAACCCAGCAATTATATCTTCGAACAATGCATTCTAGTCTTGCGGTGGTGGCAGCAGAGAGTGATGTGACCCAGTACCTGAGGGTCTGTGACCCAGTGCTAGGTCCTGACCCTAAGTTTGAAAACCACTGGTTTTAATACATCACTAAGCACACTAAAAATTCATCCCAGCATATGGGCTAGTACAGTACTAGTGTGGATGCAGTTACATGAGTGGCACTTAACATGGATGGAACATTCCCACCAAAAGCTAGCTATGCCCTGCCAGGCTAGGCTAACTACGGCTTACTTTGTAGTGAAGACATACTCAAGGCTTTGGAGGAGAGCAGAGTGAAAGTGAATTTAAATCTAATCTACCTTGCATATCTCCCTTCGACTGCCTACTTACCATGGTATCTTCAGTGCACTGCGTAGAAGGGAAATGCCCTCCCTTCAGCTGAGCAGTCCTCCAGTTGCTGGGGTGGTCTTCAGTGATTGACTTCAGATTGGCCGAGCATGTTTTCACAGACCTAATCAGTCAGTTCGGAAGATCTATCTGACAGCAGCAGATTTGAAATCATCAATGAAGGCTAGTCTTGTAGCTTGCTTCTTCCTCAGCTTTTTAAGTTACACTGTTGTAGACTTGGATATCCACTAGGCATCACCTCCTAAGCTAGCCCACTTTGATTATGGTAACTGATAATAAGTTTAGCTGAAGTTCAGACTTCAGTAAGAAGTTTTTGGGCTTGCTGCTTCTCCTACTGAAGTCAATGGCAGTTCTACTGCTGAGATTAAAAAGGGCAAACTCAGGCTCTTTATCTGGTGTGGACAGGAAGGTTACATTTACTTATTTCGTTATTTGTGAATTTAACCAATTTCATTTTGAATGGCATCCATCTCCTCCACACTTTTGGGAGATTTTACATGCTAATGAAGAAAATTAATGTCAAATAATTCTACAAAACTGCTATAAAAATTGATATGTCTGACTCCTAAGGTGGTTCTTTAATGATACACATATGAGGCCAAGCGGAAAGGTCCATACTTGTCTAATTCAGGATCTGGTGGATCACAAATGTGGAAGGAATTGGAGGCAGGTACCTGAGCTGAGGGGCTCTGACAATCAGACAGATGGACCAACTCCTAGAATGGGCAGCAAGCATGACTCAGATGATCACAACTATTGGCACAAGACAGGGAGAGACTCCATCTCTCACATAACTGGGTCCTAGACCATGCAGGGCTTTAAAAATCATAGCTAACACCTCCAGCTGCAATGGGAAAAGATAATGTTATGGTGGTGGTGGAGCAAGGAGTATTGCAGTAATCTAGCCTTAAGGGTGCCATGCAGGCTGACAAGCAGCCTAGCCATAATAAGCTAATGAACCATGCTTCAGTAGTGTCTGTCACCTTGTTCCATGCACGTGCAGTGTCTACAACTTTGGACTGGAGATTTCACAAGAAGAGTTTCTTCTAAGATATCTTGGTCAGATCAGAAAGCCCAGGCAGCTCTAGTAGCATGTATCACACTATTCTTACTGTTTATGTTCCTACTGGAAGTACAGGGGTCCACAATGACAATGCATAATTCAAAAGGTTTTCCAAAAGCCTTTTCCAGATTCCATAAAGGTTCAATGTGAATTTGGATAAAGGTTTGGTTGGATCTTGTTTTCTTGGTGACAGTTTACACAGACCCCCATCATGTTTATCTGCTCAGGATCACCCTGTTTTTCTTTGCAGAGCCAGAAGCTCCGAGAGGTTTTTAACTTGGATTTCCCAGACAACAACTTCCTACTCAAGACTCTGACTGTTGTGTCCGGCCCTGATATGGTGGATCTAACTTTCCACAACTTTGTCTCCTACAAAGAGAATGTTGGCAAGGTATCAGAGACCTGAGTGGATTGGGCCACTTGGACTCACAACATAGGTGGAAAAGGGAGGGTATGAATTCTAAATCCCTGCTTCTTGAGCATCCAGGCTAGCTTGTCAGCTGCAAGGGATAAGAATTTGGTTCCAAAAGGAGTGGGGTGAGGCACAGAAAAAGAGCTCCCTCCTGAAGAGCCCACAAGCAGCAGGAGGGACACAATGAGATGCTTCTGTTCACTGCCTCCTGCTCCTCTCTGCAGTTAAATTGGACAAGGTGAGGAAAAAGAGGACAAGTGCAAACTCCCACAGTAGGTGGGTAGTAGAAAGAGGAGCCCAAGATTAGTCCTGCTCTCACCATGCAGATGGCAGGGACCAGAGGGAAAGCACCTCTCCTCACTGTAGCCAGGCTTTGAGGATAGGGTGGATACACTTCCACGTACAGATGCCACTGACTGGTGAACTTTTCTAACCTCCGATTGTGCTGCCTGATACTATGTTGTATTCCCAGAGCTGGGCTGAGGATATCATGGCGATCGTTAGAAACCCACTGACGTCAAATGCATCTCGCTACACCTTCCTGGAGAAAATGTAAGTGGCTTCCAATTAATGCAGCTCTTTAAAACTCCAATTCATTGCTCTCCCTGCCTGTCTACTTGGGGGATGATGCCAGGTTGGCATCCTTGGGAACAAAGGATTTCTGCAATTCCACAACAAACCTCGTCTGCCCAAAACAACAGGTGTAATGCTGGTAACTGACTGTACATCACTCAGGTGTGCAGAATGGGGGGACAATCAGGAACACAGGTTCATCAGTAATAATCCAAGCACAGAACGCCTCTGATCCCAGAGAGAGAGAGAGAGCTCCTGCTGGGGCCAGGATGGTGGCAGAGAATGGACAAGTGAGCTCCTGTTGGGGTTGAGACAAGCTCTTCTATAGGTTTGGGGCAGGGGATAGGAGGGAAGAGCAAGCTCCTCCCAGATGGGGACAGAATGTGCCTAACCAAAAGGGGTCAAATTTAAATTTTTGCACCTGTCCTTAACTCCACTTTGTGCTTGTCTACACTGCAATCCTTCTTTTGGTGACATGAATATGAGTAGTCTCCTAAGTGTGGTTATAAACAGCAGTGTGAACAGTGAAGAATTGCTTAGGTGAACAGAGTAAAGACATGCCTGAAGAGTGTGGGTAGGTATCCAAGTATGTGCCCTACATGCTCTCTACTTGTCCAAGCCATACCTTCCCATCTACACTGCTCTTTTTAGCAGTGTGGCATCCTCCTCCCTGTTTTCTCACTGCTGGAGCCCTTCCTCCCACAACTGGAAAAGATTCCAGCAATGGGGCATGCTCTCCAATAGTAGCTATGATTGGCTGTGGTCAGTCTGGAAACCCAGTCATCATCATCTGCCATCTGTAGAATTTGCTGTTGGTCTTTCTGAGAAAGAGACGGTAGCTGTTGATGGTTTCTGTTGAACTCTCCACTGTTGGTCTCACCACATCTGATCTGGGTGCTGAGTTTTTTCTCTTTATAACAGCTGGAGTTATCTATTCTTTTTCTCCATCCAATTTCACGTGAGCAAGTCACCAAATTCTAGACCTGGCAGTTCTGTGAGTGACATCTGTTGACAAGTGTTCATAAGCCTCGTTAGCCTTTTTATCCAATTTGGCTACTTTCACTATTTCTACCCATTTTGGAAATAGGTTCTTTTCTAAAGTTGAAGTATTAGTTCTGAGTTGTTGACACAGGTTAAGCCCACCCCATGACCCCCTTGGGTGGTGGGAAAGTCCACAGGGTATAAGGAAAACAGGTGTCTCCACAGTTTTGACTGGTCCCCAAGGATCTCCCTAGGTTACTGTAGCCTCATGTGTTCCTTCACCTATTGGCTCTATGAGCAGGGCGGTGCAGCCTAGCAGCCAGAGTCTGTAGCCATCCCTGGTGTCAGGGCAGCACAGCGTAGGGGCCAGAGTCTATATCAAGGGTATCTGCTATAGGTAGGCAACACCCCAGGTAAGGGGGGCTCAGGCCCTCCCGTTCTACTGAGCCCCATCCCAGGGCCCTATCAGTATGAGGGTTACAGCACCAAGTCAGCAGAGATCCACACCTAAACCATGTGGGACTCATTTCTGTAACACTGCCAGTTTCCCCTTCCAGTGCCCCTAGGCTAATTCCTAGCTGGGTCACTGTGATAGTCCTCACTTCAGTCTCTGATCTGTCCACTATCCACCATCACAGCACCCACTGTCTGCTCCTTCTGGGGTTTCTGGAGCTTGCCAGCAGTAGGAGTTTCCTGAGAGTCCATCTCCAAGCAGCCCACCAGGAGTATCTGCCACTCAACGGGACCTCTGAAGCTGTTCCCACTCTCTAGCAGGAGCTGAAGCAGCTCCTTGCCAGGAACCTCCTTCCTCCTCACTGATCAGCCCAGACTGGGCTGGACTGCTTCCTTTTATACTAGGAAAGCAGATTGAGCATGCCCAGCAGGGCTTAACGGGTGGGACTTCCAGCACCCATAGAGTATGTTGTGCTTTCTTAGTGCAAGGTAGGCGCACCCCATCACAGTTGTCTTCCCATCAGAACTTAAGTTGGACTATATCCAATAGCTGCTGCTGGTGGTGGTGATGTATAATACAGAAGAGCAAAGAAAGAATCTTCCTGCTGTAGGATTTTCTTGGCTGTCTGTACAGCTCCCTGTCTCTCCATTTACTGGTCGGTAATATGGCCTGCCAGTAATATGATCAACATTGTATTTTGTATTTTGTTTAGAATGACTTAAAATTCTGCTGCAGCGAATTGTGGTCTGTTGAGGTCACTAGTTGTTCTCGAATACCAAAGTGACCAAAATGTTTCTCAGTTTCTCAGTAAAACTGAAGCATGTTATGGCTTCCAAATACACTATTTCTCTGTTTGTGGAAAAATAGTTCATAATGACCAGGTAATGATGTCCTCTGAATTAGCATCAATCTGCAGGAAGTCTCTTCCTAGCTCTGTCTCACAGAGGTGCTGTTATTAAAGGTTTCTTGTGTTGTGTGTGTCTGCTAGTTCTGGCATGTTCATCTACACATATATTTTATTCTTCATGTTCTTGCTGATGCTTGGCCACCAAGATGACTGACTGGCCTGTCCACAGCATTTAATTAACCTTTGATGTTCTTCATGGATGAGGTTTAGGAATTCTCCTTTCATTTACTTCAGAATTATGATGTAATTGCCTTTAACCATGAGTCCATCTCACTTAATTGCCCAGGCACTGCAAAGTAATCTCCTGCCTTTTCCCTAGTGTCCTTTATATATTTGGGTCAGCCACCCCTAATGTAACTTAGAACTTCTTGAAGTTTCATGTCTGTCAAGGTTGGGGATTTTTAGCTGGGGTAGTTGCTTTTCTGCCATTGGTCTGTGTACATACGCAGCATCCACGTACACTGTTAGGGTATGTCCACACAAGTCTTTTATTTCAAAACAACACTGGTTGTTTTGAAATAAAAAACTGAATGTCCACACGACGTTTTCTTATTTCAAAATGACAGGCTATGTCATTTTGAAATAAAAACCGTCATTTCGAAACAGTTTAAACCCCATTCATTTCAAAATGGCTGTTATTTCGAAATGGTTATTTTGAAATAACGCCATTTGGACATGTTGTTTTGAAACAACACCATTGTTTCGAAACAACTGTTTCGAAACATGTCCAAATGGCCTTATTTCGAAATAACCATTTCGAAATAACAGCTGTTTCGAAAGCAGGCTTTCCCTTAATTCAAATTAACATTTTCTTAATTCGAATTAATTTATTTCAAAATAAGGACTTTATTTCGAAATAACTCATTTCGAAATAACTTATTTCAAAATAATGATGTATGTGTGGACATAGCCTTATATTATCTTCAGGTTCATGGGTAGTTGAGTATGATGCTGTGTTCTGTGACAGTGTCTGCTATCACCAGATTTTTCTCAGGAACATATTTAGCAGTTGGGTTAAATTGCTTTAACCTTAGCAATAGATGTTGGCATGTGAGTGGTGCTTCAGCCAGGTCTTTTCCATTGGTGAAGTTTACAAGCTGTTTATTGTCTGTTATCTGTCCACACAGATCTCAGTAAAAGTTCCTATGCACCCATACACGTGCCAGGCACACCTTCTCCATGTTTGCATATAATTTTTCTGCCTCAGTTGGTGTGCAAAAACACAATATAACTGGCTTCCATTCAGAGTCATGTTGTTGCAACTAGACGCCACCTAGGCCATAGCTGCTTGCATCTGCACTGACCCTTGTGTGTTTGTTCACACAGTAGTTCTGGAGAACCACAGATTTTGAGATCATGCTTTTTACCTTTTCGAAGGAAATGTCTTGATTTGGCCCTGTAACCAAGATGTGTTGGGCTTTTAGGGTGTGTCTATATTGCAACTAAACAGCTGTAGAAGGCCTGTGCCAGCTGATTTGGGTTGGGGTTGTTTAATTGCAGTGTGGGCATTTGGGCTTGGGTGGGACCCTGGGCTTGGGAACAACCCCCCTCTTTGGGACTGAGAGCCTGCTCTCCAGTTTAAGCCTGAACACCTATAACTCAATTTAACAGCCACTAAACCAAGCCACAAGATGTTGTGGGCCAATCACAAATGTTTAGTTGCAGTGTAGACATTCTTCAACAGTTGATTAAGTGGTTTTGTTACAGTAGAAGGGTCTTCCAGATATTGACCAAGGTAATTAACTATCTTCCATACATAGCTCAGTTCTGGTACATTAGGTGGTGCATTCAAATCCCAGATTGCTTTTACTCTCCCAGGGCTAGATCTGATTCTATCTTTGTTTATTGGCTGCCCCAAAAATAAAATTTAGGGTAGGCAGAAAATGCATTTTTCCTGGTTTAGAAAATTGATTAGGTTTAGGACTTCATTGAGGGTTTTGTTGTGTTCTTCCACTGAAGACCCCTATATCAGAATATCATGTGAAAACTCTAGCTTCATTTGTGATTGTTCACAAATCTGCTTTCTTTCTTTGAAAAACTTCAGGAGCACTGGTAATCCCAAAATGTAGTCTTTGAAAGCAAAATCTGCCAAAGGCAGTGATCAATGAAGCACCTTCTTTGAAGAAATTTGCTAGATATCCATCTGAGGCACCCAGAATGGAGAAACCATAGTTCGTTTCCTTTTGGGGTAGAAGTCATCCAGTATTGGGAGGATATATTTTTCTCTCACAGCTGCTTCATTAAGTCTTTTAAGATCTGCACAGAATCACATTTTTCTTTATAACGGTTATCATTGACATACACCATGCTTTTGGCTCATAGATTTTTCTTGATTGTACCAATTTAGTCCATTCTCTTTAACTCAGTTTCCACTTTATGAAGTAATGGGACAGAAATTCTTTGAGATGCATGCACACAGTATAGTTCAGCATTGTCTCTTGAAGTTATTTGAACTGAAACCCCTTTCAAAAATTCAATATCACCGAATATTCCATCAAGTTCTTCAGCCTTTCTCACAAGACACATCATGGCTGCCACTCTGTGGCTGACAAGGCTGTTGGTCTGTGGTCCTTTGATTACACACAAAGACAAACGCTATGCATCCAGAGTGTAAGTTGTTTCTGTAGTGAACTGGCACATGCAAGCCAGAATACCTCCAGAGCTGTGTCAAGTGACTTCAGGTCTGGGAGGGTTGAAGGTGATTGCAGATTCTTTTGGTGATGACTGTGGTATTAGATCCTCGGTTGATTTAAAAGTCAACTGTCTTATTCAGGCAGGCTCTATAAACACAAGTGATAGCGCCCAGAAAAAGTGGCTCTTGTCTGTAATGTGGGTCAACTCCCTGACTGTTTTGGTGCCACAAACAGCTGCAATGGGTCCATACTTCATGCACATGTTACGTGGTATGCCTCTGGCTGGACATGCATCATCTCTTGGATTTAACTTTTTCCTTAGCTTGTGCTTGTAGGCTGGAATCTATCCCTTTTAATGTTAGAGTTGTCTCTTCTTCTCTTGGGGGTTTCACGACAAAGACTTTTAACAATCAAGTGTCTCTTTATAGCTCCTAAGATAGTTTAAGGTTTTTCAAATTGCTTCTGCCTTTTGTTCTATTGTTTGACTAATTCTGACTGTTTGCTATCTGTGTAACTGGGGCAAGCATTAAATCTCTCTTCTGTTTTATCTGCTAACCCAGTAAGCAGTCTGTCTGTGGTATTTTCATGTTTTGTATTCGCCGAAATCAGTTTTCAGCCATCTATGCAGAGCTCTTATAAAACATTTGTCTTCCCATGCTTCTCAAAGTCTCTGGTGAAAACGTGATCTTTCATAAACCGTATTTCTCTGAGATATATAGTAGTCAGAACCTTTCCATAATCATCTTTGTGACTGTCTTCAGTAAAGTCAAAGGATTTAAAGATGTGCTATCTGCTTCCCCATAGCATATATTAGAAAAGATTCCTATATGTCTCCAGTTTCTTTGTGGAGTTTGCAATTCAAAATCTTGCAAAATACTGCTTCCAGTCTGTCTACTGGGAAGGTTTGTTGAAGCTGAAGTTTTCTGGGGCACCGAAGAGTGGCATATTGATGAGATCTTGCAATCTTTGTTGCCATTCCTTCTGTCTACAAATGTCTGTTACTGTTTTCCTTCTGTTTCTGTTCTTAGTTTACTTCTGACACCATGTTCCAAAGGGGCAGCCATGTTAGTCCAGTTCAGTGAAACAAACAAGGAGTCCTGTTAAAGACTGAAAAATTTAAAAAGTCCTGACACCATGTCATGCTCCTGTACCACGTGTGGACTACTCACAGAGCTTGCTTATACATACCAGATATATTCATTATAAAGATTTCTTAATGTTTTGCCTGATAAAACAGAATTGTTAAATACGTTCCAAAGGGGTAGCCATGTTAGTCTAGTTCAGCAAAACAAGCAAGGAGTCCTGTAGCACTTTCTCCCCTGAAAGTTCATGCAATAAAGAAATTTCTTATGATAGTCTTTTAAGCGCCACAGGACTCCTTGCATGTTTTGTTAAATAAGGGATTTCATACTAAGTGCCACCTAGTGATTAAAAAGTATCATACCATTTAGCATGTCCACTACAGCCTAGAAAAGCTCTGGTTGGGATGCAGCAGAGAAGGGTTCAGAAAGGGTGTGCTTTTCACTATACCATGAAGCTACACTTATACTACATTAGGGGTCTCAAACACGCGGCCCATGGGCCGCATGCGGCCCGCAGAGCTGCCTCCTGCGGCCCCTGATAACCCCCAGAATCCTTGGGCTCCCACCTTTCCAACCTTGGAGTTTTCAAATGCTGAGCCTCTCTGCAGACAGAGACCAAGCAGCTTCACCTTCCCCCTGCGTTATCAGCCACTGACAGGGAGGAGCTGAACTGCTGCCTGGGAGCTGCCATATTCACATGCACCAGTTGATCATTTGCTGTCCTATTCACATGGACCAGTTGATCATTTGCTGTCCTATTCACATGCAGCAACAATCAAGCAGCTGAAGCAGGCTGAGCAGTCCAGAGAAAGCTCAAGGGGGGGGGGGCGTAAAGGAGGCCAGCCCTGATCTGATAATCAAATTGAATCATAGGGTTGGAAGGGACCTTATGAGATCATTGAGTCCAACCCCCAGGGACTTGAACCCAGGTCTGTCTGCATATTAAGCAGCCAGGCTAACCACTACACTATTTGCAGGGGAGGAGGCTGCTATTCTGGGGGACCACCAGAAAGCCCCAGCACTAGCCACAGCACAGCCCCCAGGGCTTTCCCAGATGCCAGTCCTGGCACAGGCAGGGGGTGTTTCCCCCCAGGAGGGTGGGGTAGTGTTTTTTCTTCCACCTGCCTCAGTGCTGCTAAATTCTGGCAGGCAGGGGATGTTTTCTCCTCTGCCGGCCCCACTCAGCCGCATTCAAACGGGCAGGTGGGTGGGGGTTGTTTCCCCTTCTGCCAACCCCAGGGTGGCTAAATTCAGGTGAAAGGGGAGCGTTTTCCCCTATGCCAGCCCCACCAGAGCCAAATTCGAGTGGGCAGGCGGGTGGGGGGCGTTTCCCCCTCTGCCAACCCCAGCATGGCCAAATTTTGAGCAGGTGGTGGGGAGGGTGTTTCCCCCACCACAGGTCCCAGTGCTGCCCCCAGGGCCAGGCAGGGGGCTGCTTATTTACGGTCCTGTGGAGGGCTCTGACCGACCTGTTTGCAGCCCATCCTGGGATGTGGCTGCTCTCCTCCACTCCTGGCTTGGGGATACATGTAGCTCCCTCTTTTTAAAACCAAAAATCTTCTAAAACAATTTAATTTTATTTAAAAAACTAAAACCTTTATAAAAATTTAATTTCAATTAAATTTAATTCAATTTTAATAAATTAACTGCAATTAATTTATTTCAATTAACATCAATTTGAATTCAATAAATTACATTTTAATTTAATTTTAATTAAATTAACCGGTGGTCCTTCAGGGTTTGAAAAAGTATATTTTTTGCCCTCAAACCAAAAAAGATCGGGAACCACTGATTTATAATATAAAATTTTAAGTCTGTTTGTTTACTTTTTGGGTTTTTTTTTGATGATTTTGCCATCTTGAATGGAAGCAATTCTAAAAGGAAATGTGTGTTTTGGCTTTGGAAAGACTATCAAAATTAGCACAGACTTCATGTTACAGTTTCAAAAAAGTTAATAAATTGACTTTTATTAGCATACTATATAACTCTTCATTTTTTACTATACTTCCGCATCATTGTATGAAAAGGTTTCAGTGGTGCGGCCCTTGCACCAATATCCTAGTCCTCATGCGGCCCTCGAGGTGATTTGAGTTTGAGACCCCTGTGCTACATGCTGCTGCCAATGGTGGGTAGTGTAGACATTGGCCTTCTCTACACTTGCAGTTATGCAGAGAAAACATTTGTCACTCAGAGGTTTGAAAAACACCCCCACCCCCGAGTGACATGTTTTGCCAGTGTAAGTGCCTGTGTAGATGTAGTATGTCAAGAGGAGAGAGCTCGTCTGTTGACCTAATAAAACCACCTAAACGAGCAGCGGTAGCTGTGTTGCTGGGAGGGCATCTCTGCCAACATTAGTGCTGTCTATAGAAGCACTTATGCTGGCAAAACTAATGGGGATCAGGGGTGTGTTTCTTTTCACATCCCTGGAGTGACATAAATTGTGTTGGAGTAGGTGCTAGTATAAACAAGGCCATAGCCCTAATGACAGTGACTGCAACCAAAGTACACAGTAAGCCAGTTAAATGCATGCTCTGTATTGTACCAAAGCAATTAAAGTCAGAGCCCCAAGAGTTACATCCAGGCAACATCCTCTCCAGCATCACATTAGACTTGACAAATGCTAAGTCTTTCTTTCCAGGGCTGCGCCATACTATTTAATTGACCCCAGGAATCATTGTAGAGCAACAGATAACTTCTGAGTGTTTCTAAGGCCTCTCTCACTGTGGTACCTAAGTACTTATATACTGTGCTGATTGCCTAACATTTTTCACCTCCTTCCCAAAGTGAGTTAAATATCAAAATATGCCAGATCTAAAGAAGAGCTGTGTGTAGCTCAAAAGCGTGTCTTTCACTAACAGAAGTTGATCTAATAAGAGATATAACCACACCCATCTTGTCTCTCTCATATTCTGGGACCAGTAGGGTTACAACACTGTAAACAGGACTCTATTTTTGTAGTTAATATCTGTGTTTCTTTACCACTGAGTCCTGATGTTTGGCCTAAAAAGGTTATACAAGTATATGCTTGTCCTATCTGCTGTTTTTCACAGACTGGTAAAGCTGAAGCTGCAGCTCAGCGCTGAAGGAAAAATTCCTGTCAAGAAGTGAGTACAGATGTTTATATCTCATTTTGCACAGTATTGCCAACATGAAGAGATGAAAAGTCATAAGTCAGACCCACCAGACATCATGAGATTGACCCCAAAATCATGACCCTTTTTTCTTTTTTTAAATATGTTCTATTTTTATGTCAGTCTCTTGATTTTTTTTTAAAATTCCTCCCTCCCATTACCAGGAGTGTGCTTGTGACAATTAATGTTGTCCACTTTCCCACATGCACTGAATAGCTAATTTTTGGCCCCTGCCTGCAGGAACTCTCACACCTATGTCTGTCTGTCTCCTGCCCAGCAATCAGAGGCGGCCTTTGGCTATTGGGTGCCCTAGATGAAGGCCCATTGTGGGGCCCCCTATAGGCCCACACTGCCCCCCCCACAGTCCTGGTTCCCCCACCACGGATCAGGCTCCTCCACCACCGGCTCTGGCCCCAGCCCCCTCTCCAGCTCTCCACTGCCAGCCCTGGCTCCCAGCGGCTGGCCCCCACCCCAGAAGCCAGCTCCTCCTGCTGCCGACTGAGGCAGACACAGCTTTTGGGGTAGGCAAAGCAGGCTATGAGATGCCTTTCTGCATGTGGCCCTAGACGTGCGCCTGCTTTGCCTACCCCAGAAGCCTCCTCTGCCAAGAATTAATCCTGTCTCAACTTTCCCACTCAGTCCCCATCATCAACACCCCCTCAGTTCAGGCCCAATCCTTCCTGCCCTCAGTTTATGCTCCCAGCACTGACCAGATGTGCTCAGCACCCACAATCAATACAGCTCCCTCCCCACAACCTCCATCTTCCTCACTTCAGCCCCATTTCCAGGCCTTAGAGTCACCTCTGCTCCCTAGGATTCTTCAAGTCTCCCCAGGCCTGGGTGGGAGCTTTAGAAGGGTTCCCTCTACCACTTCCCAGCCTTGCAGGGACTGACAGCTGGAGCCCCAGTTGCACCTGGGGCAGCTGACAGGATTTCTACGTAAAATTAAGCCTCACTTTTAGAACTTTCAAATGCTGGATTTTTTTCTCAGTTGATTCAGTTGCTTACTTGAGGGTTGGCTCTTTCCCTCTTCTTAGTTTATATATGAGCTGAAGTTTCTCTTCTCTGCTGGGGTGTAGCCACACTGTCTCTTCCCCCACCTTGTTAGTTTGATAGCTGTCTTGATCTGACGTAATAAACAAGGAGTGCGATAACACTTTTAAAGACAAACACTTTTATTTATCCAATAAATTTGTTAGACTTTAAAAATGCCACAGGACTCCTTGTTTCTTTTGCTGAACTAGAGCAGGGGTCAGCAACCCAAAAGATAACAAGAGTTATTTTTTAAAATCCCTTCAATAAGTGTTTTGAGAGCTTTAGTGGGTGTAACCTCCTGGTAGGGCGATGGGGGCAGCTGGGCCAGGGTGCCTCTCACAGAGTCTCTGGGTTGGAGGGGGAGCCCAGAACCACAAGCAGGCCATCTGTAGGGTCCCCCATTGTCAGGGTGGCTTGAAGCCAGGAGCCACCCAAAGAGCCACATGCAGCTCTGGAGACACAGGTTGCAGACCTCTGAGCAAGAATAACAGCTACCCCTCTGAAATTTATCTGATGTGGGAATAAATTCTCATTGTCTTTCAAAGCACTTTGGAATTAAAGGCCACAGCGAGGAAACCACATTCCTTTTTTTATGGTGGGTTAACTCCTGTTTGACCAGACATTTGTGCCACGGCAGGGGGGGAAAAAATTCTCAAATTTGACAGTTGTATTGGAAGATCATTTGTCAGGCTAAATTTTACTCTGAAATCATGACTCTTGCCATCAATTCATGTTAACTGGCACATCTGGGCACCTGATCAGGTCAAAAATGGAGCCAGTGGGTGGAGGGATGGGATCCCAGCCTGGCTTAGTTTGCCTTGCTGCACCCAGAAGTCTCTGTCTCCTGGGGAATTGTGGTCTAGCCCTGAGGAGGAAGGTAATGGACTTCTGCCTCATCTGGCTGCCCAGGAGGGGGTTGGACCATAGGACATATGGTTGGATCGGGAAAGCCCACTGTGACCCTCTGTCCTGCTACTGCAGCAAGAGGAAGCCTAGGTTTATCCCTCTGATCACAATTAGAGTAAAGATCAACAACCAGGACTGGACCAGGTTGTATAAAACCTCATGTGTTGGGGTTTTGTTTTGCAGATCCAAGTCTCATTTTAGCCACACATCAAACATTCAAGGGGTTATCGTCCATGTCCATTGCTCAATGAGCACTTTCTGCCTGGCTAGCCATGCTGGCTTGCATGTGTTTCTTACTGCCCTCTGAGCCTGCTCAGCTCATTTTGGTCTTTAATTGTTTTTCCATTACCTTCTTACTAGGTTATCACCAGTGTTTCTCCACTGATTTCAACAGTTACTCTGATTTGCACTAATGCAAGTGAGAGCGGAATAGGGCTTGAAGCCCTGTTCCCCCCGTGTCATTGCTTGTCTTGCTTCAGCAATGGTGGGAAGGTGGTTTGCAGTTTCCTTCTCCAGGGTCCAACTAGTTCAGGTCCACTGCACACCTGAACAGCCTTGAACCATTGCAGCAGCATAGAAATGCTGGGACACAGGACTGTCCTGGCTATGCCTCCCAACCTCCCCATAGCTCCTTTTATATTCTGCAACGGGAACTTCTGCAGGAGGGCATAAAACTGTCTCTGCATCTTAGAAAGAGCCTCTGATGCTAGAGTCATTCCTATCAGGGCCTGATGGCCCCTTTGTACTGGTTTAATTGGAGCAATGCCAAGGGACTCTAACACAGGGTTTTAAAGGGGTAGCCATGTTAGTCTAGTTTGACAAAACAAACAAGGAGTTCTGTGGCACTTTTAAAGTCTAACAAATTTATTTTTTGCATGAGCTTTTGTGCGAGAAAACAAAGCATCTAATGAAGTGGGATTTTCTCCCACAGAAGCTCATGAGATAAATAAATTTGTTACTCTTTAAAAGTGCCACAGGACTCCTTGTTTGTTTAACACAGGGATGAATTTCTCTGACAGTGTATAATTTCTCTTTCATATTAAGAACAAGGGACTACATGGGCACTTTCTAGGAAGTTTTAAATTGCTCAGTTTTTGGCTTAAAATCCCACCCAAGGCAAGTGCTAATCATGTGTACTAAATATTCCACTTGCTGTGTTTTATTGCTTAGCTATGCCGAATAGAATCTGTGGCTGGTCACCATATTGCTGGATGACTGATCATTGCTCAGTCACAGTTTTGTTTTTTTTTTAAAGCTACTATCAAAATGTCAATCAGTCAGAAATCAGCACTTTTAAAGGACTCTTTAAAATGTTTACTCCTTTAGTGAATTAGCCACACAGTACAAGTGTTCTTTAAATCAGCCTTTAAAATGCAACTGGGCAGCATTAGTACAAGGAGAGAACAACTAATTCGTCGAAAAAAGGTTTAAAAAATATGCTGCATCTCTCAAATACATCTCTCAAATGCCTCATCTCATCATGGCTGGTCTTTGCGAGGACCGGATAGATCAAGGGGTTGAAAGTGCTATACTATCTATTCCAAGGGTCAGCAAACCAAAAGATAAGAAGAGCCATTTTTAAAAAATTCTTTCAATAAACCAAGTGTTTTGAGAGTTGCACTGGATATATCCTCCTGGTGGGGGAAGCTGGGAGCTGGGCCAGGGAACCTTCTGCAGGGTCCCCTGTTGAGGGGGAGAGCCTGGAATCGGGAGCAAGCCCCTACAAGGTCCCCCAATGGCAAGGGACTCCATAGCCAGGAGTAGGCTATCTGCACAGTCTCCCAGTGGCGGGGGTGGACCTGTAGCCCAGAGCTGCAAAGGGGCAGCTAAAGAACCGCATGAGGCTCCAGAGCCACAGGTTGAGACCCCTGATCTATTCCCACAGACACTTAAATGGAACCCAGTCAGACCTATCCCTGCCCCCTGGACTCAGAACTGTATGGGGGACCCTCACTAACACGTAATTTTCTCTCTTCTGTGCTGACTGGCTCTGCCTCCTCTCTCATGGTCTCTTTACTTCAGCTGTATTGTAGATCTGCCTCCTATTCTTTTCACTGCTACCATGGCCCCTTCCTCTTTGCATTCCAGCCAACACACTCCATCATGGCTGGGCACTGCACTAGGGCCTTCCTCACCATTACCCCTACTTCCCTGCTTACCTGTGCATCTCCATTACAGCCTCTAGCAGCAGGACTCCTATGGGGTCCATTGCAGAAACTAAAATTGTTTTTTTCCCTTGGTTTGGGAAACCTCTGAATTGAAGCAACAACAGAAAAGGTTGCTGTAACATATGAAGTCCAAATCCTCATAGTTTTTATTTATTGATCTCAATGAGAGTTAAGCACCTAAATACCTTTAAGGATCTGGGTCTCAGTCCACAGCATTTTGTACCTAACATGTCTCCATGTATTTATTCTCTTTCTTTCTGTGTCCCAGTTTTGCAGTGCACCCATTTGTTCCCCACTAACTGTAGCAGCTCATTACCTCTATTCGACATCACCTGTTGGCACCTTCCAGCTGCCCCAACCCATGCTCTCTCACTGCTCTTCCCAGATTGCTATATATCATTTTGCAGACTCTAACTGCCCTTCTCTCTCTCAGTATTTTTCAGATGTTTCCTGCAGACAGGAAGCGGGTACAAGCGGCATTACATGCTTGTCACCTTCCAAAGGGCAAGGTGAGTAACCTCTTAAGATATTCAGAGCTGTCCATAGCTCCAGGAAAATTCCTTCACTGACAATGACCTCATGACCATGATGCTGCAATCCCTAGAACAGTCCTAAAGAGAGAAACTACTCAGACAAACATTCTAAATTACTGTGAACTGTACGACTTGTCCCACGTGGTAGCCTTACCCTGTCCCCAGCCATGCTGACATCAATTATTGTTTCTGTTCCACTGTCATTCAGACTGTTCACTGTACAGATACAAGAGACAGTCACCACCCTCAAGAACTGAGAGTCTCAATAGGTAAGACAGGCACAAGGGAAAAAGAGACAGAGAGACTTGCCTGAGGTCAGGAATATACCATGGATATTCTGAATGCAGGCCACTTCTTTATCCATGCTACTATCTATCCATGACTTCCCAAGGGACACCGGGGACAACTTGCAACTAGCCTCATTGAAATAGTTCATTCACAAAGTTCCCCCCAAAGCATCACCAACTACTTTCCCAGTCCTTCTAAACGACTTCTCTCATACTTTGTGTACTAATTTATACCATGACACAGAGGGACATTCCATATGCTACTGAGCAGACTCATGGGAGTATGGACAACTATCTCTAGTAAGGAAGTAAAGACAGACATGGGTTTGTAATACCTATGGCTATGTCTACACTTACATGTGAATTTGAATTGATTGTCATCAATTTGAATTCAAATAAGTGCATGGACATGCCCGCTTTCCTCAATTTGAACTGAGGCACTCCTCAGTTCGAACTGAGGAAAGCAGAGTTTGAATTGGTCAAACCTGCTTTTCCATCAAAATCAGGGTCAATTCAAAGTGTAATTCGAATTGACATAGTGTGGCCATGTCAATTCGAATTCACTGTTAGTTTGAATTATCCACAGCTTGATTTTTCCCTATACAATAGTGCCCCCTACTGAATTCGAACTAGCAAG
This sequence comes from Podocnemis expansa, assembly GCA_007922195.1. Classification (NCBI taxonomy): domain Eukaryota; kingdom Metazoa; phylum Chordata; order Testudines; family Podocnemididae; genus Podocnemis; species Podocnemis expansa. Next base: position 82,273,175 of record ML681963.1, on the reverse strand, counting down.
TCCTGTTCATGGACATGCCAATTCGAATCGGATTTTCTAGTGTGACCGTGTCAATTCGAATTGACTGAATTTGAATTAGATTCGAATTGGTCAATTCGAATTCAGTAATTCGAGTTGAAATGCTCAGTGTAGACATAGCCTATGTGTTTCTGTTTCATTTCAGAATGATGCAATCAATCCAGAGGACTTCCCTGAGAAAGTATATAAAACCTTCCTCATGAACCTGTGTCCCCGTCCAGAAATCGATGAGATATTTACCTCTCAGTGAGTTTTCATCATGCTGCAGTGGAAGGCTGCAAAGACGGGCAAAGAGGGAACAGTAAAGGAAGAAGATGTGGTATAACGAAAGTGAGATGGCTGGGTTGTATGAAATGACTTCAGTCTCAGTTCTGCTCCTAATGGGCAAGTGTCTATGTCATAAACATCACCAACGGAGTTAACATGCTTATCTATTGTCTCAGTAGAGAAGGCAAGACCTGGCCAGGGCATGGAAATTGTCCTACCTTCTTGATTGCGAGCTGGTCGCTCCAGGTCAAGGCGGCATCAAACTGGCGGGGAGCATGCACTGCCATTTTCTGCTCAGCTATATAACTTTATACCACAACTTTCAGAAGAGACCAATGATTTTAGATGCCTCTGTGCGCTGGTGGCCAAACGTGTGACAGCTTAAATGGATGGGATTTTCAGAGGGTGAGCGCTCAGCTCTTCCTGAAAATCAGTCCCTTTTTAGTGTCTCAAAGTTGGGCACCCAAAACTTGAGGAATCAAAAGCACTGATCCCTTCTGAAAACCTTGGGCTTGGTCTCAGATCTCCGTAACCTTTCACCAGCACTAAATAAGCGTAGTAGAGAAATAAAATAAAAAGAATGGGGAAGGGTACTGCAAGGTAGAAGTGACAGAAAGCTGAAGCATTCTAAGAGAGAAGCAAGCATTCTAAGAAATGGTGGGAGTTCAGAGAAGTGAGCAAGCACAGCCAATTTCAAGAAGGGTTTGCCTGGGTCTCAAGAGGGACTTTCCAATAACACCTAACTAGACTCCTTCTCTCCTTCTTTTCTGATTCTCTGCTTTCAGCCATTCAAAAGCCAAACCCTACATGACCAAAGAACACTTGGCAAAGTTTATCAACAAGAAACAGCGAGATTCTCGTCTCAATGACGTACTTTTCCCTCCTGCCAAACCAGAGCAGGTGCAGGGTCTGATAGAGAAGTATGAACCCAGCGGGATTAATATCCAGAGAGGTAAGTCTTGTTCAGGACTGTCTCCCTTTCATTCCAGTACTGTGGATGTGATGTGCATCCTTTCCCACTGGAACTTGCTATTTACCAGTGTGTCTGGAGCAGCCAGTCTAACTACTGTGTTTAAGCTTTACACACCTTGCCAGGGGCCAGGTGCTTTGTTTCACTTCTGTTAATAGCTTCATTTTCCCTGCAGGGCAGTTGTCTCCAGAGGGAATGGTCTGGTTCCTCTGTGGCCCTGAAAACAGTGTGGTATCACTGGACAAAGTGGTGCTGTATCAGGACATGACCCAGCCACTCTCACATTACTTCATCAACTCATCACACAACACCTACTTGACAGGTATCTCTCCACTGAGTGAAATGCCAATTCCAGGGATCTTACTCTAGCTTCAAAGCATGTGTAGTGCACTGAATATGTGTAGCGAAACTGGAGGCGGGTTGCTCCATTTGCCAAGTATGCTCTGTAGCCATCTGGTGGTTTGTAAGGAAATTGTAAGGATTTATAAAGCAAAAACATACTGATACTCTGCTCTTTCGTAGAAAAGGCAGGCCTGGCTGACAACAGGCAAAGGATAGGGAATCAGTCTAATGCTTAATCCAGTCTTCTTTGAGTAACAGTCTACTTATGTCTGATGGATTCTTCTTTGTGATGGCCTTTTTCTGAGGTATGATAGGGTGTGTATGACATTCGCAGTGTAGGAAGGGTGAACAACTCTTTGCCCTCACACTCATAGCAAGGGTCTCTTCCCATCACCAGCTCCATGGCAGTGCCAGATTATAGCTTCACTTCATCTGAATATATAGACAGGCGTGGGTGTTCTTCGGGTGTAGGAGTGAGTTCATATCTCTCAGAAATGGCTGGCCAGGTATCTTTCTCTCTATGGAATCCCTAGGCCAAGCATATGTGTGCCACTCTTCCCTGGCTGAGCTTGAGTTTGGGTAGATGCATTAGCCTACAAAGTGATTGGAGCAGGTATACATGCTCTAACATTTCAAGGAGAAGCAAATGTCCTCCCAAGCAACCGGGCAGGTGTATAACCCAATAGACTTGAAGGCAGGTCCATACCCCTTCCTAGCAGCTGGGCAGGTGTAAGATCCCTCATGACTTCAATAGCAGGTAGTCATGTATCCCTCCCAAATGACTGGGCAGGTGTATCTCCTGCAAGGGACTTATGGTAGGTTGAAGAGGAAGAAGTGTTAGATGTGGCATCACAGTCCAGTTATCTAAAACATTTCTGCAGTCTGGAGTGTACACTTGCACTGGGAGTGCACAGAGCACTGTTTCTTCTTCCTACTCCTGCCCATGCAGAATATGTTCATGTGAATAAATGGCAAACAAGGGTCTCTTTTTCTCCTGCCCCTCTCCAGCGGGCCAGTTTTCTGGCATATCCTCTCCTGAAATGTATCGTCAGAGCCTGTTGGCTGGCTGCCGTTGTGTAGAGTTAGATTGCTGGAAGGGTCGTCCTCCAGATGAGGAGCCCATCATCACCCATGGATTCACCATGACAACTGAAATTCTATTCAAGGTAAGGGATTGTCCCCAAGAATTATTTGTCTGGACTGAGAATGAATGGGTTAAATTGCAGAGAGATGGGCTGGGCATGAATGAGTAAGGGGGCACTGGCAGATGGATAGATGAGCATCTTTTCAGCAGACCACCCTGGTATATAGTTAGGGGAAAGTAGACAGGTGAGAGCAGAGGGATTGTATGGATGGGTGTGAGGTGAAATACTTGTGAAGGGTCAGACAGTGAGGCAGAGGGGCGGTTGGGTGGATGGAAAGAGGTATTTTATGACTGGACAAGAGCCATGTGGTTGGAAGGCTGTGTAGAGGGATGGGTTAGTGAGTGAATAAATAGCTGTGTGAGTTCACACAGATGACAAGTACCAGAAAATCTCTTCAGAAGACAAGGCTTGAGTGAGAGACTTGTTATCTTCTACAGGTTGATGTCTGCAGCAGATTTCCAATATTAAATATTGGCACTTTGGGGGTTATTCCTTTCATCACTTCCATACCATGGGAGTACCTGATATACAGAACAGCAGCCATATTGGACAGTGGTCACGCAGCTTCCCTGACTATGCAGTTCAAATGCTCCACCACAGAAAGGAGCCAACTTAGGGATCAAACTCCATTGTGTAGTCAACTTGCTGTTCCCCTCTGAAGGATTTTGTTTTAATGCATTTAACCACATAAATTACATAACCCAAAAATGTTAAAACCCGCAAAACTACAATCACTTCCTCAGAGTCCACTTTGACAGCATTTTAAAGAGCCCAGATACCATGAAACAGAAGCAAATTTTTAGCAGCTCTCTTGTAATTATTCTGCTCTCCCCTTCCCTGTCTTCCTGCTTTACGTTATTTCCAAGATGTGAAAAAATAGAGCTTTCTCTTTTCTTGACCAGGTGCCTTGACCTGCCTGTAATATATGCACTGGTAACTTCCTGAGCTAGCTCTTTTTATGTCACGGTTGCTTTTGCATAGCAGTTCACGATATGCCACTGTGTGTTACAGAAGCTATAATTGCACTGAGGGGTTCTGCTAAAGCATGTGAATGAACCTCAAGATAGAATTATAGCCTGTTAACACAGCATGGGTCCTGTTTTTAGTTTATATAATACATGGATCCTCCCATCTCCTGCTCCTTCCCTTCTCCAACCCGTTTTTCTACTAGCATATTTTGCACCATTTCTGCCTCTGAATTTGTAGCAGCTTCCTTTGAAATGCAGCTCAAGTGGCCCCCACTGGAGCTGCCTTCCTCAGAGATAAGTCACTTGTTCAATCAGGTTTCATTGTGGTTTTTTTGTTTTGTGTTTTTGTATGGGTTGAAGTCATTGGGCCATGTTCATCCTGGCATTATGCCACTGTCTTCATCAGGCTTACACCAGAGCTGAATTTGGTCCATTGGATTGTATGATATCGCTGAATAGAGCTAGAGTAAGAGGGGGCAGATAATTACAACAGAGAAAACTAGGCTGCTGTAACCTGCCAATTAGCAACAATAGGAAAGAAAATAGAGAAGTTCATGGCAGTTTAATAGGTGTCTGGGAAAAATATTATTTTAAATAAATCAATAATGCTGAGAACATTTCCATGGTATCTGCATTTGCCATGTTAGTAGCTGCTGCTTGCTGAACATTACAGTTTGTGGTGCTGCTGACAATCAGGATCAAAAAGAATTTTGTATGCAAGTAAAATGACGGACAAATGGACAAATTAAGTATAAGTGTGCCTCAATAAGTCCTCAGGGAGTTTAATCTGGCCAACTTCTTTCTGGCCCCTTCAGTGTATCTTACGCAGAATTTAGTCTTCCTCTAAATACATTTACTTTGAATCACACCCATAGTGGCCTGCACAGATACAAATATGTGGCTCCACATCCAATCTGCATCTGCAAGAAATGGTCCATGGATATTTATGTTGTATCCGCGGATGCAGGTATAATGCAGATATCTGCATATTTGCAGGGCTTTAGCTCAGTGCAGATAAAAATATGTGGACCTGTATCTGATCTGCATCCACAAGAAATAGTCTGCAGATATCTGCACTGTATCCATGGATGTGGCTATCCACAGATATAATGTGGATATGCTCAAATTTGCAGGGCTCTACACACCCATGTAACAAGATATAGACTGACCCTCTTATGCCTTCAGCCTCACCTCCAAATGTTAAGTATTGGGTATAAAAGAATCTAAGAAAATCCAAGTTATAACTCGCATTCTGGGAGAGCAACAGAGTGGAGTATGTGAAAAGGAAGGTCATTCATACATGGAAGAGCCACTGTGTGGCTACTCAGAATGAGGTCTGTCTGGGAACACTACTAATAATGCTCTGTCCTTCTGCTCTTGTTTAGGATGCCATTGAGGCCATTGCAGAAAGTGCTTTCAAAACTTCCCTCTACCCAGTTATCCTGTCCTTTGAGAACCATGTTGACTCGTGAGTATTCAGTGGTTGCTGGAATAGGGTCACATCTGGGAAACTCATGGAAGAGAATTATTTTTTTATTTTCTGAGTGGGGGGCAGAGCACAGCCTCTCCACCTGTCCTGAACACTTTTGTAATTGCCCAAGTGGCTGGTCCCAGGGGGCTAGCAAGGTGAAGTGCTGGAGCTGCAGTGTTAGGAGTTTGACTTGGAGGGATCAAAGGTGGTTGATACTGAAAGGTGAGTTACAAGGTGTAAAAGTGATAACTGAAACATTGAATCCCATTCTGCCACTCTCATTCAACCTTCCTCACAGTGCCTAACATAGGCGAGGTGATAGAACAGGGCAAATGCTATTAGTTCTGAAGAGGGGTTTCAGAGCATGAGAGAGCAGGGTGAGGGGAGACTAGGGCTTGACCTTTGTATGGGGTAGCAAGATATGCATGGTGGAGGAGGGCTGCTCATCCTCTTTTCCAGACTCAGTAGATTTATGTCTCTTGTTTTATTTTATTCTTCATTAGACCCAAGCAGCAGGCTAAGATGGCTGAATACTGCAGAACCATATTTGGGGATATGCTACTGACAGAGCCACTAGAAAAATATCCAGTAAGTGGAAGATGGGGGAACACTTTTATTGAGGAGAGGGCACTGAGCGTGCAGGGAACATTCTCTGGTGCTGTCTGGCTTTGCAACCTTAATGATAACACTGTGGTCTTTTGTGGCAAGGGCAGGGAGGCTTATGAAGGCATTAAAGTCAGTAAGCCTGGAAACAGAGGCAGTTAGAGGAGACAACTAGAAATGGGGGCCTGATTCAGGTCTAAGCTACCACCTTATGTGACACCTTCAACTTTAGAATCAGACCACAGATGAGTTGGGCATCTGAAATCTATGTGTGCAGGCATAGTCAGGTAAGTAAGATATGCAGTGGTATCTTCTGAATAGCTGAATGCGCGTCCAGATAAGTGATTGTACATGAAGCTGTCCTGTTTGCATATTACCTTTTTGTAACCCCTGGCACATTATTTCTACTGTGCCATAAATCTACATGGTGCTTTGCAGAAAAATCAAAAGAAAGTATCCATGTCCAAGGTATTTACAGTCCACAGTATGGCAAGACACAGCGGACATTGGAGGGTGAATGTGGCTAATAGCAACAGAATCATGCAAGCACACAATGCCTCCTGAGGAGAAACATGGTAGCCAGATGAGGCAGAGCACATGAAAACCATTGGTTTGTTGCATGGATACAGAAGAACATTTGGTTGGTCTTTCAGATGGTGTTGGAGGTAGGCAGATATGTGGCTGGAAAAAGAGCATGATACAAGCAAACACCAAGTTGGAAAAGTGTAGGCTGCAGATAGAAAAAGGTATAAAAATAGTGTAAAACACTGATGTAAAATTGACTGTCAGGTGGCAAGCATACAGAATGTGGATGGCAAAAGATGGTGCCACATGGAATCAGGTGGGTTGATGGAGATGTTGAAGGGTACAGGTGCATAACAATGGTGCAGCGTGCAGGAAGACAGGTAGATGGAGATGTGAACAGATACAGGAGGGCAGAGTGTAGGGGAAAGCTGATTCTTCTTGTTGGGAAGATTCAAAAGGACTTTTCTGTGTTGCAGCTGAAGCTGGGTGTTCCCTTGCCAAGCCCTCAGGATCTCTTAGGGAAAATCCTGATTAAGAACAAAAAGAACCAACCTGCACCTGATGATAGGCGGGACTCGCTGAAGAAAGAGCGGAGTGAAGCTACTGACCAGCCTGCCCCTGTGGATGGCAATGACACTGGTACAGTACCAGGGGTTGGGGACTTACTTGTGCAGCTCAGATGGGGCACCTGAGCCCTTTGAAGAAATTCCAAACCCTCCCAGTGTTATTGTCAAGAGATCTGATATCATACAGAAGTTCAGAAAGTGGAGGATGGTTAGATCTTCAGAATACAATTGTTTTCAGATACCATACAGCACTAATATTTATACCAGAGCCTTAAAAGATCACATTACCAGTACACTGCTTGGTTACCTGCCAGCCATTCTGCATTTCCTGAGGTGCACTTCCACATATACTGACTATTGAGTGCATGGACAGGCTATATTGCCCTTGATTGCTGTCTAAAAGCATCACTGAATGGTTCTAAGGCATCCAGCAAATTCACCATGGACATGTCATGGGCAATAAACAAAAATTCACTGAAACCCATGACCTTTTACTAAAATATTATTGGGGTGCCAGGATTGGACAGACAGACAGTTGGAGCCCTACTAGGTGCTGACAGCTTGCTGATGCTTCAGCCCTGTCATGGCTTCAGCCATGAGGGGCTGACCACCATTCCCTGTCCCAGGCTCAGATCATTGCTATGGTCCTAGTGGCTGTCCCAGCCTGGCTGCTGGTCCTGTGGTGCGGGCTGACCACGAGCTCCAACTTTGGCCCTGGGGGTGCTCTGGGCCCAGGCTAACAGCTGTTCCAGCTCCATTCCTGCAGTGGGCTGAAGCAGAAGTTGCAGAGGTTCTGTTAATTGCAGCATCCATGACAGAACTGGACCCTTACCTGTTTCCTAACCATAAAGGTTTTGAAGGCCTGTACAACCTGCATCTCCCCCAGATCTCATGTCTTTCATCATTTTTGCGCCTTATACTTGGAGTTCCGAAGACAGAACAAGTGATATTTTAGCCCATAGGGTCTCCGTGGTCCCATCACAGTAGGGGCACAGGCAGAGGGCTATTAGAATGAAGGAACAGCTACTCTGTAGAGCAACCAGGAATTAGGATCTATAGTAAATCAATCCCCAGATTTGTCTCATTAAGCATGACCCTTTGTGGGGGAATTAGGATTATGGCCTGCTCCTTATGGGGAAAGTCTAAGAAGAGAGGCTGAAGGCTTTGGATATGTGGCTAACTTAGGTACCGTTACTGTTATCTGGGGTTAAAGAGAATAGCAAGAGGAAGAACTGAACTACTTCGATGTGCCAGCCCACAGCAGTTCCTCTCCATATTTGGACAGAGCCATTAGAGCAATAGCCTATGAGTACTGATCCCTTTCTTGTTCCCAAGTTTGCACTGAGAGGGATTGCAGTTCAGAAAAGGGGTGTATTTCCATTGCAAGTGTAGGCAGCATTAGAGGACATGTCGACAATCCTTCATGATATGCTGTCTAAATGTGCTGCTTGGTGCACTGTCTGTGCTTAGTCTGGATGGGTCCTGTGACTGAAGAGAACCCAGAAGAGGAAGAGGAGGAATCTGGCAACTTGGATGAAGAACAGATTAAAAAGATGCAGTCAGATGAGGTAGTGTACCGCTGCACTTTTCCCCCTTGGGTCATTTGCCTTTTCTGGACAGAGGTCATGCCACAGTTTGCTTTGGGTCCCACCATCCTATTTGAGCTAAAGCACCCTCTTTCCTGCCCCTCACTCCCATGCTGAGAATCCATGCTCCACTCTAAACCTATGTTCCCTCTAAGCTGTGCACGTGTGCCCACGCACACAAGTCATGAAACCCGTGCACACAACAAAATAAAGAGCACATCAAAAATATTCAACAGTGCTAATATTTTTATGCTACTTTAAGAAGGCAGTTTCAAGTAGCATGTTTCAAATAAGCTTTTGTAATTTATAAAATCATTTCCATAACCATATCAAAATAAAATTTAGATATTATTTGCATCACAGACACCTGGTTTGTTGCACTCACAAGTTTGATCACACTCACTGAAGTGTGCACAGATTTGGACACTGGTTTCAAAAATTTGCACAAAAGAAATTTTGTGTGCACACAGCCTATGAAAAATTAGAGGGAACATTGCTCCAAACCAGGGCCAGGTTATCAAAGGGGCTTTAGAGGCTTAAGCCCCCAGCCTGCCCAAAAACCCTATGCAATAATCTGGTACCCTTGCCTGGCTCAGAACCAGCAGGGCGGGAGTGCTGAGTGCTCCTACGCTGCCAGTGCTGCAGTGGGGGGGGGCCCTGGGCCCAAAGCCGTGATCTGCCCTCCATCCCATCCCATCCCTGGGCTGCCTGGCCCTCTCCTGAGGGCAGGGCAGGCCAGTGTCTGCTTTTTTCACCTGAGAGAAGGGTAGGCAGGGCTGGCTGGCTTGCAGCTGGCAAGGCCTCTGCTGCTCCTGCCGTGGCCTTCTAGGCCCCACCACGTGCTAGTAACCCTCCCACCCCCCAGGCAGAGTGGTCAGAGTGAGACTGGGATGGGAGCACCCTCTGACCCCAGGCCCCCTGTCCCAGTGACAAGGGGGGGGGTGAGGCCAGCCCAGGTGTGGGGTCTGGGTGTGGTTAGGGGCAGTTGGGTCCCCTTCAGTGGGGAGGGCCCAGGCAGGGGGGGCCAAACTAAGGGAGGGGCCAGTCCAGTGCCCCTGGGCAGGTTAATCTGGCTCTTCTCCAAGCAACAGCCTCAAGGCCCAGTCCACACAGCTATTCTTATTGTACTTGTATGAGCCCTGCTAGTATACATCTTTGGACTGGGGCTCAGAGTCATGCCCTGAAATAGTGTAGACATAACCTTAGAGACCTCAGCTGTGAGTGTGTTGTTTCTGTGGGACCTGTCTCTCCATCTGTCTCTTCATTTTGCTTAGGGCACTGCTGGTTTGGAAGTGACAGCATATGAGGAAATGTCTAGCCTAGTTAATTACATCCAGCCCATCAAATTTGACTCCTTTGATAGCTCAGCTGGTAAGGAAGATTCTTGTCTCTTCACTATTATAAATGTTATAATTGAAAAGCAAGTCTGAAATGTCATCTATTGACCATCTCCAGCTCTTTTGACTGCAGCGTACTTGCAAATACTCTGTTGCACCAATCTGCTGGGTCATGCCCCTAAGATCTTGTGACATGCACTACTTTCATCACACATACCAAGTTCATCAAATTGTCAAATGTATTGTTTAAAAAAAAAAAGTGCGAGTACTCAGCCAGGGATCTGGGGCAACTGACGGCAGCAGCAGTAGGAACTGGGACCACATCACTGTGAACAAAAGGTGCTGGTACTCAATACCCCCTGAGTACCATTACAAAAAAAGCCCTGCTCAAACCTCCTACCAGTTTTGACTTGTGAAAACCCTGGCAAAATACTGAGCTTTGCCATCAATGCTCGGGTTCACTTGAACCAAAAATGCGAAGACAAACCCAGGGAAAGCAAGACAGCTTCTGCACTGATACCAAATAACCCATTGGTTGTACACATCTCTGCTATGTGAGCCCCACACCCTCTGTGAGATTATAAAGTGTGGTTTGGAAGTGAAAGAAAAGAGCTATAAATGTTGCTATATGTCTTCTATTTTTTTTTAAAAAAGGTGAACTCCTTAACACATCCTGCCCCTTTGCAAGCTGATCCTCTGGATATGTTCTACCAGTTCCTTTGGTGTGTGTAAATGGTGTGTAAATGTCCTTAAGGTGACATTTACCATCTCTGTCCCGGGTAAACCCAGCCCAAATCCTAACAGCTGAAATAAACCTTTAGGTGTCCTCCTTCAATCCCATTTCAGAGGGCCTTGCAAAGATAGAGGTGTCTTGATCTGATGATGGTCCCTGGGGAAAGGCATGGGTAAATAAGCTGGGTGTTTCTTGATCTGAGGCCCAGCATGAATGTGGCATGCTTTGATCATGGCGTATGGCAAAGTATGAATTGAGGTGCTGGGAGTGCCTGTCTTTTTAACTTTTTTGTCTTCTGTATTCTCAGAGCAGAACCGGAGTTACGTCATCTCCTCCTTCACTGAAATGAAAGCTTACGATCTACTGACTAAATCCCCTGTGCAGTTTGTAGAGTATCCTTTTTGCTAGAGGAGCTCTTAAGCAACATTTGTCCTGGGTATGTGGTAGAGACATTTTAACTGAAATATGAAAGTATTACTCCATTATGTAACCGCCTATCACTCGGATAAGCAATATGAAAATACACATTCCTATGAGCATTAGCATGGATCTTTGGGTAAGATAGAGGCAGCACCTTTGCTTCAGGGCACAGAAGCTTATACTCACAATCCACAAAAAGTACCAAGTCCATAGATAACTTGGAGAGCACAGACACTGTCCTATTATCTGGGGAACATGTAGATCATATTGGTCATAGAGATGCTGATATTATACCTGTTGTCTTCTAGTAGGTGTGGTCAGGAATACCAAAGGCTTGTTGCTAAGCATAGAGTACACCAGGTTACAGAGTGATGCAGGAAAGGGTTCTGACTTTGACACCATATCTTACAGTCTCTCATAGTTTATAACATGGGATGTTTCCAAGCACCCAGCAGTCCTTTCAGACATAAAGCAGCTCATATATTCCCAGGCCATTTGTGCAGCAATAGGCCACTCCAGACCTGTTTCCTATGAAGTAACTGAAGATATAACAAACGACAGATGAGCCGGATTTACCCCAAAGGAACCCGGATGGATTCATCCAACTACATGCCTCAGATGTTCTGGAATGTTGGCTGTCAAATGGTGGCCTTAAACTTCCAGACAATGGGTGAGTTGGAAATTGTCCCAGGCGGTGGAATTGTGTGCGCATCCCTCTCATTTCCCATTTCCCTCACCAGGATTTCCTCATACTGCTAAATGCTCCTGAACAGCTGTGCTGCTTTTTCTGCCCTTGTCCTTACCAAAGTCTACCTAACCCTGGATATTTCTCTTTTCCTGTCTGAGCTCTTCCCTGGCAGACAAAGCTGATTTTCATAGCACTGACAGGTTTAGACCAGCACCTGTGAACCTCACCCTCCCACACACTATACATGCAGTATCTTCAGAAATCATCTCAGGCCAGCCTCCAGTAATTTCATTCTTCAGAGGTGGGAAGTGTAGTGGTGGTGGGAGGCACAGCTACCCTTAGCCACACAAAGTGTTGATAGACAGCATGTGTTAGTATGCACAAGTACCTGCCATGTGGGGTGCTGCCCTTCACCATGCCCTAGGACAGTGTTTCCCAACCAGTGTGCCGTGTCACATAGGTGTGCCATCAGCTCTGAGCAAGTGTGCCACAAAATTTTTTGGAGAACTACTCTAAGAGCTCTGGGTTGGCTTATTGGCTCATGAATATTCATGAGTTCATTTAGAAAGTGTATGGTGGTGTGCCTCAACTTAATTAAAGGTAGCAAGGTGTGCCACAGCAGAGAAAATGTTGGGAACCACTGCCCTAGGAGTTTCCCTCCCTACTACTGTTTCCTTGATCTGGTGTAGACAGAAACAGGCTTCAGTATTTCCCCTTCCCTTGTCTGTTCGGGTTCTGCATGCCCAAGGTGAAGAGGTGAGGAGGAAGGGTCTCTGTTTCTCTTTCTTTCTCTCACATACACGAGAACTTAGAAGAGACAGAAGATGGAAGTCGAAGCTAGACAAATTCAGACCAGAAATAAAGTGCAGATTTATAACTATGAGGATAATTAACCACTGGAACAATTTACCAAGGGCTAGGTTATATCCTCCATCACTGGAAAGTTTAAATCAGATTAGAGATTTTTCTAAAAGATATGCAATAGTTCAAACAGGAACTGTGTGGGAGATATTCTCTAGCCTGTGTTACAGGTCAGACTAGATGAGATCACAGTGGTCCCTTTTGGCTTTGGAATCTGTATTTGGGATAGGGAAAGAAAAAGTGGGAGAGAGGGGAAGGAGAAGCACAAGTGGAGAGGGGATTGTATTGTGTATGGGGCATAGGAAAAATAAGGAGCAGAGAGTGAAGGAAGGAGGAGAGGGAAAATTTTAACAGAGGAGCAGCCAAACAGAGTGAAAGGGGGAAAACATGGGAAAGCTCAAGAAGGTATTCATTTTGCACATAGAAAAGCAGGAGCACTACAGTGAAGGTTCTGTACCTAGTTCTGCCACTAATTCAAGATGTGACCATCAGCAGGCCACTTAAACAGATGGGGAAACTGAGGCGCAGGTTAACAGCTGCTATGATACCCTTCCCAAAAGGATGGTGAGAAAAGTGCTCTGAGATCTTTGGATGAAAGATGCTACAGCAGTTTGATCTCTTACAGCTCCTTGGTACATACAGACCTTGCTGTGGCATTCTCGCCATAATGCCTTTCTCTGTTTCCCTCTGTTGATCTCCCTCAGATGTCCCCATGCAACAGAACATGGCGCTCTTTGAGTTCAATGGCTGGAGTGGCTACCTTCTCAAACATGAATTCATGCGTCGTCCAGACAAGCAGTTCGACCCTTTCTCTGTGGACCGCATTGATGTGGTAGTAGCAAGCACGCTATCAATAACGGCAAGTACAGACCTCTGTCCTGTTTCTCTACTAGCAGAGCTACACAGACACCACAGGGAGGTAACTGACACCTGTGGCACCTCTATTTACCATCCAGCAGGGCTCTTAATGGCATATGAACCCATAACTTCCTGCCAGGGAGTGTTACTATGGCAACCACCAGTCCATTCAGTGTTGAATCATGAAGTCAGAATCACATGAAAATAGAAAATTAGCATCGGCCACATGGAATAATGCAGGCCCTTGGTAGTGGCCAGGAGAAAGAGAGAGATGATGGGGGAAGTACCAAAGCACAGAGCCCAGGAGAAGGAATCGAGGAATGAGAGAGGCATGATATAGTAATGGACTGGAGGACAGCTGTGACCCAGAAAAAAGTGGAGACCGGCAACAGAAGAATTGACTCTGGAGAGGGTTTTACTAGCAGTTGCTAGTTTTGTTTCTATTTGTTCTTAGATCCTTTCTGGCCAGTTCCTCTCAGAGCGCAGCGTGAGGACCTATGTGGAAGTGGAACTGTTCGGTTTGCCAGGGGACCCAAAACGTAAATACAGAACAAAGCTGACATCATGTCCCAATTCAATCAACCCTGTATGGAAGGAGGAGGCTTTTGTTTTTGAAAAGGTAACAACACTCAGTAATAACTCAGATAAAGGACCGCTAAAGAGCCCAGTGAGTGTGACTGTTTTCCTTGGCCACACAAAGGACTCCTTTCTGAAGGTCTCAGGGGCCGTGTGTTCCTTTGAGAATTCTTCAATCTATAAGGATCTTTTCTGGAGATTCCAAGGGCCAGAGACTCCAGCAAACACAAGTTCCTCTATAGGTGAAGGATCGTTAGGGGCCTTTTCAGAGACCCCAGGGCTCGAAATACTCCTCTCTGAGCATTTTGAATAGAATTTGCTAATCAAATGAGTTTTGAGACTCTCCAGCCATGAGAATGCAGAAGAGGTGAGAGTAAATATAACCCTGTTGCTGCATCTAAGATGAGAGGCCCAGTTTCAGGGAGAAATGCCCAAATAGTGAAAAATTCTCAAGTGAGTCAGATCATAGAATCCATAGCACTTTGCCTGGAAGAACTGATTTAGTTGAGTTTAGAGGAAGTAACAGCAAGGTAATAATAATGGACTTACACAGCACTTTTACGTGTTTGTCTTCACAATGTCCTTGGAAAACCAGGGGAAGCTTTCACCATCTCGTGAAATGAGGTGGGTATTATTTCCATTGTACAGGATGGTCATGATGAGACACAGAAGTGCCTAGTAACTAGCCGAAAGCCAGAATAAGAACTCAGAAGCCTCCTGAATCCCAGCCTGGAGCTCTTTCTTGTACACTAAGCCATCCCCAGGCAGCTCTTATTAGAAGTGAGGTAGTGGGGTGAGAGATTTCCCCATGTTTTACTGGCTCTTGGGTTTACAGTTTTACTTAGTGAAGCTCATTTCCTGTTCAGAGTCATAATAAGGCACCTGTGACTTGAGCTCTTATGCTTTTCTTCCCAGATTATGATGCCAGAGTTGGCTTCTCTCAGAGTTGTGGCTTTGGAGGAAGGAGGAAAGTTCATTGGTCAGCGCATCATTCCCATTATTGCTGTGCATTCAGGTAAAGTCAGGCTTTACTGTGAAAATTGTGCTCTTCATCAGTGTTCTTACACTGTCCTTAGCTTCCTCTATATGCTATTCCCCAGTGTTTGAATCTAAACTACTAGACTGATTTGCTGTTACAGTGTGACCTGACCTATGATTTACACTTCTCTGCATTTATTTTCCTCCCATTCTGGAAGTTCCACATCTTCAAAGCACCTGAGGAAGTGTGATTTTCTCCCACGAAAGCTTATGCAATGAATAAATTTGATAGGCTTTAGAAATGCCATGGGACTCCTTGTTTGTTTTACAGAAATAGACTAACATGGCTACGTCTTTGGAACTTTACTATCCTGTGATCAGTTTACTGTAGTGTACAGTGTTAACCTGAGCTATGCTGGGGGTTGGTGTTAAGGAGGTGAACCTATGTGTTGAGCAGGGTAGCTGTGTTAGAAACTGTGATCCAAAGGGCAGTGGTGCTATCTCTGGGGATGAAGGGAGATGTTGCGTTGTCCTCTCTTCAGCACAGGAGATCAGTGATTGTTGCATTCTATTGTCTTGTGTTTGAGGGAGTCAAGCAGCAGAGACCCTCCAAACTCATTCACTAGAACCTTTGTTTAACCCATAATTCCCTGATATAAGCACCTTCCCTTTCTCTTCCACTTCACCCTCAGACCACTGCATTTCCTATTGGACATGGAAGGGTGAGGGGGCACACACTCTCATTCTCTTCTCCTCTCTATTGTCAGGTTATCACCACATTTGTCTTCGCAGTGAGAGTAACATGCCACTCACTATGCCCTCCCTCTTTGTGTACCTGGAGATGAAGGACTACGTCCCTGACAATTGGGCAGGTAGTGTATATATAGTGCCTGATGTGGTGTATCCTCTGGCGGAGCAGGAGCCTTGATTCCAAACTGCTGACATATTGAAATGACTGGAGATGGCTGACTCTGTCTGTGAGCTGGGATGGTTTTGTTTACCAAGTAGAGAATCACCCAGGTGTAATGACTTGACTTTGTTAGCACTTGCCTTTCCTACTGCAATGTTTCTCATCCTTGCTAGTGTATATATACCTCCTAATTGTAGTTTCTACTTCATGCATATGGTGCAGTCCATGAAAGCTGGTAGCCAAAGAAATCTGTTAGTCTTTAAGGTACCACAGGACTTCTGTTGTTTTTGCTTTACACAGACTAACATAGCTACGCCTCTGGAACTTATCACCCTAGGTTGTGGGACTGGCAATCTCACACAGTGAGGTGATGGTGGAACTGTCCTCAGTTTGGAGATGAATTACACACAAAACACAGGAGATGAGGGTGACTGTCTCTATAAGAGTGTCCTCTACTGCCTGCCATTCTGGTTCTGCCAGTTGCTCACAGGTCCCACCAGTCCTTCCTAGGCAGTTCTTTCAACAAAAAATACCACCTGCCCCAGTCAGGGCACTTTTACTGATCCACACTGTTGCCTCCTCACCAATGTTCCCTCTAAGCTGCGTGGTTGCGCAGCCCCCGGTGCTGCCTGGTGCAGGGAACACTGCCAGCCACACACGGCTGGCAGCTGCAGTCCCTGGCTGGAGAGCGACTCTGAGCTGGGAGTTTAAAACTCCCACTCAGAGTAAGCGCTCACTGAGCATGCGCAGACTCTGCACGTGCTCAGTGAGAGCTCCTCCGGCCGGAGGAACGGCCGGGGGACACGCCCCATGGCTCCAGCGGCCAGGTAAGGGTGCCCTAACCACCCCCCTTCCAATTCCCAAGGGTTGAAACAGAAGTAATTCTTACTTACTTACTCTTGGCATATATATGTCACTCTTCATTTTTTCATTTTGACTATTCTTTCTATCGTTGTATGAAAACGTTTCAGTGGTGCGGCCCTCTCAGGCTAACATACTAGTCCTCATGCAGTCCTTGTGGTGATTTGAGATTGAGACCCCTGCCTTAAACCCAGCCATGCATGAGCCTTGCCTCCAGGCAGTGCTCCTTTTCAATCCTGAGTCCCTCACTCCTTAGCTCCAAGGAGAACTGGCTGAGCTAATGCTTCCTTGGCAGCCCTTCTTCCTAAATTTATATCACCCGCACAGCCTCGAGCGTCACCCATCTGGGACTGAGAGCTCATTAATCAGCCAGAGGTGTGCCCTCTTTCAGACTAAACTGGCCTGCCTCAGGAGCCAGTCACTAGTCATGGGGCTGATCCTGGTCCTATTTCCCCTTTTCCAAGAGACCAAGCATCTTGTGACTAGGAAGAATCCCAGCATGAAGTATGGAAATGTTTTTCTGGTACTAGTCTGAGATGCTCTCTGCCTTAGAAATGGGATACATAAACAGCAGTGAAATAAAGAGGAGTCCTAGGAAAGAGTGGGAAGTGGAAATTCCTCTTTGGAACTCAGAGGGGAAGATCTCACCTGGGCACGAACAGGGCTGTGCAAAACTCTGCAGCTTCACTCTTCAGAACTTTCTGCAAATATCTCCTTTAGTTCTGATCTGTGGGGAAAACAAACAAATTAAATCACTTCAAATTCCTGAATCCTAATGAATCCCCCAAAACTCAATGTGAAACTCAGTCAAAATCTTGAATTTCACATTATTTCACAGCAGAATCATAAATCAGTTCAGATTTACACAAAATTGGGCTGAGGTTGGATCAGAAAGTTAATAGGATTTCGTAAACCTTTCAACAGCCTTAATGTTAGCTTCATATTTTGGCACATCCCATGCTTTTCGGCTTCACTGCAAACATTTTGCGCACCTCTAATTAGGGCTGAGGTACACAGAGTAACAAATGGGAAAACAGTGGGACAAAATGGCAGTTTCTCTCTGTTACTTGCATGGGAACTGTCATCAAAATGAGGTTGAAATGAAAAGATAGCACAGTGGGCAAGGAGCTATCTGAAAAGGGTGAGAATAGGGAGAATGGGAATGCAGCCTGGTATAAGTAAGGGAGTGAGGGATTTCCTCAGACTGCAATACATCTTTAAGTCACTTAGTGTGGAGAATGGACATTCCCAAAAATAGCATATGAGTGGCAGGGAAATAGGAAATGTGATGAGTCCACTGACAGTTGGAACCTATTCTTTGCTTCCAGATCTGACTGTTGCTCTCTCCAACCCAATCAAGTTCTTTAATATCCAGGACAAGAGATCAGTGAAACTTAAAGAGGGCAGCACAAAGGTGAGTGTTTCTACAAGTTTCACAACATGTGTTGTGGATTCAGTCTGAAATGATTCAGGAGGCTTCAGAGGTGTCACTGGCACCGGGCACCCCGGGGCATGTGTCCCGAACCCCAGCGCCGGTGCCCTGGATCTCCGGCCCAATTGGGCTGGGGATCCGGGGCCCAGCCGCTGGCGGCCACGGTTGATCCAGGGCCCAGCCACCCGCGGCCACGGCAGCCCCGTCTCCGGCTGCGCATGCGGGGCCCAGCTTTCCTGCGGCCGCTTCTGTCCCCGTCCCCCACCGGTGATCCGGGGCCTGGCCACGCATGCCAGTGGCAGCTCCATCCCCCTGCTGGGGATGCAGGACCCCACTGGCCACGGCTGCTTCCGGCCCTGGCCCCAGCTGGGGATGCGGAGCCTAGTGGCATGTGGCGCTGCGGCAGCACCTGGCCCTGGCCCTGGCCAGGGGGTGGGGCCTGCAGGCTTGGGGCAGGGCCTGGGCCTGTGCCCCAGGTCCCTCCCCTGGCCAGCGACACCCCTGGGAGGCTTGCCTTCCTCACCCTGTCAGGAGCAAGTAAACTGTAGAGGTAGTTTAGTCCGTGAGGGGTGGGAGGGCATTCATTGTCTATTTCTGAAAGCTTTGTCTAATTCCTTCAAACTATGAATAGCTCATAAACCACCAAAGGGAAGCTTGTCTGATGGTAAGGTCATGCCCACAAGCTAAGTGTATTGGTGTTGGGCTCCTAGGAGGCGTCATTGTCTTAAATAGGAAAGCATTGTACTGTTTCACTCACCAGCTTTGCTATGATTTATGCTTGCATTGATTGGTCTATTAGTCTCCACATCTGCTTCCTGGGTCTGCGTCATTATAGCATTGATTCCTGTCTGATCTTTGTTTTAGGGGCCTGACATGCAGAAGAACCTTACAGCAGCTCAGAGCAATGGGATATCAAATTCCACCAGGACCTCTAGCTCCTCCCCTTCAAATGGACCTGCAGGTAAAGCTGGAACCAAAAGAATGAGGAGGGATATGTATATTGTGAGAATGTTGAAAGAAGGGGGTTGCAGTGGAATCAGAGCTTTTCACCTTGAGGGCGCCTGTTTAAATTCTGGCATCATTTAATACTGAGCAAATGTTGCTACCATCCAGTCACTCCTTAGGGGGGAGTGTGTGAAATGGGTGGGTGATTTCATTCCTTTTCCCAATTTATAATACTGTAAAAATCACCATCGGTTAGCACAGGTGCTCAGCTCAGTAGATTAAAACATAGGTCCAATGAGCATGGGAACAGAACTCTCTTCTTAGTGGTTGCTCCGTGTCAGGGTTGGAACATACAGGTGCAACACCATGGATGAAGATTACATTGCTATTGCTTCCACTATACTGTTCCTGCAGTTCTGATAAATAGGTTTGTTCATGTCCCACGACTGACGGTGCAGCACCTTTCATCACCACTAGATTCACAACAATATAATGTTGTGGAAAGGGGAAGAGATAAGGTTAAAAGGGAAATACATAACTGAGGGTGAGATGGTTCATTAAGTAAATTATCAGCATGAAATAAAGAAATTTCTGTAGATTAACAAATTGAGCTCCAGCCTTCATACCTTTTCTTTCTTATGGTCAGTTATCCAGATCTAGCCGTGGGTGTACGAATTATAGCTGTTCTTTAGGCTGTGTTCTCACACAGCCAGTTATTTTGATATGGTTGTTTCGCAACAACCGTATATCGAAATAATGCTTATTTCGAAACACCTTATTTCAAATTAACAAAATGTTAATTCGAA
>ML681963.1:82224430-82252909 GCA_007922195.1 Podocnemis expansa | reverse complement strand
TTGTTTCGAAACAAGTTAAACCTAGTCTGTGGGCGAAACAACGTTGTTTCGCAATGGTTGTTTCGAAACAACGCCGTGCGAACGTGCTGTTTCGAAACGACGGTGAGTCGTTTCAAAATAACTGTTGTCCGGAATCGCTATTTCGATTCCAGCTTTTTTTCCTTATTTCGAATTAACATTTTGTTAATTCGAAATAAGTTGTTTCGAAATAAGCGCTATTTCGATATACGGTTGTTTCGAAACAACCGTATCGAAATAACCCACTGTGTGGGAACACAGCCAAAAAGCCTAATTCTCTCATTTACTCTATTTTTACATGGGTCTAAGCCCATTGACTTCAACTGAATTACTCCTGATTATGTTAGTGTAAGTAAGAAGAGCGTTAGTTCCAGAGGTCCTAGTGAACAGCAGAATATGAGCTATTCTGAGCAGACTGAATTAGGCTGTGAGCATGCAGATTGTTGTTCCTGGCACATACATTTTTGTAATGGTTTTACAGTTAGAAATTCCAGTGGGCTTCCTTGCCCTTTGCCGGGTAACTATTTCACATCCAGGTTGAAATGGCCATTGTCAGGTTCAAGACCTGACAATCCTGGAATTTTGAGGGAAGGTCAAGACCATCCAAATCCTCACCAGCGCTGGGGCCATGAAAAGTATCATGATGGATTTAGTAAATGACTTGGTTCCAGTTACTGGCATCTCAGGGCTGGTCTTCACTGATGTCAGCAAATTTGCTTCCATCAGTTTGAATTTCCTGATTGATTGCTTGGGTTTGTGAAGACCCACTCAGCCAATCAGAAAGTTCAGTTCTGGACCACAACCCTGGCAACCAGCTAGTGTGGACTCAAAGGGAGGCCCCCTCAGCACAGTGGACAAATCAGGAGTGGGGATTCGAACTGAGGTATGCAAGTTATTTTAAAACAAACGAGTCCTGTGGCACTTAAAGACTAACAAATTTATTTATTGCATGAGCTTTTGTGGTAGAAAATCCCACTTTGTCAGACACTTTGAAGATGGGGGAAGACTGGGAGTTCCCTCATCTTCAAAGCATCTGACAAAGTGGGATTTTCTCCCACGAGAGCTCACACAATAAACATATTTGTTAGTCTTTAAGTGCCACAGGACTCCTTGTTTGTTTTACTGAACTAGACTAACAAGACTGCTCCTTTGGATCAAGTTGCTTTAAGTTACTTGTGTATCCAGTTCAACTGCTGCTGTAAAGGGCAGGCAGTGTAGGCCTGCCCTCAGTGTTCCTTACATATATATTACTTTTCTAAGCCCTATTTCATGAGGTGCTGATTGCCTCTTTTGAAGATCTCTGTGCCACAAGTCCCTCTGAAGCTAAGCTGAGGGCATTCAATATCTGGCAAGACTGAGCCCTTACCTAAGTTTTGTTGTATTGTATCTCAATATTGATGAATGTTACTCTTCAATGATCAGCTCAGTTGATCCCTGAGTTCCTTCTGAGACTTTTTGCAGCTTCTGGGTATAATGTTGCTCCCCAAAAAGCAAAAATGACAGCAAGGGTTCTTGGGATAGCAGTATATATTCTCTACTCACAGCATCCCTTATCCCCGTGCAAGCAGAGATATTACCAACTCTAGCATTCCAGTCAGAGTGGAAATGGAAGGGAGCCCCATCTCTCCCTTCTCCACTTTCAGCCCAGAAGCAGGGTATGAACAAGAATCTCCTTTGTGGTTTCAGGAGCTATGGCCCCGGAGAAGGAAGAAACTAAAAAGGAAGTTGAAAAAGATGTTGCAGGTAACTACACCCATATTACTCTAAAGCCACTTTTGTGGCTCCCCTATCCTCCGCGAAGGGGAGACCCTTTCATTATTCTGCATAGTTTAGATTAGCTTCAGGACTGCTCTACTTTGTGCTCTGCTGCCTTTGGCCCCAATGGGACATTGCAGCAGCTGTGAATAGCTGAAGCACAGCAGCACTTCAGCCATGCTTAATACCGCCAAGCTTGCCCTCAACTCACACTCTGCACCTGAGGCTCCTATGGGGGCAGCAGAGAGCCAACATGGACAACTGCACTGAAGCCAGGGAAGCCTCTATGTTAAAAAATTTCACAGAGGTCAGAACTGCTGACTTTTAAGAGCCTTTTAGACTGGCAGAACCAGCACAAGTAGGGCCACAGGAAGCTTGAGAACCCCTGAGGACTTGAGCCCTCCATCTGCTGATTTAATGCATTGATTATTTGCCTATTTGTTTGCATCATAATGCTCTGTGATAAAACCATTATGCAATATTAACATCAAAATAAAAAATCCAACATGCCTGAATATACCGCAAAATAGAATGAAGGGGATTGGCACGAGGATGAATCCACCTTCTCTCTGTCAAACCACCCCACTGGGATCAATTACCATATAGCTGCCATCCATCTACCGCAAATTTTCACACATCAGTTACAACTAATTACTCAAAAAATAAAGGATATTCATAAATTTAAATACTTTGTTAGGATGGCATTATGATTGTTTAACGCAATGATTCTCAAACTATTTATGTCTTTTCTCCCCTTAGCAGTAATGGAATCAGTATATGCTCCCCCATTCCCTACACCAGGGGCCAGGAGCTGAGGCAGGGGCCAGGGCCTCAGCCAAGACTATGGTCAGGGACCAGGGAAGGAGCTGAGAGGCCATGGCTGGATTGGAGCTAGGGATTGAGGGGCTGGATGGCACTCCCTCCCTATCCCTTATAGAGCTGACTGAGGCCTTGCCACAACCCCCTAGGTTAGACACACACGCATGCACACACACACGTTCTTCTGTGCTGTCTTGGGGGCCATGCCCCAGAGTTTGGGGCCACTAGTTTAAGAGTATCTGTTAATATAGCAAATATCTAAGTCAGAAGTTAGAAGGCTGTAGTTCAAAAAGCCTAATTTTCTGACTCAACCATTTGTGTTTGCACTTTATCCCTGAATCTCCTCACTTTCAAACATTCACTAGAATGAAAGTTCTGTGAGTTCTCTCATTCCCAAGGGAAAAACCATTACTTTCCTTAGCACCCAAATGACACACACTAGAGTTCTAGTGACTTGATGCCCAAAGATAATGGAGTCTCAGTGACATTTCCTTGCATCCTTCTTTATAATCCTTCATTCATTTTCCACAAGAGGAGCTATTTAGCATCCTTTTCTCACACTTTGGAGAAGATGTCGTACATTAGAACTACATGTCATACATTATTCCCCAGACAATGTTAGAGTACACTGATTATAATGGTTTCTGTTCACAGAAGAACCAGTAATATGATAGCACTCTTTTTATCCATCCCTGTATTTGCCAGTTTGTCTAAGCTTGTGCGATACTTATTGTTGTGAATTTGTCTTGTGTTTCACAATATCCTGATGTGTCCTTCAGGACATCCTGATGTTGACCATCAGGACAAAATACAGAAAACTGGCAGCTCTACCAGTGTGTACCCAGACTATGAATCAACTTGTTGCTTATTGCAGTGTTTAAAAACAGCCTAAAACAAAAGGAAATTGGAATATGGAAAGAATGTCTGCATGACAGCAAGATAGATGGGTTATACAGCCAGCCAGGACTCTTTATCCTGTATTTTAGAGCTCCAAACAGCCAGCCTTGAGGAACTGCAGAAGATGAAGCTTTTTATGAAACTGCTGAAGAAACAGGAGAAGGAGCTGAAGGAGCTGGAAAGAAAGGGGAGCAAGCAGAGGGAAGACCTGCTGCAAAAATATTCAACCCTCTTCTCAGAGCTGGTCACCCAGGCTGGCAGAAAGAAAACGCTAACCTCTGGGAAAACCCAGAAAAAGAAAAGGTAAAATAAGGCATAAGAAATCTCCTGGTGTGCCACATGACACTCAGGAGGCTTTATTAACTGCTTACACAGAAGGAGCTAAGTGCTTCCCTCATTAAAACATGCATGAGCCGCGCATTTCCCCCCACCTCATGTCTAGTCTCCAAAAGAGAGACATGGAAGGGGTTGCCTGTCACACATTTCCAAAGCTGTGCAAGGACTTGCACATTCCTTTCTGAGGGGTATGCAAGAGGACTCTCTGATATGGTGGAACATGTAGAGTGGATCAGAGGTGGCCTTTGGCAATTGGGGGCCCTAAGCGAAGGCTTTTTATGGGGCCCCCTATGGACTCCCAATGCCACCCTCACAGGGGCTCTGGGGCCCTGTTGCTGCACTAAACGCTGCCCCACAGGGGGGCAGGGGAGAAGCAGGGGCCGCAGACCACCAGGTCCAAAAACTTTGCTGCTCACTGGCGGGTGTACCGGCCAGACCAGCCTCTCTCCAGCAAGGGTGAAGCAGTGTTTCCCGCCTGCTCCCAACCGTCCATGCCTCCCCAGGGGGAGGGAGGAAAGCTGCCACCGTGGTGCTGTGGTCTGCCAGGAGTGGGGCCCCCTGGAGCGGCCCACTCCAAAGAGTTTGGGACGCTTTGTCCCCGACCACCCCAGGTCTGGAAGTGGCCAGAACTCTTCGGAGCACACCGCTCCAAGGGCCCCACTCTAAGCAAGCCGCAGCACTGCACCAGCTGCTTTCCTTCCTCCCCTGGGGAGGCGTGGCCGGCTGGGAGTAGGCGGGGAGCGGTGCTCCGCCGCTGCTGGAGAAAGGCCAGTCTGGCAGGTGGGTGGCAAAGCTTTTGGACCTGGTGGTCTTGCCACCGTCTGCCTCCCCACCGCCCCACGAGCACACAGGTGAGTGAGGCAGGCAGTGACTATGGCCACTGCCTGCTTCGCTTACCCCAAAAGCCACCTCTGGAGTGGATTATTTTCTTCTCTGCCATAAGCACTGCTCTGTATTTGATGTCACAGGAGCTTGACGGTAGAAGAGACCAGTGCAGGAGGGAGTTCTGCAGAGACAGCAGAAAACGCTGACAGCAGAGTATTGGAGCTGAAGGAGAAGCTGGAAATGGAGCTAATGCAATTGTGGGAAGAGCAGTATGATGAGATTCGGAAAAAGAAAGAGCTGCATGCCACAGAGGTATGGACTGCATGCATACTTCTCCTGAGTACAGACAGACAGGGATGACGAGTGTCACAGTAAGCCAGGCTACACCTTCCCTGACAGCTACCATAAGAGCATGCTCCTCAACCTGAGCGCTAGTCACAGGGCCTGGTCTTGCTCCTGTTGGAATCTGTGCATTTTCTGCACTGGACTTCAGTGGATTCAAGATTAGGTCTATATACATGGTGCCATCAGACACAACGCATACCAAAGAATGCAATTGGTAGATAAAGTGCCTTCAGATGCAGTGCCACTCACAGGAAAAGTGAGTGGTTGTCAGAGAGGCAATAACTGAAGATAGATCATTGCCCAAATACAGTGACAGCCAATGTGTCATCCACAGCCTGATGATTGCCCACAAGTACAGTGCAACACAGAACTCTAGTGTAACAGAGGCACTTGTGTCTGCTCACACAAACAAAAGGGTAGGAACACACACACATGGCATACCCTACAAATGTGTGACATGACACCCAGGGACAATTCCACCAAGGGAGCCCTGATGCAACCTATCCACACGGTGTTGCCCACATACACATACCACAATTTGCAGATGCAGTGTCACATTTCCAAAAAAACCCAACACTGATTAATTGACTGCTGTAAATCAATAGCAGGTGAGGTCATTGGTGGGTGAGATAAAACTCAATCTGTTAAATCCTGACAGTGTACTTGTTTTCTGATCCCTTAAACAGCAAATTGCCAAACTAATAGAGGTAGCAAGGGAGAAGCAGGCATCTGAGCTGAAGGCACTGAAGGAATCCTCTGAAAGGTAAACTGTGAGCAATAACAGAGCAATAATACATAAATCTTACTCTGTATCTTCATTGGCACACCACAAGGCACTGTACTGAGCTGGGTAAGCATCATTCTCTATCATACAAATGGGGGTGCTGTGTGACTTACCCAAGGTCATGCAATGAGTAAGTGGCAGAGATGGGGTGCAGCATGTTTCATCTTTGAGAACAGAATCAATAATGTTAGAGCTGCTCTAGCTGGCCAATGCTCTATTTTATGCTAATAGCAGCTTGGGGTTATTGTACAACAGGTAACTATTGTCTATAATATGATTATAGCTTGTGGCTCTGGGCACATGTGCATTGCTTTATCAGATCAGACCAATGACTTCCTAGTTCAATATCCTTTCTCTAACAGTGTCCAGTATCAATGCTTGAGAGCATGGGTGAATTTTGGAGCTTCCCTTAGGGAAGGCAACTCTGTGGCTGACCCAGGCCCTCCGCATTACCCCCTCCCCATGCACCACCCCGAGCCATGCCCCCACATGCTCAGCACCTCCTTCATCCCCCCACCCAGCATTTACTGTCCATCAGTCAGGGCTGTCCTGGGGGGGGGCGGGGGGGGATGATCGCCCTGGGCCCTATGGTTCTAGGGGCCCCATGCTGTCCTGACAAGCAGGGCAGCACGGGGCCTGCACCACTGCCACCCTGAAGCCAGGGACCAGGCCAGCCAGCCAAAAGCAGCGCCCGGCTCAGCACCCCCAGTCCTCCCTCTGCCACACGTGGTGCTTTCGGCTCTGTGCCAGAGCAGCGGGGAGGAGGCAGGAGACAGTGCTTTGAAGCATCTGATGAAGTGGGATTTTGTCCTATGATAGCTCATGTGAAAAATAAATCTGTTAGTCTTTAAGTGCCACAGGACCCTTTTTTTTTTTTTTTTGCTGGACTAGACTAACATGGCTGCCCTTTGGAATTTGGTAAAAACTCATTCACACTTTATTTCTAACAGCCTGTGTGGACCTCACTGGTAACCTGAAACTTCCAAAGCTGGGCTGGGCTGTCTGTGAGCATAATTATCACCTAATTTAGACCTATGGGCTGCTATTGTTCTGTGTCTATTGCTGTCACAGATAGCTTGCTCCTGCCTTTGTTTTACTCAGGGATTAAAGTATAATTTGGTGGGCCCCAGAACCCTCCCACATACATGGGTGGGACCCACTCCTGCCTACTCCCCACCCCAGCTCCTGCCCCCCAAATGCCTTCCCCCACCCAGCCATTGCCCCCAACCCAGCTACTGCCCCAATATCCATTCCCCTGCCTCCAAAATCCACCCTGTGCCCCCAATACCCACTCCCCAGCATGAGTCGGGCTGCCCAGTACTCAATCCCATTCTGAGCGCCAAAAGAGGCAAAAAGGGGTAACCTGTGTATAAACTGAGGTCACCTTTTGGCCTTGACCCCTAACTCCCGCACCCAGCACCACTGTCTTCCCCCGGAGTTCCCGACACCCTCCCTAACTCCCAGGCCCCTGCCACTGCTTTTCCCCTGTCCCCCACTGCTCTCTCTACTTCCTGCTGCACCCTGCTCTGTCCATTCCCCCTGCTGTTCCTTGCTTGCCACTGCCTTCTCCACTCCCCGCTGCTGTTCCCCTGTTCCCCAACACCCCTTCTGCCCCTTTCTCTGTCACCCCCCAACCCCTGCTGCCACTTTTCCTGGCCTCTCAGACACACCCCCAACCCCCGGGCCCTGCCACTGCTTCCTTGGCCTCCCTGAACCCCACCCCAAACCCCAGGCCAGCCCCACTCCAGGTCCCCCTTACCTGGCCGCTCCAGATGCCAGGGTCCCCTCCTAATTCCAACCCCAGCCCAGGCCCACTGCCTAAGATGGCCGTTCCAGCCACCCTGGAGCTCCAGCCTGGAGCCTGCCCAGTGAAACTCTGGGCTGAGGCTGTCTACCGTATTGACCTGTCTATAAATTGACTGCCAGTTTTGAAGGCAATTTTCAGGCACAAAAATCTCAGCTTATACAAGAGTATATAGGGCATACAGCCTGTGCATGCGCAGGCTGGCCAGGCATGGCTTCCCACTCCCCCTACCTGCCGAAATGCGCAGCAGAACGTCGTTCCGAGGCCTTCTATTTTTAGGGGCCCAGTGTTTGGGCCCCTAAAAATAGAAAATGGAACTGGAATGCTGCATTCCAGGGCCTGCAATTTTAAAATGGTGGGCCCAGGAATGCAGCATTCCGGTACCATTTCCTATTTTTAGGGGGCCCAGAATGCTGAGCCCCTAAAAATAGTGGGCTCTGGAACAGCATTCCAGGCCATTCTGGCCTCCTTTAACCCCTGGTTTTACTGAACTAGACTAACAGGACAGCCCCTGTGGAACTTTCAGATTAAGCACGGGTTCTAATGAGTTCACTTTGTTGCGTCCACAAACTGAGTGTTTGGTTTATTTTCATGATCGAAAGCAGTGGTTCCCAACCAGTGTGCCAGCGCACACTAGTGTGCCACGGCAACCCCCAGAGTGTGCTGCGAGCATTCCAGAGAGCTGGAGGTGAAGTTCCCTCTCTGCTCAGGCCAGCCATGTGGGCTGTGCAGGCCTGGGAAAAGGCAGGGCTTAAAGTAAGGGGGAAGGCACCAGAACACAGTTCCAGGGCCCCCAATTTTTAGGCAGGCAGCATTCTGGTTCCCCCTAAAAATAGAGGAAGGCACTGGAACATGGATTTCCAGGGGTCCCCCTAAAAATAACAGGAGCAGCTGGAAGGCAGCGTTCCAGTGACTCCACCTTAGGCCCAGCCAGCAGAAAGGGGTGGGAGGCTGGGAGTGTGTGAATCTCCCCATGCAGGGTGGAGCAGCTTGTGTCAGGCAGCCTGCAAACAGCCCAGGTAAGGGCTTTGGGGGAGCTGGTGGGGGTTATGTGGGGCAGGTGTGCATGTGTAGCAGAGGTGGGTAGGAGTGGCTGTGTAGCAGAGGGTGTGTAGCTGGGGTTATAGGGTGGCAGTTTGGTTGTGGGGGTGTGTACCTGGGGAGTAGGGTGGCTGTGTGTGTTTGGGGGTGTAGCTGGGGGCTGGAGGCCTAGTTTTGGCCCCTGCAGGCAGCAGGGGGCGGGGGGGGCAGGACGGGACCCACTGTGATGGGAGGGAGCAGCAGTGAGGTGAGGATTTGCCCTGGGTGGCGGGGAGCCAATGTGGAGAAGGGGGAAGTGGTGTGGCACCATGCTCCCGTGCCCTACCTTCCCACTCCCCAGGTTCCCCCCATCGCCCCACAAAACCACTCTTGCTCTCCCTTCCTCTCTCCTCTCTTGTGCTGTCCACCCCCATGGCTGCCCTTGTCCTCTTTTGCCATCCCGCCCTGCTGTGCTCCCCACACTCACTCCTGCCACTGCACACAACTCCTGCTCTCCCCTGTTTTACCACCCCTGCTCTGCTACCCCTACTACCCCACATAGGAGCATTGCTGAAACACTGTGCCATGGTTCATGAATATTCATAAGTAATTTAAGTTAATTTGAATATTCATGAGGTTTTTTTTTAATGGTGGTGCCTCGAAAAATTTGAAGGTATCAAGGTGTGCCACGGCAGAGAAAAGGTTGGGAACCACTGATCTAAAGAGCTGTCAGGCTTACACCCTTGCTATTGCCTCTGTAACAAACTTCAGGCAGAGAGACAGAGCCAGGAAAGATGCTTTTGCAGACTATGCCTAATGCTTTCCCACGAGGAAGGAAGACAGGGAAGGATGTTGGGGAGTGAGGGAGGCGCTATGGGAAAGATGTTTGGGGAGGCTGTGCCTCCCCCTGCCTACAATAAAATCCACCCATGCATGAGAGGAAGATGCAGGAAGTGCCACAATGGGCATTTATCATTTTAACCATTGGAACAATTTATGAAGGGTTGATGTGGATTCTCCATTACTGGCAACTTTTAAATCAAGATTAGATGTTTGTCCAAAAAGATATGCTGTGTTCAAAAGGAATTATATTGGGGATGTTCTGTGGCCTATGTTATGAAAGTCATCAGGTTAGATGATCACAGATACCTTCTGGCCTTGGGATCTGTGAATTTATGAAGTAAGATCCTCATAGGGGAAATTCTTACTTACCTCAGACAGTTAGTGATTGTCTTATGTCCTGAAACATGAAGATGTATATATCTTTATTTTTATCCAATTTAAAGTAATTGAAGGTATTTGCATTGTCAGTATAAATGTCTGACTCCTACTAAGTTGTATTACGTAGCATCTTGTAGAAATGAATTGCATGGGTTTTTAATTAGAGCTTGTGTCAAAAGTGTTTTCATTTATCGTGTTTAAATTTACCACCTTTCAGTTTCGGGAAATAATGTCCAGGTCTCTTTCCTCAGGGGTTATAGTTAATTTAGAATACAACAATGTGAATAAGTAACTCAAATGATTACTTCCACTGTGCATAATCTCACATTTGTCAGCACTGAACTGTGCTCTCTGAATTTCTTTAGCTTTCTTTAGTCTTATCGTTTAGTCATAATTCTGTGTCACATGCAAATATTGCCAACTAACTATTCACCGTCCTTTCCGGACTATTAACAAATGTATTAAATAACACTGATTCTAGTGCAGAACATCGGGTACCCAATTCCTAATCTTTTGACATGTTAAAAATTGACTGTTTATTCTCGTTCTTTTCTGTCTCTTAGCTAGTTTCTGATTCGTTTCCCACTCACTCTGTAACTAACTAGTCTTTTTGAGTGACTTTGTTAAAGCTTTTTGAATGTGCAAATATCATCTGGTACTCCTTTATACACTGTTTGTTGACACATCAAAAATTCTAGTACATTCTATGCAATAGCCATTTTTATCTAGATATTTTAGATTTCTGGTTTTAATTCAACTTTGTAATTACTTTTCTAGAACTAAAATAAAGTTCACTGGCCTTTAATTCCCAACATTGCCCCAGTGCTTTTTTAAAAGATAGACATGATATTCGTAATCCTTAAGACCTCTGATACATTAGCTGGTTTTAATGGGACATTGCATATTTTTTGAGCTCCTCAGCTATTTCATTAAGTTTCTTTGACCCTTTTGGATGAATACCATTTTGACCTGAAGAATTTTTGCTTTTTAACCATTTATGTCCCAGTGGGCCTATCAGAGCCATCAGTTCACTTGCATGTTTTGGGCTTCTGATATACTTGAATAATTTCCTGTTACTTGTTTTTGTCTTTTCTATTTGTACTTCAAATTCCATGAGCCCTCCTAATTTCCATTTCATATGTTATGTACTATAGATTAGTCCCCTTTCTGTAAATTTCAGAGGGACTGGATTTCTGTTTCTCAAGAATACTTGGTTGGCCCAAGTATCCTCTCTTAACTTTCCCATATAATCACACTGCTAATTCTTTTTTCTCACTTTCCTTCTTTTTACTTAGGAATAAAAGTACTTAATGTGATTGTTATCAGTTCTCTAGCAGAGACAGCATAGGAAAATGTTCAAGTAAATAGAATGGATTTGCATGATGTAACACTGGTGTAATGTGTGTGTGAGTTTTGTCCTGTCCTTTGGGATCACTCACCTTGGGTGGGGAACATTTTAAATCCAGTCCAAAAAGAGTCTTATTTTAGATCTCTTCTAAAATTTCCCTTGCTACTAGCTTTGCTTTGCTTGAATGTAAAGCTCTCCTAGGTGTTTATAGAAGCCAGCCAGTTGTTCATACATATAAAGTGTCTGATGGTTGTTAGCCCTGTCATTCATAACTTTATCTCTGCAGTGATACAAAAGAAATAAAGAAGAAACTGGAGGCGAAGAGACTGGACCGAATCCAAGCCATGATCAAGAGTAACAGTGACAAGACTACTCACGAAAGGTACTGGGTGGACATTGTGGGGCTTGGTCACCAAAGAGCAGAAAAAGATCACAGACAGGGAACTCCAGTGCAACTGTCACCAACAGAGAGTCTGCAAATGGTGCTAAACTGGACATGGAAGGCAAACCCATGTATCTTGCTTCCTTATCAACCTAATTTCACTTACCATCAAAGGATGAGATTGTTCCAGCTGATGTAATTGATTTGGTTTGTCTTCATGGAGGCTGGATTTCCACCTACTCTATGGCTAGCAAGCACCTACTGCAGTCACCTTCTGGTAAACAGGCTAACAAACTCTGAGAGGCCAGATTTCTAGCTACAGTAGTTAGGCCCCAGCTGCAGTCTGCATACCATCTCACACTGCTCTACAGAGCCTTCCCAACATAAGGTGTTAGAGGGAAAAACAGCAAGATCAACTCATAGACACTAAGAGTATGTCCACACACACTGTTTAAATTGAAATAATGCTGGTTATTTTGATTTAAAAAATGGTAGGTCCACACAACGTTCCCTTATTTTGAATGAGGAGCTCCCTCATTTCGATACAAGGAAAGTCATATTGATATAATTAAACCTAGTATTATATCAATATGACGGTTAAATCGGAATTATTATTTCAAAATAACAGTGTGGACATGTTATTTCGATTTAACTGTTAAATCGATTTAACATTTTTTGCCCTTCTGCTTCCCAGGTGCTTTCCTTTTTCTATATATTGGATGGGGGCATGGCCCTTCTAGGGTGCCACGTTGCCACACCTCCCATGGTGCCTCTCTCCTAAATCGAAATAGCAAGTCCTGTCCATAGTCATGCTATTTCGATTTGAATTTCTAAGGGGGACCTGTTAAATCAATTTAATGATTTTTATATTGATTTTATTAAATCAGTGTAAGTTAAATCAATTTAACTGTGTAAGTGCAGACATGGCCTAAGGTCAGAAAGAACCAACATCTACTCTGGCCTCCTGCCCAATGCAGGCCACAAAACCTAACTCACCCACTCCTGTAATAAACATCTCTAATCTATGACTGAGTTATCAAAGTTCTCAAATCATGATTTAAAGACTTTAAGATACAGAGAATTCACCAGCAGGTGAATCGTGCCCCATGCTTCAGGGGAAGGCAAGAAACCCACAGAGTCTTTGCCAATCTGCCTGGGGGAGAATTGCTGCCCAACCCCAAACATGACAATCAGTTAAACCCTGAGTATTGTGCACGACTCACCAGGTACACCCAAGAAAGAGTTCTCTGTAATAATTCAGAACCAGGGTCATAACTATGGGGGGGCAAATGGGGCTTTGCCCCAGGCACCCTGGAGTGGCTTAGCCACTCCTTTAAAGGATGCTTTTTGTGCCACTAGCCTCAGGTGCTGCTAATCACAAGGGGCACCAAAACATAGCATTACTGCTCTGCTTAGAACCCACCTCATCTAATGTCCCATCTCAGGTAGTTGGCGTATCCACCACCAGTAGTTAAAGACTGGTCAATTTCCAAACTAGGTTGTCCCATCATACAATAAATTTACTAAGCTCAGTTTTGAAGCCAGCTAGGTATATTGCCCTCACATCTCCCCTTGGAAGGCTATTCCAGAACTTCAGTCCTCTGATGATTAGAAAACTGTGTCTAATTTCACATCTAAACTTCCTGATGGCCAGTTTATATCCATTTGTTGCTGTGTCCACTTTGGCAATGAACTTAAATTCTTCCTCTGCCTCCCTGATATTTATCCCTCTGATGTATTTATATAGAGCAATCATATCTCCCTTCAACCTTCTTTTGGTTAGACTAAGTAAGTCAAGCTCTTTGAGTCTCCTCTCATAAGGCAGGCTTTTCATTCCCTGGATCGTTCTAGGAGCCCTTCTCTGCACCTGTTCCAGTTTGAATTCATCTTTCTTAAACAGAAGGGAAAGAACTGCAAACACTATTCTGGATAAGGTCTCACCAGTGCCTTGTGTAACAGTATTAACACTTCCCTATCTCTCCTGGAAATACTTCATTGGATGACTCCAAGGACTACAGTGGTGTTTTTCAGAGCTGCATCATATTGGGTATGTCTACACTATAAAAGCAAAGTCGACTTTATTAAGTTGACTTAATAAAGTCTACTTAAAGTTGACTTTAAGTAGACCTTATTAAGTCGACTTAGTGAGTACACACTACATTGTCGACTTCATAAAGTCGACTTTAAATGGGTGTCCTGGTTTAATTTGACTTTATAAAGTCAACTTAAGGCAATGTGGACTAACTAATTCGACTTAATGAAGTCGACTTAGTTCAGTGGGACCATTAATTTGACGTTATTAAGTTGACTTTAAATGGGTGTCCTGGCTTAATTCGACTTAATAAAGTTGAATTAATGGTCCCACTGAACTAAGTTGACTTCATTAAGTCAAATTAGTTAGTCCACATTGCCTTAAGTCAACTTAATAAAGTCGACTTAATGGTAAAGTCGACTTTATAAGTGGACCTTATAAAGTCGACTTTACTGGACCCTAAAGTTGACTTTATTGCCCTGCAGTGTAGACAGGGCTCTGTTTAAGTCAACTTAAGAGCCCTTAAGTCGACTTAAACACATAGTGTAGATGTACCCATTGGCAGTTCAGAGTCATCCTGTGATCAACCAGTATGCCCAGGTGCTTCTCCTCTGTCACTTCCACCTGATGCATTCGCATCTTATAGGAAAAATTCTGTTATTAATCCCTAAATGCATGATCTGGCACTTTCCACTATTAAATTTCATCCTATTCATATCACTCCAGTTTACGAGGTCATCCAGATCTTCCTTTTATGATATCCTGATCCTCTGTATTGTCAACACCACCCAACTTTGTCATCAGCAAACTTTATTAGCACATTCTTGCTTTTCGTGCCAATGTCACTAATAAAAAGGTTAAATAAGATTGGTCCCAAGACTGATCCCAGAGGAGCTCCACTAGTAACTTCCCTCCAGCCTGACAGTTCACCTTGCAGTATGACCTGTTGTAGTCTCCTCTTTAACCAGATCTTTATCCACCTTTCAGTTTTCATGTTAATCCCCATTTTTTCCAATTTAATTAATAATTCCCTGTGTGGAACCATATCAAATATATTTCTGAAATTTAGGTAAATTAGATCCACTGCATTCCCTTTGTTTAAACAATTTATCTTCTCAAAAAAGGAGAGTAGGTTAGTCTGGCATGATCTACCTTTCATAAAGCCATGTTGTATTTTATCCAAATTACCATTAACCTTGATATCCTTAACTACTTTCACTGTAAAAATTTTTTCTAAGACCTTGCTGACTACTGAGGTCAGAATAACAGGCCTGCAGTTACCTGGATCACCTTTTCCCCCTTTCTTGAAAATAGAAACTATGTTAGCATTCTCCAGTCATACAATACAACCTGAGTTTACCGATTCATTAAAAATAGTTGTTAATGGGTTTGTAATTGCATGTGCCAGTTCCTTTAATATTCTTGGATGGATATTATGCAGGTCCCTGGATTTAGTCCCATTAAGAAATTCAAGTTTGGCTTCTGCCTTGGATGTGGTAATTTCTACCTCCATATTCTAATTCCCATTAAGCACATTACTATAATCCCCAAATTCATCTTTGCCCTCATTAACAATGGAGGTATGCTTTGATTATCCTTAACCTCCACCCTATCTTTAGTGCGTAGTGGTCCCACTTCTGTCTTTGTTTTCCACCTGTTTATATGGCTATAGAACCTTTTCCTGTTCATTTTAATTCCCTTTGCAAGAACCAACTCTGTTTGGCTTTTGACCTTTTTCACTTTATCTCTACATGTTCTGTCCTCCAAGAGGTAGCTTTCCTTGCTGATCTCTCTCATCTTCCACTCCTTGTAGGTTTTCCGCTTTCTCTTAATTGGCTGTCTGAGATGCTTACTCATCCAGGTTGGTCTACAACGCTTGTCTATGAATTTTTTCCCCTTCCTTGGGATGTAGGCTTCAGATAGCGCTTGCAACTTTGACTTGAAATGATTTCAAGGTTCCTCCGCCTTTAGATCCAAGAGTTCTTCAGTCCAATCCACTTCCCCAACTAATTCCCTTATTTTTTTAAATTTAGCCCTTTTCAAGTCAAAGATCCTAATCACAGATTTATTTTTGTTTATCCTTCCACTTAGTTTGAACTGAATTAGTATGTGGTAACATAAACTAAGGTTCCATATAACACAACTTTAAATGGCTTGATCCTGAAGTAAGCTGACCAGCTGCAATTCCCATTGAAGTTAGTAGGAGCTGTGAATGCTCAGCATATGCAAAATCCCTGAGGTCATTACAAATGGATCAAAACTTTTTGCTGTTGATCTTAAGGGTGGAACACCTGGGCAAGAATCTGCATATGGGACTTATCACAAGTTAGTGTGATTGGTACCTTCATTTCAGTGTTTTCGACTGTCTTAAAGGCTCTGCGCTCTTATTTAGCTTATCTTCATACCCATTAAGGTGGCAAAGAAGCCTCAGTATCATACAGTCATTTCAACTTTTCAGATGAAGGCTGGGAAGGAATCCTTTCTCTAACACTCCTTACCAACAGATTAACTTTGGTGGAAATGGATCTCAGACTAGACTCAGAAGTTCCTCCATAAATCCTCTCTTTAGAGACTTTTATGATAATCTATTATTCACTTCACGTAAGATACAAATACAACTTTTGAAACCTGTAACCTTGGTAAGCTACTTTGGATGCTCGTTAACCTGGACCATACAATTTTACAGGCCATCTCCATTTATGCTGTATATGTTACAATAATTAGTATGTTCTTTATTTGCCCATTCCTCAGATTGGTATTTCCATTAGAACATTTATATTTAGCATAATATCCTTCTTGTCTATAAATGGATTTCTGTCTTTCTATAAGGACGCCAGCAGCCTTAAACATGAAAATTTATGATAATTTTACTGATGGTGACTAACAGTGCCTTGGATAAAGTTAACAGAGAAACAGGATTTAATTTTTAATAACACCTGCTGTTGTTGTGTTTTTAAAGATTAAAGAGAGAAATTAATAATTCACACATTCAGGAAGTGGTGCAGATGATTAAATTGGTAAGTGTTTCTGTGGAAACTTTCCGCAGCATCTTTCTTCTCTCCAAGATGGTGTTGTCTTATGTATGCACTATGTGGGCTGCACTGGTGCAAAGACAGTTTTCTTAGGTATTTAGTTCTGTTACAGTGTATCCTCAGGATATATGCAGATCCAAATCTTTAGTGAATATTCTTTCTGCGATAGTGTAGACAGCAAGAATCTTGCCAAGGCTCGTAGGTCCTGCCAGCTGGAAACAATGCATAGCAAAAGAGATTTCTCTGGATTTCTGCAAATGCACCTTGCAGGATGCTACAGAGAGAGAATTTTTTAACCTGCCTATTCAGAGATTCTGGGGTTATTCAAGTGATTCAAGTTAAGCACGCATGTAATTCTCTGCAAAATGGGGCCCTCCTGAGCACGCTTTCTACAGTTTGTGGAGGGGACACGGTGGTGATGAGCAGAGGCAGGATGGTATACTCTGTGTGTTCACACAATGATCTCCCCATCACTAGAGGTCAGGGGTCAGCAACCGAAAAGATAAAAAGAACCATTTTAAAAAATTCTTTCAATAACCAAATCTTCTGAGATCCACAATGGGTATAGTCTCCTGGTGGGGGTTGGGCAGAGTTGGGCCAGGACATCTGTCGCAGGGTCCCATGGCCAGGGGAGGGAGCCTGGAACCAGGAATGGACTCCCTGCAGCATCGCCTGGTGATGATGGGGAGCCTGGAGCCCGGTGCAGGACACAAGCAAAGTTCCCTGCTGGTGGGGTGGGGTCCGGGGTCCAGGGTCCAGAGCCCAGAGCTGCAAGGGGCCAGCCAAAGAGCCTCATGTGGCTCCAAAGTCACAGGCTGCAGACCCCTGTTATATGTCATCACCAGCTTTCAAACCCAGGACTTTAAGTACTAAATCAGTAACTTCACTAGCTGGTAGAAATACTAGGACCAGAGGAGTCCTGTGGCACTTAAAGGCTAACAAATTTACTTATTGCATGAGCTTTCATGGGAGAAAATCCCACTTCATCAGACGCTTTGAAGATGGGGAATTTACAGAATCAGAAGAAATAAAGGCAGGGAAGTGTAAGTCATGGGAACAGGTGTAGGATTTTCTCCCATGAAAGCTTATGCAATAAATAAATTTGTTAGTCTTTAAGTGCCACAGGACTCCTTGTTTGTTTTACTGAACTAGACTAACTCGACTGCCCCTTTGGAACTTAGGACCAGAGAGGGATGTGATAGAGCCTTTGTAAGCATGTTACATGCAGACCTGACCATACTGAAGTTTCTCTGCTTTGTTTTATACATTCCTACTGAGAAATGTCTCTTAAAACTTTTTGTTTTATTCCTTGAAGATGACAGAAAAAACGGCCAAGTATCAAGAGAAGCTAGAAGAGAAGCAGGCAGACTGTCTAGTGAAAATCAGGGAGAAAGAAAGCCAGGTAATGGCAAAGAAGAATCCAGGAAGAAATATGGTTACTCAATACAATAAATTCAGGACTTAATGCAGGACTCAATCCTCTTTATGAACTCCTTTCTGATGATGCCATCTTGTATATCCTCAGTTCAATGTACACACATCCCACTTGATTAGTCTCCACTTCCAATATATCCTGTACAAATTACAGTGAGGAATGGTATGAGTTGAAGGACATTGACTCCATCTCTAGGTCACTCCATCAACTCCAACCTACACAAGTCAGTAGAAACCAAAAATAGGTACCACCTGAAATGCTTGTTAGGGGCCTATGTTAAATGTGTTAGTGACTGCAGTTTAATTCCCTGTGGACTATGGTGCAAATAATTTTTAAAAAAGATATAACTGGAACCCCTATTATAGTCTTCATGAGAGAGGATAAGATTACGTAAAACATGGAGAATAAATTGCCCTCTCTCCTTGAAAGATGAGCCACCCAAAATGGGATTGAGACATGGTGGAATTCCATGAGAAGTTTACATGGTCACTATATTGATGTATGTGCTGTGTAGTTAAAGAAATTCAGCCTTCACTGCTATAAACCCAGCCCTCTCACCAGCACTAAATTCACTTTTCAAATGAAAAATTCTATTAAAAAACAGTTTAGATTGAACTCTTTACATTGCTTCTCCTGTGTTCTGAAAGTGACACCAAGACACATGCCTCTCGTTTTTAATATTTGCAGCTCCAGAAGGCGGCACTGACAGAGTACGAGGAGAAATTGAAAACCCTTAGCATGGAGGTACAAGATCTGGTGAGGAACTGTGTGAAAGTCTGCTTCCCTTTGGAGGCTAATATCAAGAAGGAAGAAACCCTGAGCACCACCAGTGAAGGAGAACAAGAAGCTAACAACCAGCCAGAAAGAGATGTAGCTGAAATGTCAGAGCCTGAGATGTCCACGGCTGAGCCCTTCATAGCTGAAGCCCAGGAAGATAAGATGTTTGTCCCGAATGTGGAAAGCAGATTTTGAGAGATGCTTCTACTAATCTTATTTTGCTTGTGGAAACAGAATTAATAGGTCTACAGTAATAATTAATAGGGTACAGTAAAATTATAAAGTTCCAAAGGGGCAGCCGTGTTAGTCTAGTTCAGCAAAACAAACAAGGAATCCTGTGGCATTTAAAGACTAACAAATTTATTTATTGCATGAGCTTTCATGGGAGAAAATACCACTTCATCAGACACTTTGAAGATAGGGGAACTTACAGAATGGGAGGAAACAAATGGATGGAAGTGTAAGTCATGGGATCAGGTCACACTAACAGCAAATCAAAACAGTTGTCAAGATTCAGTCACTGGGGATCAGCATATAGAGGAAGATGAGGTCAAATTGCCTGATGTAGTGAGAAAAATCCAGAGTCCCTATTTAGTCTCGAAGCAACATAGTCAAATTTGCAAATAAATTTGAACTCTGCAGCTTCTCTTTGAAGCCTTGAGATGTTATTTATTTGCCTGTGCGCAGCAAAGTTATAGACATATTACTCGAAGACCATCTTTTCCACCAAGGTAGTTGTATATGCTGCTGAAGTCCCCCAGAAACTTATTACTTTCTTTGCTGTCCTTCAAAATGGGGAAGAGACAAGATTTTAGGGGATCAACAGCAGATGAGATGTTTGATCTGTAGGAAGCACTTTACCTTCCACTCAGACTTAGCAGATGAGTATTTCAGGAACAAGAGTGGCTCCATGACTGGCAGTTCAGACCCAGCCAGCCTGTCTTTGTTATCTCAGACTTCGGCAAATTTGCTCTGTTTATACGTGGACCTTCTAAAGACTAGAAGAAAGAAAGGGAATGTTGCTTTAAGGAGCGTCATTCCATCGAAGCACATTTTCCCCTCTCTCAAACATGGTGAATAATGTTGGCTCCATGGATTTCTCCCAACAGCAGAGGAAAGAAGAATCTCAAAGAGAATTATGCTGGTCTTCACACATTATTTTATATGAACTATAGAGGGAAAGTAAGTAGAAGGTGTACTCTGTGGCCAGTATCCTAGACTTTTTTTTTTAAAATATCTTTCTCCTACTGACTTTTTTCACTTCTGCTGTGCATTGTGGAAGCTGGTGGTTCTACAGACAGCTTTTATGGGACCCGCTTAGACTTGAATTGGATTGAGTCCTCATAGACTGTATAAACAGAAAATATATAAGGATTTGCTAGTACTAAGCTGTAGAAATTGTGGCGAAATAAGCCATTTCTCCAATTTGTTACTACAAAATAACCTAGATGAGTCCTGTGCAGTTCTCTGTGCACATTCCACAAAGTCTTCTACAGAGACCAACCAAGATTCTCTCAAGAAACCAAGATAATTCCAAGTTTGGGGCCCTTTTGGAGCCTTAAATTTGCCATAAGCAAATCAATCACTATCCAGTCACAATTTTGAAAACTCTTAATTTATTTTAAAGGTAAATAAGTATAGTTTCCTTTAATGTGTGGAGATCTGTTCCAGTGCCTTGCCTACAAAAAGTACAGCCATTTGTTTCAAAAGCTATCTCCAAATGTTGTATGCAAGCTAAAACCTCCTGTTTAGTATTCTGCCATACCAATTTATTACAATGAAAGATCTGCAAACTAAACTCTCCAGCAGGGAGCTCAGTCTGAAGAAGTAGGGAAGGAATCAGGGAGAGAAACTCTTTCAGTACATATACTGCACAGGAGGTTTGTGGTCTTTATCTGACTGGTAGGGGCTCACGGAGGTTTAGTAGTTTTTTTTTTATGCTTTTTGCCCTTTAGCACACATGCTGCCATGCACTGTGTGTAACAGTGCAGCACTAACATCTTCCCTGCAGCAGCTGTAGATTTCTGATTTCCTCAGTAGTATTTTCTAGCTCTAAATTGGAGACATTTTTTCCTCACGGCTGAACAGCATAACACACATGCTCAATTACACAGCTTAATTTAGAAGTACACGTGCCCCGACACTAACATTTTCTGCATTGTTGATTGCAAGCGGGAGTGTGCGCCCCTTTGGTTGTCTGCTGCTGCTTTTGGAGAAGACAAAGCTTTCTAGCATAAAGTGAACAGAACTAACAGATTCCCAGTTACTCATCCTGTGTTTGTGGCAGGAATGAAGCAGGATGGGGATGTGTAACTTTAAATCACCTTTGCACACACCCCCTATTCTATGCCAGTCCAATGCTCTGCTTGGTCCTGTCTGTAAATTAAAGCAACCTCCTCATCCTGTGGATGTTGGAAAGCAGAGAATAGCGTAGTTCAGTGCGCTCCAATCACGACCTCATTTTGGTTCTGACACATCCCCTACAGTAGGGACTGGGACAGGGCTCGCAAGCAGTCCTAATGCCAGTTCTACAATGGCTGTTTCCAGGCTTTTTTCACACTTGTCCCCAGGGCCAGCCCTAGACCAAAGCATCTGCTTCTTCAGCACCCCTCCTTCAATTGTGAAACTTCTGAATTCCTTATTTTTTTATTGCATTTGTAGCCCATTTCACGACTTCGATGAATGATTTGCCTGTAAGATTTATCCATCAATAAGACAACGAATGTGCCTGCTAGGATTTGTAAATCTGCATTATTCATGCCATAAATAAGCAAATAAAAAATATCATTCCCACTAAAATTATAGGTCCAGAACATTCAAGGAGGGCAGTGAAAAAATGAATCCACATACAGAATACCTGAAACATTTTACTTCAGACATCTTATTTTCCTTTTTGTTACTAACAAAAACAGTACTTCAAGCTAGGTGCTTTCCAAGCCCAGCATACCAGGCATTGGTCTTCATTGTGTGCCTCTAAAGCCAGCCTTGCTTGTCCCCAGTTCTTGTCTTTCTCAGTTCAGCAGCAAATTGGGATTTAGGAACACTGCTGATCTGCTACATATTATCTTGTGCAAGCACCACAATTAACACTATCAGAAGCAATAATTTTTACATTATTACATGATAAGATGGGTTAATTCTACTACATTTATCTCTTGATGAATCATTCAGCCCTGTGAGGCATTCATATGGAAACAGTTATACTTAATGAAAGGAAAGCAGACA
This sequence comes from Podocnemis expansa, assembly GCA_007922195.1. Classification (NCBI taxonomy): domain Eukaryota; kingdom Metazoa; phylum Chordata; order Testudines; family Podocnemididae; genus Podocnemis; species Podocnemis expansa. The sequence goes on along the minus strand of ML681963.1, from coordinate 82,230,854 downwards.
AGCATATATTCTGGCATACACAAAGAATGGACATTGGTGTTTCTATAGAATTGTGTGATAAAAGATGGAGTTCAAAGGTCCAGCCTTAAGAGTACTGTACTATATGTTCATTGCCAGTAGTCCCAAGTGGCTAGTCTAGCAGGGAAGCATTTCCTCCTCTGTTGAGGGAATCCTCTGGTGTGTGGATCTGTTAGCTTTAGGGCAGTTTTGCGAGAACTGGAGTCATTATCTCTGTAAAAGTTTTCTCCCCTTTAATCTTCCTTTTGATTATTCTAATAATAGAGAAACCAGTGCTAAAATGTATTTTACAGCATAATTTGAAGCGCTTCTTTTATCCTCCGGTTACTGGAGCCTTTGGCCTTAAATTAACAGACAACACTAGAGCAAGGGAAGAGGTAGTCCTGACCAGAGAGATGCTACTTTTCCCCATGGCCTTCTGTTTTTTTGTGATGGTGTCATTCCTCAACAAAACATTCTCCATTGTAGAAATGTTCTCCCAGAGCTGTCTCGACTGCAAAGATGGGAAGTGACGGGTTTACTTTTAGTGGTCCTAGGAAAAAACAGTGGTTATTATATGAAAACCATTGCCCCTGGATACTACAGTGATAGGTTTATTACAGATGTTGCTAGACATGAAATTAGCTCAGATTGATACTACAGAGACAAGATTCTAGATCTGGTTTAATGTTGGAGCAAAGGGAGAGACCATGCAGCCTCTGTAGCACTTCATTTACATGAGAAATGTGTTGTCTTTATTGGAGTGAAGTTGTTCATTGTAAATTTATGACTTATTTATTCCTGGAAAATAAAACATTTCTATAAAACTTTGGAGGCACATTTTTCTTCATATGGGGCAGTCTAGTGGGACTGGGAATGGAGTAAGGGAGTAAACTATAATACAGGTGTGTGACAACAGGACCCTTAAGCTGCCACTGTTCTCAGTTATCTATGTTCACAGCTCTTGGTTCCTTTCCGTTGTTGCTGGCTGCAGATGCCAGTCCTCTCACTATACATTTCTTAAATAAATAATTACGTGGAAGGACTTTCTCAATGTAAGATATTTCTCACATGTATCTTCCCCATGTAGCAGTGGTCCACTGACTTCCATATTCTGCTTGGATGTAACTAGTTATCAATAATGTATACCTCTATGTTGTCATTCCTGCCCTTGAATCAAGAGTATACGGTTATCCTCACTGACTCCTTTGCAGTGTGCTGTCTTTTTTCCCTACAAATCTGAGTTAGGCAAGAACTCCAACAAGGATGCACCATGCCATTTAGTTAAAAAAAAATGCATTTCTAGCTGCAGAGGGGCATTCCAGAGCTTGGAGGCTTTTAACAACCTGCACCCAAATTTTGCTTCCTCAGTTCTTCTTGAGTTACACTGCCCTCCACCCCCAAAGAAAAGATTCCCAAGAGACAGAACTCTGTCTGTTGTTATGCCTACAGAATTGACAATGGCAGCCATATTAATCAGGGGTGAGGTTGGCCAACTGCAGCATGTTTCCACTGCCAAGGCCTATTAAAACTCAGTTCAGATTACTCTGTCACAGTGTGTCAAACAGAAGCAGACAGAAGGAGTTTGGTGTAAGCTAAGTTGAAGTCACTGCTGTTTCCCCACATTCACCAACAGCGGCTCGACGTACGTCTCTGTGTTACATACACGTATAGCTCCCCTCAGCTCAGCAGCAGCAAAAAACAAGCCTGCTTTATTCTTCATAGTCCCTTCCCTGGATCATATCCAGCATTTCCTTAATCACAGAATCAGCTCTCTGACACACACACAGGAACTGCCCATAGCTGAAATCACCAACAAATGCAGCTACATCCCTGGCTAAAACCATCTTTTTTTTTTAAACACCAAATTGTGCCAGACTGCCAATAGGTCTATTCCATTGTCTAGTTCATAAACTGCAACAGCCCTCAAACCAAAGGGGACTGTGGATAGCAGATTTTTTTGGTTTGCAGGCCCAAATATGTAGAAGAAAAGTGTCTGTTCTGTTAAAGCAGGCCTTTTGCTACAGCCAAACATGTTACCCAACAAATATCATTGCATTACTCTAAGATTTCACTGTACTGATATTTTGACTAAACAAATTAAATTAATTCTGACTTTATTGGCTTGTGAATACGGCATAAGTACTGAGCCTGTTTGTTCCTTCTTGCATCAGGTTCTCTCGGCAACTAATGTAGCCTCAGTTTCAGAATAGAAGCCTCCTAACAGAATTCCAGTTAATAAACAATTTACTAAATTATTAGCTAGGTTATCCATGGAAAAACTTATGACTATTAAAAAATTATACTTACACCAACAAGAGACATAGTTACTTTTTAATCAGATATCTAGATAATATCTGCCATGTGCAAACACCAAACCTTTGTTGTCTGCTATCTTAAACTGATAGTCCTGTATTGCATCATTTGATATCAAAATAAGGTGATGACAGAGGCAGCTTTTGTGGTGGGCAAAGCAGGCGCACACCTAGGGCCCCAAGCAGAAAGGGGCCCCATCGCCTGCTTTGCCTACCCCAAAAACAGTGTTTGCCTCAATCGGCAGCAAGAGTAGCTGGCTCCTGGGGCTGGGGCAAGCAGAGGGGAGCTGGGGCTGGCAATGGGGAACTGGGGCCAGAGCTGATGGTGGAGGAGCCAGGGCTGTGGTGGGGGAGCTGGGACCATGTGGGGGGCCCATGGGCCTATAGAGGGCCCCCCAACAATGGGTCTGCGCATAGGGCCCCAGTAGCCAAAGGCTGCCTCTAGGTGATAGTGTATTTTATCATTGCTGTGGCTCTCACAAAATGTGCATCTTATGCCACTAGCCAAATGACCAAACTTTTTAATACTTTTGTACACATTAAACTGCCCAATTTCACTTGAATCTAACAATTGCACAGCTAAACACAGATGTGTCTCAAGCTAAATGTGTGGCAGATTTTTTTTTTTTACTACTCACCCCAGTCTGTGTCTTCCTATTCTTAATCCACATACAAATACAATTCACAGCTGAAACTTGCATGGGAATACTCAACATAGCTTACTATTTTATGTTGATTGGAGCACTCCAGAGACTTGAGCCACTAAACATTGAACTGAATGAGGATGAATTCTCTGTCAGTATAAGCAGTGAAAATGAGAGAGTTTAGTCTCCCTCTGACTGCATTGACTCAGAGAGCTGTGAACCTGGGTCACAGCTATTTACTGCGTGTGTTCCCAACAGAATCAGTTTAGCTGACGCTTTAGGTTGGAACATTTGATTACTGTGCCAGTTGTGCCAGTAAACTCAGGTTTTTTGCTCCCTTTTTGCTGCTTTATTCCTTTTCCCTACTCTAACTTTCTCTGCATCACTAGGTCACAGGAACAGCCGGTGGAAAGACTGGAACTGGACGTCTGTTGCTAGCTTCCTTCCCCTCTCCCCCCACTCTTGAGTCACAATGCACATGTGGAACAACTGATGTCAGAGTAGGTATGTAACACATTTTTCTTCCCTTCATGCTTCATCATAGTGACTAAGCAGACTCCTGCATCACACTGCACTTCCTAGACACTACTGCTATACCAGTAATAAACACTAACAACAGCTACACCTCTCCTGAGAGCAATTCATGTCTGATGCCTCACTTAAATATGAATAAAGCAGTACCATTCTCATTGCTTTCTAGTCAGACCATTCCTCTGCTTTTCTGGTTTGATTTCTTGCTGAGCCACTGGAATCTCCCTCAAGCATTAGTGCTTGAGGATTGAGATGCTTGTCAGTGGGTGGAGCTTGCACCAGGAAACACTTCATTATTTTGTGTCAAAAATCAGCTCAAGATGAGAGTATCAGTTGTTTCAAAATTGGGAACACATCTTCTACCTTCTACTCCTATGGCTGGGCATATAGATGAAGAATTGTATCAATAAACAATGAGACTGCCTTAAAAGACAGGCCAGCTTTAATGAGACGAGTGGGATTTTTCTCCCATGAATGCTCATGCGAAAAATAAATCTGATAGTCTTTAAGTGCCACACGACTCCTTGGTTTTTTGGCTGGACTATACTAACATGGCTGTCCCTTTGGAAATTGACAGCTTTAATGAGAACCCCACAGATTTAGAACCATGACTGGGAATACAATAATTACAATATGAAGAATGACAAATGAAAACAATTACCTATTCAAATTTAACATCTGCCGCTGTGTTTGACTCGTTAATATGAACCTTGCTCTTATCAGAACATCTAAAGCCATTACTAAGAACTAGTCAATGTAAAGATGCCTCAAGTGCCCACCATACGATACCCCCCCACCCAGAAGCCACCTTTGGGGGTCATCTGGTTTAACTAGCTGCAGTATAAATCATTAATGTGGGATGGTTACAACTGTTAGAGTGAATTCTATGGATATAGCATCAGTTTGTGGGGTTTATGGTGCACAAGATCCACATAGTTTGTGTGTAAATTTATATCATGTTTTAATAAATAAAATCACACATGAGCTTGTGCTTGTCTCCCTCAATATAATAGAAACTGTTTGTTAACTGAACCAAAATGCTGGGAATTAGCAGTTCACTTCAGCGTTATCTCCCCCATACAATTCAAGAGGTGGAAGAACATGTCTACACATATGACTGAGAATAAATCCACGTCTACACACAACTGAGAAGCCAACTATGGAACATTGGCCTTTCAGTTCCTGGAACATGGTCTTCTACCCCCCCCCCCAAGCTAAAGGAGAATTAGTTTGTAAGCTAACAGAAGTAATAGGTCATGTGTGGGTCAACAGCACTCACAGGCACATAAAGCCAGGACAGCATGGAGCTGTACTGCTTCATTTCTGTCTTTCATGACAGAAGTCTGTAAAACTAAACAGGTCTCCTTGCTGCTGGTCCCCTGAGAGAGTTCTCATGCTCTTCACCAAGGGTGTCACTGGTGCCTGGCACACAGGGCATGTGACCCGAATCCCAGTGCCAGTGCCCTGAATGCCCGGGGCTGCACCTGCCTCTCCTGGCCATATCCCCGGGGCCAGGCTGGCAGCGGCAGGAGCCCAACACCAGATCAGGCCCGGGCACTGGACTGAGCCAAAGCCCCAGATCTCTCCCTGGAGCAGCGACATGCCTGCTCTTCACCGTCAGTGCAACGGTTGTTTCCAACTAAACTGACAGCCTTCTTCAACCACATCTTAATATTGTTTCCATGCTACTTTTCATATATGATGGCTGCAAGTTTTCTGAGGGTAAAGCTGCATGGTTGAAACACATAGCCAATATTTCTCTCTGCTTTTCTTTTAGTTCCATTTGACTTCATCATCATCAATTAATTCCTTGACAAGTTGATATAAGGCTGGAGGATGACTTTCTGGGGGTGGCAACACTGGAAAATGACAAGTTTTCTTTGGTATTATTCCATGCTTTGCCACAGCCTGTCTCAGTGAGGTTTCTCGAGAGGAAGCTATTTGCCTTTTCAAAACAATCAAGGCTGAATGAGTCTATGACTCCTCAGTGATATATGAAAAAGTAATTTTAGGAGTTCTGATTAATGTTAGGGGATATAAATAACACTTTTTTAAAAATCAAGGGGAAAAAAAAAAACCCCAACCAAGAACATGACTCATGTCATGGCATTGCATAAGTTTCTACTGTGCAGCTTCTGTCATTATATGAAGCAGCAGCATAACTTCCGTCAGGTTACACAGAGCTGATGTAAGACGGGGAAGGCATTTAACATATGCTGTTGCACCTTTCTTCCAGAAAGATCCAAATGCACTTGGCAGATTTGATATATTAGGATCACTCACTGACAATGAAAATGAAACTACACCTCGGGCCGAATGCAAAATATATTGGAGCAGCCTAGCTACCACATTGACTAGGCATCTTATACATTCCCAGGCAGAATACAGTCTCCATTTGAAATCAGATGGAATTTAGGTGGGCAGCATATAATTAGCCAAAGTGGGATGCAGCCAGGACACCTGCTAATAGATTTACTTATGCAAAAAGTGCTATTCAAACTTTAACGATAACTAGTGACAAGGAATGTTTTTTTTTCCTGCCCTCTCTGAGAGGTGATTCCCTGAGTAGTTCAGTGTCTGATACTATCACACCAAGACAATGTTTCAGAAGATTCTGTGCAAAGACTGCACCCTTGGACCTGTTCTCACTGATTTCCTGCAGCGTTCTTGCTGCTCTATAGAAGTATAATGACTAACCCAGACCCTGCATAGTAGGATATCTGATGAGATTATAGCACAGGGTGGAATGGCAACTGTTTTTCCTGAGGCTGGTGATGGAGAGAGAAATTAATGATAACCAGGATAAGAATAAAGTAAAAGCCTATGGGTATGTCCACACACACTCCTTATTTCGAAACAACAGAGGTTGTTTCGAAATAAGGAATGGCATGGCCACACGACGCACGGCTATTTCGAAAGAAGCGGTTTGCTTCTTTC
>ML681963.1:82171663-82219430 GCA_007922195.1 Podocnemis expansa | reverse complement strand
TGCAGGCACCCACGGGGTGCAGTGCGCCTCTGCACTGCACCCTGTGGGTGCCTGCAGCCCCCAGAGGAAGCGAAATAGCAGGTCCACACTGTGGACCTGCTATTTCGCTCCCTTATTTCGAGGACACAGTTTTGTTATTTCGAAACAAGTTATTTCGAAATAACAGGTTCTTTCAAAATAAGTTATTTCGAAATAGCTTCTTTCGAAATAACAAAACTGTGTGTAGACATAGCCTATGTTACCTAGAATGCAGCTGAATCTGTATTTTTAGAACAGCTTTAGATTCTCTTCATCTTTACATTGTCTGTGATACCTGGTCTAAATATAATGGTTTTTAGCACTGTCTTCTGTGACCCACTAATACCTGCTTTTTAAATCCCTGATCTTCTAATATACTCATAATAAATGAGGTAATCACAAAAAACAGAAACTAACAGCATCTCAGCCACAGAAAAGGCAAATTTAAATAAAGACAAAGGATCAGCATACAGGCTTTCCCAAAAGGTAAATTTTAAATAAATGACACAGTGTGGGGAACTTGTCTTCTAGCTTTTGAGTTTCCTGTAGAGGCTTCCTAGTGGGAGTTCAGCACTGAAGTGCAAGAGAAAACTGCCCAATAAGGATGGACTTATTCAGCTGGAAGGCTTGGCCCAAAGCCTGTCTTTCACTACACCAGAGGTTGGTTTGTTCCTTCCTTTTCCACCCAAGACCAGGCTGGGAAGGCGTAGCTCCCCTTTCATTGCATTGGTATCTTTATTATTACTTTGCACTTCACATTTTAATAGCATTTAACAAACATTATCTAGACACCTGAAGCTTCCTTCAGCAATGACCATCACTGTGCTAAAGAGATGCACATCCTCATGCATATGCAGTCAACCAAACATTCAGCAGCAAATACGGAGAAAATGCATATCATTTGTTGTTTCAGTCTTACTTCTTTTGTCATCCTCTATGCAGGCAGTGACCTAAGGCTACCAAAACGTCTTCACAACTTTTAAATGAAAGGCCGTCCTTTCCAGTCATCAGTTATAAATATTGATGACAACTTGTACTTTCACTCATTTCCACAACTAAAATGCCCACAGATAACTGAAAAATCCTGATCTGTCCCCTTTAGTTTAACTATCTGCACGCAAAATGTTGCCTTCACTACTCAGTGACTATATCCACATTGGCTGAAGTCAGCTCTAGAAGACACTACAGCTCTAGAAGACACTACAAATCAGGTTCAACTGAGAGCCAAAATTTCAAGGGCTTTTCCCAGCAATAGATGAACTGTCCAAACCTTCTGAGTCTGCAGTGCTGGGCTGGAAATCTTATTGCCAAAGGAGCCAGTCTGCCACTCAGCAGGCCAGCATGTAGCACTGAAGGCAATAGTCACATTGGTGTACAGATGAGAACAGACTCAGGCACAGGGTATGCAGCTGTAGGCCCTGTGCGCTTACCAGAGGGACCAGCTATGCTAGGTAAACAGCCTTTTTATATGGTATGTCTTCACTGGGGGTTCAGCTCCCAGGCAGGATGGTTTCTCTGAACATTTCAGAGCCTCACAGGCTATATCGTCACAACATTTCCAAGCGAGCCTCCAGGCCAAGGTGCCAGAGGCCTGGGTCTAGCGGTAGGGTGGATTTGACTGGGAGAGAGGAAAAACATGAGTTACGTTACCTACATGAGTTGACCCATCCCCGCTGCACAGGCCAAGACACGATGGGTTTGGGTAGCAGAAGATGCACCCACCCCCCAGTTCAGGATTGTGGAGATCAGTCCCCAGGTCAGAGTTTCCCTTCAGGTACCATTGGAGGATCCTAGCACTCCCAGGGGGTCAGGCTGAGGGAGGGCAGAAGTCATGTGGGCTTTTCAGACCATTGTGGAGTTTCCAGGGATTAAAGATGGATTTTAATAATTAAAGAGTACATCATCTGATGAAACCTCCACGTATACCAGCAACCAAAACTGGCAACCCTGTGGGATTTGGAGGGGGGAGGGCAGAGGCAGAGCAACTGCTTAGGGCCATGAGCAGCTCAAGGAGGCATGTATTTATCATCAGTATGTGTGGAAGGAGACCCCCCAGAATATTCCTACATGGGGCTCGAAAGGGGCTAACACCACCCGGAAGGAGTCCCATGCTGAGGGGACATGGCAGGAGGGGACACTCCAAGCAGGGTCGAGGGTCCCTATGGAGAAGATAGGAGGGCTCCAGTCCCGCATCGCCTCAACCCTCCTTAGGATCACCATACTTCAGGTGCTCAAAAAGGGCACTGGGCTGGAGAAACTGGGGAAGTGGGGTGCTAACAGGGATATTTGGGGGGACCCTAGGGGCACTGGGAGGGGGCCATGAGGACATAGGATAGGGCTATTTGGGGTCCTGGGGACACCCACTTTAGGGAGGAAGGGGTTAACACTCTGGTCAGTGAGTCCCAGGACAGCCAATAGGAACAAAGCACAGGTTTTTGAATTGGAACAGCAGGCTTGCCTGTTCCTGTTTGGATGCAGCAGAGCTCCTGGAAGGATCAGGAGGAGGCCAGAGGGGCCTAAGGAAGAGTCCAGCAACATCCTTACCAGAGATAAATTAAGTTTGTTACTGATGAGGTGTGAGTAGAACAGGGAATGTTTATTTAGATGTGGTCAATGTATTTTCTTTGTTTTGGTTTGTTTTTCAATTTCTATGTGCTGAGCACATGTACCCCCTTCCCGTCCCCTGTTACTACCTAAGTTAAATCCCAGAGAAGCAACTTTCTGTGTTTCTTATCTGTTCTTTTCAATTAAAGATTTTACCGTTTAAGTAAGCTCTGGTTCTGTGTCCTGAAAGGCAAGAGGTTTATATGCATGTGCCTCCGACTGTACAGACAGCTACTAGAGGGAATTCTGTTCCAATTCCAGCCGCTATTCCAGCTGGGGTTAGTCACTCTCCTGACAGAGGAAAAAGAAGGACTGCAAGTACCTCACAGGAAGGAATTCCCAAGTGCGCCTTCCTGGGTTTCCAAGAGGCTTTTTTTGCATTTCGGTGGTGGCAGTGATACCACTCCAAGGCCAGAAATTGGAGGCCTTGGAGAGTTTTAAGAGCAGACTAAGACCAGTGGCTTTTTAGGCCTGTTGCAGGCCCCCAGCTTCTGTACTCAGAGTGCCAGAGTGGGGAAACAGCCTGGACACCCACGGTGGGGTTACTCACTGGAAATTGGAGTGGGGTTAAGTCCAGTCATGGGACAGGGCGGCACTGGCAGACACAAGGTGAGCACCAGCCTCCCTGTGTGACTCCGATGGCAGCCCAGGGTGGGACCTGCAGGGAACTGGCCAATCAACTGTGGATACAGGGGAGGGGGCCAATCAGGAAGCAGACCAAGCTTCCCCAGGGCCCTCTGTGACGTATAATCATTCACATGCAGCTCAGCAAAACAAAGTGCCCCAGTGGGGTCCCACCCACGCAGTAGTCCAGACTGGAGGCAGATGCACCACCAACACCGGCCCTCCCTGGACTGGGCCTGTGGGCAGCAGCCAGGCAGGCTGGGCTGGGAGAAGTAGCAGGGACAGGGCACAAAGTGCCACTCCCAGCTTCCCTTTCTCTGGCCGCCCCAGCCCACTACCATGTCCAGCTACTCATGCTGCACCACTCACCTTGGTGCAGGGCTTCTCCGCCTGCCCAGTGGGCACACACTGTCCTGCCTGTTGGTGCTGCGGATGGGCAGCGCAGAGTGGCCCCGCGGAAGCAGGAGCTGTCAGTCTGGCTGCAAGCTGGACTACTGGCTCATAGAGCTTTTCCCAGGACTTAAAATTGGGGGGTGGGGATGGGGGGGTGTTGGGCTGCTCACTAAATTCATATAAACAGTATTACTAACTGACAAATGGGGGGTGTTGGGAGATTCGGGGGTGGGGTGGGGTGCTCATTAAATTGGCATAACACTGTTACTAGCTCACAACTGGGGGTGGGTTGGGAAATTCGGAGCGCATGTAGGGGGTATTAGGGAAATCTCTAACTGGCTCCAAGGAACAATGTCATGTTGCAGTAAGGTGAATTTATGAAGACAATGACCAGGGCTGCTAGGACAGCTCAGGGCAGCCTTGCAAAACTTTTGACCCCAGTGCTTCAGAGAGAGGGCAGTTGTTTACGGGGGCAAGTCAGAAACCCTTGTTCCAGCAGCAGCAGGGGAAATGATGAGCAAGTGCATTTTGTGCCTGGACTGGGAAATTTGCATGACCCTGCAGGGTTTGTTACCACGGAAGCACTTAAAAGGGGCACATGGTGGGGTGTGTTTAGTTCTAAATAAGGCACAGAGCTGACAGTCCGTTCCTGTGGCATCAGCTCTGGGCCTCGTGAAACTGGCCATTAAACAGGCTTTTGAAAATGTGTGTAGTATTAATATCCTGGTATTAGAAAGAAATGGCTAACCTATTGCATCTTCATGGGGATAGCAGAAGGAATTGAAGCTGGGAAAATGTAATGCTTTTCAAAATGATTTTTCAGAGCTGCACAGCTCGTGTGGAAAGGGATGGGGTACTGCATCTGGAGCTCAAAAACAATCATCTTACTTGACATCTTCAGTAGTGAGAAATCAAGAACTGAATAGATGGAGACTTGAACCATTCATTCTTCTATTTCCTTCTCAGTAATCCTTTCAGGACACTAGCATAACAGTGTAAGGGAACTTATTTACCTTTTTCTTTGAATACCTATAATACATTTGTGGCTTTTGTTGCCATAGTAATGAGTGCCTCACAATCTTATGCATTTATCCTCAAAATGCCTGTATTATGTATGAAAGTTTTGTTATCCCTGTTTTGCAGCTGGGGGAAGTGAGGCACAGAAAAATTAAAGGATTTGCCCACATAGGAATGCAGAGCAGGGAACTGAACCTATGTATCTTGACTCCCACATTAGCATCATCATTTCATCACCTCAAGTGCTTGTTGAACTAGGACTTTGGGGCCATATTGAGATAGTTCAGGAATAGCATAGCATATGGAACATACTTGCACCTTCAATTAAGATGTGAGATAGGTCACAATCTACATATGATACAACTAACACATTAATGTAAGTTCCTGCCTAGCTCTTCAAAGGGCTAGTCTACTATAACTGCTAGAGCTACTGGGAAGGGGAAGGAAAAGGGGTTGTGGGACATGGGTGATTAACCACCACTGAAATCTAAAGAGGAAGGGAAAGAGCCTGATGAGACACAATACAAACATCAAGCCCTGGGGATAAGAGAATACTTGCTAATAAATTATGTTCCAAAGGGGTAGCTGTGTTAGTCTAGTTCAGCAAAACAAACAAGGAGTCCTGTGGCACTTAAAGACTAACAAATTTATTCATTGCACGAGCTTTTGTCAGATGATCTTCTAAGCATCTGACAAAGTGGGATTTTCTCTCACGAGAGCTCATGCAATAAACAAATTTGTTAGTCTTTAAGTGCAACAGGACTCCTTGTTTGTTTTAAAAAATTGTTTCCTATGACAAAGTTTATTAGTCAGTACTTAGACTGTAAGCTGTTCAAGGCAGAGAGTGCTTGTTATATATTTGCACATCACTTGACCCACAATGAAGCTGACACATACAGGTACTTCTACAATAGAAATTAATAAATCTTTTTGTGAGGGTCCCTGGTGCTGCTGGCTTGATGCCTAATTCCTAGAAAAGTTGGTATTACACCTAGAGACTGATTTTTAGTTTTTACAATCTAAGGAATAGAATTTTGATATTGTATTGTGCTTCTCATATTTAAAGTATCTCACCTACTTTACAAAGCAGTGAATGGGATGAATGTATTCAAGGACTGTGTAGAATAACAGATAAACAGAAGAATGAGATGCTGATGAGGCATTAGAACTTGGAATTCTTTGATTTCATGTCCCATTAAAGCGTGACCCTGCTAAGAGTACAACCTCCCTTCCACTCCACCCATTTTAGTCAGCACTGAGCTGGAGCTCAGATCAGACTATGGAATTTGAACTCTCCAACCTGGGTCCCATAAGGCCTCATTTCAATGTCCAGCCCTGGTGTCTTGTAGTCATGAAATCATACCCTTTACAGGAGGTGAATGAGTTACAACAGACTTGGATCACATGCTTTCCTGCTCCCTTCCATCGCAAAACAGTAAGTACATTTTAAAAGATCTCAAAAGTGCAACTGCTTAATGAATAGATCAACATCTACTTTAATTTAACACACAAGTGCAAACAATTCACAAATATAGAAAATATTTCAAATTATAAGCCTTTTTAAAAAGGCACTGCTGTTTTGCATAAAAAGGCAGGATATCTGGAAATATAGAAATATTTTACAACAAAGTTTCACCAAGGTGGCTAAGTGATTTCAAGTTTTCACTACAGCTAAAAGACTAAAGGTAAGATCTGTAACACAGAAGGTAGTAGAGTAGAAAAGGAGAATAATAACCTCTTAGAGAAAATTCAGGTACTGGTTAATTTTTTAGGCAGTTGGAGTGCCCTAAAAGAAACCAAATTTCTATGATCTGTATAATTTGGCTGCATAAGACGATCCCCGTTTCACAGATAAAACTAAATTCCAGATAATCTGCATGACTTTAAACATATTACTGTACATTCTAAAACCTGCTCTAGGAGTCAAAATGACCTTGACTTTCTTATCAATGAACTTGTACAAGAATTCTAAATCTACTTTAGAAAAAGATTGAAGGGGCTCATTAGACAAACAGAAACCTTCAGACATATCAGCAAGGAGAGGGGAAATACCAATAACAAACCATACACAATTCCTCCCTTTATCACCCTTCACTGTAACAAACATGGGAGGGTAGAAGCTAAACATTCTTAGCAAGAAGACAAACATCCTCCACTGGCATAGACAGGACATCTTCAACTTTTTATTGATCCTAGTATAGGATTCACCACAATGGGTGCAAAGTACTACTCAACAGCTGTTTCAGGGAGCATTTCTTGATTTGAGTTCAATATATCCAAGGGGACACTGTGGCAAACTTTCATAAACCCTTCCCGCTGAGGACATTATTTTGCCATCCATTCCAGTCGGCACTGGAGAAGGCAGAGGTGTTACATGTTACAGAGCTTCAACCATGGGGTTCAGCTGTCAGGTAGTATGTGCTCAAAGAGATGGCCTGTGTCAAGAAATGCCATCCCTCCACACCTCTAAGGTCATGCAATGGACTGAAGGTAGATTATCTTTTCATCTTGTTAAACTACATATATTCTCCACAGAAATAAAGCAGTTTGATGCAAATGAAGCAGTTGGAAACCAACCAAATATATGTCACATCTGCCCTCCAGGTAGCTTTTTCAGGCCCAACATTCTTCACACTTGCAGAATGAGAAAAAAAAATCTGAGAAAAAGTCTCAAAAAAGTACTGAAGTCCTTGTGCCTTGTGTAAGATAGGAGTTTTTAGAAGATTGGTGCCCAAAAATGTGTGTCTCTTTGATCAGCTCAAGACTCCAGTGTACAGCTACCATTAAAAAACAAAGATCACATTTCTGTTTGGAGACTATAATTCTTATTTGGTAGACAGAAGCTAAAGTTTTCCAGAGTTTGCAGACACTTTGATACACGAATTCAGACTCATTCTAAAAATGCCATTCTTGTAAGAGACATATGAGATCTCGGAAGCCATGTAATGCCTCTATTTTGTTCTTGAGAGATACCGTGTCTTATTGGGATCCAGTCAGGCTTGATTGTCTTCAGCAAAAGGGAAGCAGCTAAAGGCTGAGGAGGTGGGGGATTTTCACATTCATCCTTTCAAAAGAATACTGATAAGTTCTATGCATTGTCTGCAAAATGAAAATGCATGGGTCTTGGTCAAGTACACCAGCACTTCCAGCATAGATTACGTTTCTGGAGCTGGGATAGATGTTGGCTTTTCCCCCTGCACAGACTCAGCAGGTGGAGGTGCGCTTCCTATACTGCTGAATAAGGGGGACCAGGCACTCTGGAAGTCCCGTCTGGAGCAAGAAAGGGTGATCCAGAAGCTCTTGTGCTGTTGCTCTTTCTAGGGGATCTCGTGTCAACATCCGTTCCAAGAAGTCTCTCAGAACTGGGGAAGTCTGTAGAAAAAAACCAATCAGGTCAAGTGATTTACAGAACCAGTTCAGCGTTTACAGAATAAGAGGTTTAAAAAAATAAGATTCCTGCACTTGATTAACTCTAGGTGAAATATCAGGTGTGCCTAAACAAATTTTAATAGGAGAAGGAATGCTTTATAGATACTCTGCAGTACTTCTCAGTAACAGTTGGTCCTATATTGCATATTTGTATATGTTGTCATGATCTTTAGTGAATATGGGAAACAGGAACTACTCAACTAAATATCAGTGCCAGAATCTGGGCCTTGGTCTATAAAGCTGATTATGTTTTGGATACATTTAAAATGGAGAGAATGTAACAAATGGAATAATCTCCACACGTGACGTCTGCTTTAATCTGATCAATTTAGCTCTACACTAGTTGAACATTATACAAGTTAATTAACTCAGCAATGGACCACTGAATCTTCAACTATGGCTGAGCTCCTCTCCAGGCAGGGCCATAAATATGGTGAGGCCGACAGGGCACAGCCCCAGGCAGCCCGAAGCGGCTCAATAGAGCCGCGCTATTAAAGGGGCAGCTTTGTGGTGCCAGCTCTGAGCACCGCTAATGGGAAGGGGCACGTTCCGATCAAAACATGCCGTGGGTGGCAAAACACCATGTTACCGCTCTGTCTCCAGGGCTGTATTAACACATGCTGAGTGTGGAAGAATGTCGTAGCTAAGACCTGACAGTGTTGAGACACAGATGGCTTAGTGGGCCAGAGAGGGGAGGGTTGTAAAAGAATGCACTCAAAGATAAATGAAATGTTATTAAGAATGCTGTGATAAAGTGCAAGCCTAAAGTATTTTGACTGGTGCCTCTCTGTAACCCCCTTGTTCCAAATACCCTTGACATATAACCATCCTGTCTTATCATACCAGTCTGAGCTGCCTCAATCCTGACATTATCAGCAATGTTATTTGAGATTTTTACCCCTCCTGACCTTGGTCCCTTTTATGGAATAATTTTGGTTTGCACTTATGTATATGCATTGTATGTTAATGTTGCTGTTAAGCTATAAAAGTTTCTGTAATATATCACAGGGGCGGAGACCAGCACCTAATTGCTCTCACCCCACTGCAGTGTGTTTTTTTGTTTTTGTTTGTTTTGTTCTGTAATAAACTGTTAGCTGTTTGATTTTGCACTCGAGTTGGCTTCAGCTGTTTTTCTTTGACAGCTGTATTAAGACACACTGAGCCCTAAACTATGTTGAGATTCAGATGCCTCATACCATAAAAAATAAAGAGAAAAAAGTGTATTACATTCTAACAGAAAGGGTAATGAAAAAATACATGATGAACTGTTATATTTGCATATCTACATAGGCAAAGATGCAAAAAGCCAACTAAACAAAACATCTTGCAAAAAAGCCTTATTTGCACTATCAAAAACACCTTATGATAAATCTTCTTAGTTACCTTTCACATATCTAGAGGCCCTTCATAACGTGAAGCCCGAAGCCATGGCTTACTTGGCTTGTGCCTTAATCTAGCACTGCTTCTCTCAAATGGCTGGAGGCAGAGCTGGTCAAAGGCACTTTTGTGGTCTCCATTCTGGTGCCAAGGTCTGCTGTAAACCAGTTCACTCCCTCATCCCAATACATTTTAGGAAACTCAAAGGTATAAGTTGTGCAGGCTGGTAATGGCCCCCATGCATCTCTCTGTGGGAGGGTTTTGTGCACAGAGGCAGAGCTGATTGTTTGTCACCGAAGTATTCTTTGGCCAAAATCTAATCCTGAGATCATAATATTAGTGTTGCAAAGGTAAAAAATGAAAGAAGCAATTTCTACTAAATTTATTGATAACTCTGCATTCTCAGTTGAACAATTCAGTGTTAGTAGTTGAAGATCAGATATACTGGGGGAAAAATAATAACTCACAAAACTATAAAAATGATTTGGTCTCCAAGCTCTGGACTGAAATAAAAAGAAAAATGTTTTATCTGGTGACTGAAAAGAAAATCATTATTTCTGAACATTGGGGCTAATTTTCTGTAAGGCTATGCCCACATGTACATGCTTATTTCGATTTAAGTTAAATCAAAATAAGATAATTCAAAATAAAATCCTTAATTCAAATTAACTTAAATTGAAATAAGCAAAAACCTCAAATCCAAATAGCTAGGCCAAACACAGGACTTGCTATTTCGAATCAGGGAGGGGCATGATGGGAGGTGTGGCAACATAGCCCCTGCACTGGGCCATGCCCCCACTCAACACATACAAAAAGGAAGGCACCATGGAAAAGAGAAAGGCAAAAGTGTTATTTTGAAATAACAGGCAATTTGAATTAAAGTAGGTTTAAGCTATTTCAAAATAACATCTCTTGTTTTGAAATGATGGAGTTCGTCATTTCAAAACCAGAAAAAGTCGTGTGGACCTAATCTTTCTTAAATCAAAATAACCAGTGTTATTTCGATTTATAAGATAGGTGTGGACATACACTAAGTGTTGATCAAGTTAGGTTAACTATCAGAGCGGCTGCAGTTCACTGCTTGACCCATCACCTACCTCAACTTGTGGTACCCAAACATCCCTTGTCACTCTCCCCCTCCACACCCCCGCCCCAATGGAATATGTCTGCAGCATGTCTCTGTTACTGCACTGTTGGCTCAGCAGAGGAACTTGAACTGAAGGCAAAGCTTGGAGCAGAACAGGCCAGGGAACAAGCTGGAGCTAGAGGAGAAGCTTGCCTGGCAAGTGTGGGTGGAAGGAAATGAGGACACAGCTGGGCTGAGGAAGGAGCAGGGGGTGGAGAGTGTTGGGTGGTGCTCTCTCCCCATCCTCTGTGGAGGCTGGCTCAGACCTCCCAAATATTCGTCTTTGCCCCTTAGGTGTGTGTCATAGGATGCTCTCCAGGGTATGATCTGTGTAACTTTTCTGTTCACCTTTGCAGTGCAATTGTATGGTTTTCTGCAAAACATGCCATTTCATGGAGTTTCTTTTTGAATACTCATAATGTGCTCTGCATTATTGTTATAGTGTCATATTTCCTGCAGCATTACATAGGTGTACAAATGTGAAACATGTTCCCATGTATTTCACATGGCTGAGGGGCAGGAGGCAAACAGTCAGAGCTGTGTCCCTACATGTAAACAAAAAGGATGCATAGTAAAGACTATGCAAACTACAGGTCTTGATCAGAGAGAGTAAGACCATGGCTCTTTCTGAACAAAGTGAATGACCTCAGTTCAGGAGAGGGAGGTTAGAGGGAGTTTGAAAAGAAGTACAAATATTTAGAACTGTTAGAGGCTTTTTGCCAAAGAATCTCCATCTTGAAACAACTCTCAGAGACTGAACCTAGCCACATGGCCAAAAGGGCAAAGACTGGCTGAAAATCACCAGCAACCAATCATGTGGGTAAGAGCAAAAATAGACTGAACAGTAAACTTTAGGTTAAAATTTGTCTTATATTTTAATTTGCTAGTGATTAAATTCTGACTCCTTTATTATATGATAGTTCATTGATTTGCTTTATACTCACTTAAAATTATGGCCTAATCAATAAAATAGTGTTTGTTTTTTCTAAAGCTGTGTGGATTTTAGAGAGTGTGAGAGAGCAAAGGCTTTGCATATTTGTTTCTTTAATAAATGGATGAACCCATAGTATATGAGCCTACAGGCATCTGAAAGGGGTCCCAATCCCTGCAATATGAAAGTTCTCAGTGTGGTATCTGGGGATTCGTGCTGGGAGATCACCCCTGAGTGGCTGGAGAGTACATATCCACTGCCTGGGACCAATTTTGCACAAGAAGTATGTGCAGGCTGACCCAGGAGTGGGTGACCACCTAGCAAAGCAGCGTAAGTCAGGGTCTAGAAGTGGGTGATACGGGAGGCACAGTAGCACACCAGACCAGACAGGGGGCAGGGAACATCACAGGATGTAAGCCCCATAGTTTGGGGACCACTGATCTAGACCCATTCCTTTCTTCTAGCCACGATGTGGGCTTATAGCTCAGAAAGCCATTAAAGTAGAAGGCTTCAAAATACCAGGTGCAAGGACTCACACATTCACTATTATGATGACTTGATGGTTGAATTTATCAGGATTTTTGCTATTGATTGCCAGGACCAGGATTCGATCTAATCATAAAGCAGACAGTGCTACAATAATTTATCTTACTGGGGACAGTCACACACTAGCCACTAGGTGTCAGTACCTTGCCATGGCTTTGAGAGCTGAACAAGACCTTTGAGTAGGCTGGTACTGAGCTGGGCAGAAGCTCTGAGATAAATGCACCAGCCTATGGCCTCCATACACCAGGAGTGAAAGTGCCTCCTAAAATAGTGTCCCATTGGGATTGGGATTCCATGACCTGATGTGATTAATTAACAGTAATTAACAATTAATATTAATTAAATATTAATAAACAGTCCATCTAGACCTCAGCTATTAAGTGCCCACAGAGCAATTAGTGGCTCATCAGATTTCAAAGTGTCTTGCAACCATACTGACCTTGTGAGAATTTTTTAGTTTGGGAGGAGGACTGTCACGGAGTCTCTTCATTGCTTGGACTGGGGAGTCACTGAAATAGGGAGGTTCTCCATCCACCATCTCTATCACCATGATCCCTAGTGACCAAATATCCACCTGCAGCAACAGAACATTACATCCATGAACACAGTCCACATCAGTAGCTGATTGTTCTCTACTCATGATCTCTTTGTGGTGCAAATTGTTATACCAGTAAAGCAAATGCGCTTAACATCTCAGACAGGAAATATTAACCCAGATTGGCACTAACTGGACACCTTGCATACTATCTTAGCATAAAATGAAGACTGAATGGACTGTGGGGACTGGACTCCCCACGGCTGTCCCTAGGGGGGGTGTGGGGCCCCGGGCAAATTGTGCTCTGAGGGGCCTCCACTAACCCCCCTGACACTGGGGGGGCAAGGCTGGCCAGCCCAAGGAAAGGGCAGATCCCTGCTCTGGCCATCCTATGCCAGGGACTGGGCTAGCCAGCCAAAAGGGTGGCCTGATTCAGCGCTGACAGTCCACCCCCTCCCCCTGTGCCAGAGCAGTGGGAGGGGTCGGGAGGTAGCATGGCCAGGGGGGCAGCGACATGGGCCCCATGCTGCCTCCCACCCCCTCCCTGCTGCTCTGGCACAGAGCCGAAAGCAACGCACGTGGGGAGGGGACAGACCGGCAGCGCTGAACCGGGCCGCCGCTTTTGGCTGGCTTGCCAAGTCCCCGGCATGGGGAGGCAGCAGTGCAGGCCCTGTGGGGCCCCCCAAAGCGCAGGGCCCTGGGCTGCTTCCCCTCTCGCTCTACCCTAGAGACTGCCCTGGGACTCCTCAAGAGGCTCCTCTTCCCAGACTGGAATTGAGCCACAGTGATGATGTAGTTTGGAGAAGACTGCACAATCATTGCTCAGATTGTATCTGTTCTGTGGATAAAGGGCTTCCGTCTCCAGGCCTATCAATCTAGCATATGTCATCTGCACTGCTGTTTCACAAAAAATGTGTGTGCATGTTTGTGCATGTTCCCTTTCTCTCATTGCTCCTGGAGAGTTGGCTAAATCAATCAGTGATTTCATTATCAAGTCTGAGGCTGCAAAAGGCTGTCTATGCATGCAGGGTTGTAGCAAATGTCAGGAACAGAGTTAAAATTTAGTTACACCCTGTTTACCAGACTGAACCACGTTGCAAGCATGCCTGTGAATAACTATGTTGTAACCAAGTTTTCTGTCACAAGGTCCCTTCCAGCCCTATGATTTGATATACCTTGATATTTGCATTTATGTTGGTATGGGCCCTAACCATCTGCTCAGAAGAGGGTCAGATTATTACCCCATTGAGTCCCTGTAATCCAGTGGCTCAAGGGCCACAGATATCACGTTTATAATCTTGAAGGGCCACCAGTCTTTGCCAACAGCCCTCCCCACACCTCCCAGCAGCTAGATGGAAGGAGTTCAACAAGGAGGCTGCCTCCTTCCTCACTGATCTCCCTTCCTTCTGGCTGCAGCAGGAAAACTGCATGTGTCCTATAGCCCCAGGCACTCCATCTGGCTCCCTAGGCACTAGGCAGTGCCTCCCTTATGCAACCAAAGGGACAGGAGATGAGTGCTCCCTCCCTCTGGCTCCAGCAGGGACCCCAGCAGCTATAGACCCAGGAGGAGTGTTTGGCTGTGCTCCTTGCTACAGCCAGGGGAGGGGGAGCACTGATCACCTGTCCTCTTGGCTGCAACAAGTACTCTGTACACGTCTTGTAGCCCCACGGAAACACACTCTGCCTGAGTTCTTAGGCAGTAGCTCCCTTCTGCAGGCAACAGGAGGGGAGCAGCAAGCGACTGTAAAAGCCCTCGCTGGCCACAGGCTGGGAACCACCATCTCAGACTATTATTTGCTAGCTCTTCCATGAGGAAAGTGGTAGCTTACCTCAGTAGTGTATGGGGTCCTTGAAATAACTTCCGGAGCCATCCAGTAGGGAGTTCCTACCAGGGACTTCCTTTTTGGTACGTCTTTACTGATCTGAGCACAGAAGCCAAAATCTGAGAGTTTCACCTGCATAAGAAGAGGAAGAAGTATAATCACTGGAATCTTTAAACAAAGGGAGGAGTTGACAATGGGACAGAGATAAAGACCAAGTGGACAGAGACAAGATGAATGGAGGAGAAGAGATGATAAATTGAAAACAGTAAGAAGGGGAGGAGGTTAAATAAGGTTACAAAATGAAAGAGAAGGTGAGACTAGAAAAGATGAGAAAGGGAAGGAGAGGCTGATGGGGAAGGAAAGGACCTAGGTCAGTTTGCTCTGGAGGAAGTTAAACAGAGGAAGCCTACCCTGCCATCCAGTGTCAGGAGAATGGAGTCACTCTTAATGTCTCTGTGAATCACACCCTGGGAATGCAGGTAGGCAAGGGCTTGCAGCACTGCCTCACACACTGTTGCAATTTGTTCCTCATTTAGCCTGAAATAAAACCCAACAGTTGTTTGAAATCCCATATTCAACTTTGTCCCGATTAAACCAACGAAAGCCTCTGCAAAAGTCCAGTGTGAACTTTGAAGCAAATTCCCTTTCCCTTAACAATCATATTTCAAGATGTATATTTTTAGTTCACAATGACCAAGCATCCACATCACAAAAAAGCATTAGCTCAATTGGCACTAAACTGTACCACTGTTGCTAATTTTTGCAGAAAGCCTAAGCAGCAAATTGCTCTGGAGCCTGAACTACTTTATGATTTCACCCTAGGTGGTTTCTCCAGCTCAGAATTGAAGCAGAGCAATGTGATGAAACTTGCACTGCCACTGGCCTTGGATCCCTCTTGTGCTGATAAGTAGATTTCTGTCACAAGGGCCGGTGATCCAGAATCTTTTACAACCATTACATTCAGACAGATCATATTTGTAAAACAGATTTTAAATTTAAGCAAGAGCCATGTCCCCAAATTCATACTCCCAGCTGGTACTTCAGCAACTTCTGTGATTGAGATCAGATTGTCTCATCTTAACAATGAGAGCAAGCTACTGTAACAGGCACAGAGGAAGATTTTTAAATACTAGTAATGATTCCCTGTGTTGTGAGCAAGGCTGCATGATTCCTTGCCTCAGGGCTCTACACAGGCAATTTGATGAAGGATTCTAGATTTCATGCAATTGTGCAGTTTGGACACTATATCTAACTAGTTTGCACTCTGTGAGCTAATATTGGCATGGGAAAGTTGCAATAACAAATAATACCTAACCAAAGGAAGAAGCATGGTTTCACAGCTTAAGCACAGGACAAGAAGTCAGACACTCCTGAGTTCAAACCCCACTTTTGTTACGGTACTAGTGAATTGGAGCACCTAAAACTCTCTGATCTCTGCAAGGGCCTCTCTGCCCAGGATTTGAACACAGAATCTTTTACAGTCTGTAACGCAAAATCATTTACACTCTCTGTGTTCCAGTTTCATCATCTATAAAACAAAATTAAATGAAGGTTAGTCATCTGTCACCAGAGTTCTTCTAAATGGATTCCGCAAACTCCCACTTATGACATGAGTCAGCAGTGCAGACCTGCCGCTGGAACATTTCACAGCTGTGCCCAGCGGTGCCCTCTTGTATCCCTCACCTGCTCTTCTCCTCCCTGTTCCTCAACATTTTGAGGTCAAGGATATAAAAGGCAGTGAGACACTCTGGATGCCTCAGTGCTTTCTGCCACCTCCTCACCTCCACGATTCTAACTGGGACACTGAGGAAGAGGGGACTGTGTAGGGAGTGTGAATGTGCAGAGGCCATCTTCAAGAGCTACAGTTACAAATGTGTAACATCTATTCATTCTTCAAGTAGCCTCTGAACATTCCCACTCATGGGATCGTTTGGCTACACAGTGACTGATGTACCACTCTGTCAAACTGAGCATCGACCCATAAGATAGCCTTATAAATAGTGTTTCATGAGTGTGTGGTTAGCACGCCACATAAGAGCTCTGCCAACTTCTATCATGGGATTATGCCTAAGGAATGCCATGGAGGCTGCTTTTGCTCTAGTGGAATGTGATTTAATTCCTATCAAGAGAGGGACAAGCTAACTTGTAACTCCCTTTGATACCTTATCTAATCCACAGGGATAGGATTTGTGAAGTAATTACCTGCCATTTATTATTTAGTGCTTAAAAAAAGAAAAACATTTGGTGACTATCTACACTTTTTGCATTTATTTAGGTAGAAACTTAAAGCCCTTGTAGCATCTAATACAATGGTTCTCAACTTGTGGGATGTGGACCTCTGGGGGGCCACAGAGTGGCTCCAGGGGGTCCGCAGACAGGCTGGGAGCTGGGGTTGGATGCCACTGGGGTCTTCGGTTGCCACAGAGACCCAGGCTTCCAGTCAGCAGGGAGCTTCCCCCAGGCAGGGCGTTTTTAAAACTCCTGCCCTGCCTGAGCATGCAGAGCATGCTCTGGGAGAGCAGCCTGCGGGGTTGGCCCAGGTACAGCAGCACCGGTGGCCAGGTAAAGGGGGAGCAAGTCTGGGGACAGGGAACCAGCGGGGGGGGGGCGAAGGATGGGCTGGCAGGTGGGGATCACGGGGGGTGGAGAGAGGCAGGCGGCATGGCCACAGCAGTCCTCCCTCCCTGTCAGGGGGATGGGGCCATGGCAGCTCCCTGGACAGAGGCAGGGGATCATGGCCACTTCCAGCTTCTTGGCCGGGGAAGGGGGCAGTGGCTGCAGCATAGCCACAGCGGCACCCACTCCCTGGCACGAGAGCAGCACGGACCAAATTCTGCATGTGGCAGCACGATGCACCTGGGGGGGGGCTGCAATTTTTTTTGGATCACAAAGGGGTCCCCAGGCTTAAAAAGTTTGGGAACCCCTGATCTAATATGTAGAGTTTGCTTCACCTAAATGAATGTGGGTCTACCGTCTGAGAGACCAAACTAGTAGACTGACTGACAGATATCATTTACTATCATGGGTAATAATGTAGGGTGGGCACAGAGAACCACTCTGCTCTTATAAAGAACAATGAAAGGTGGGTCAGCCATCAGATCTTGCAGCTTGCTTTTTTTTCTGCCAGATTTTATAGCTGTAATGAATGCTAGTTTGATTGATAGGTGGAACAGCAAACATTCATTCAGAAGCCCAAAGACAGGTTTCATCAACTGAGTAGGCATTAAGCTAAGACCCCATGGTGCAGTTGGATCTTTGACTGGTGGAGACAGATGTTCACTAGACCAGTGGCTCTCAACCACTGTGTCAGGACACATTAATGTGTCATCACACAGTAGTAAATGTGTCATGGAGAGCCAGGAAGATGACTGGATTTGGCCTGGATGGGGGTGGCCTGTTATGTCTGGTAGGGCCACAATATGTTACCAAGTGTGCCATGACCTGCAAAAGGTTGAGGACCATGGCACTAGATTTTTTTATAAGTCTCTTTACTGTGTCATAAGCAAATATGTTTATGCATGTTCCATTTCTTTCCTCTTTCCCCTTGGAGACTACAGTAAATTAATTCAGCGATTCCATATCATGTCCCATGCTGCTCATGCTTCCAAGAGTGGGATAGTAAGCACAGTATAAGATAAATATACACACAAACTGCTGTATTGTAAAAATTAAACCACATTTGTTTGAAGAAGACTGACTGTATTAACTGCTCGTCACAGCTCCCAAGGGAAAGACTTGCAGGAGGCAAGCCCAATTGGATCTGCTGAGAAATCACAGTTGGTACACGGGGAGCTGTAGCCCAAGACCCAAACTAAGAGTGAGAGCACCACAGGATTTTACCTTGGGGGATGGATGAAGGCACGAGGCCTCTCATATGAGGGTGTGCACTCAGAGAGACCAGAGTGTGGTCAAAGTTGTAGCTAACCCTGAACTATGACGGCTGTTAAATGGATTTTTCACAGATAGAGAGTGGAAACTTTCAAGCAGATGAATTATTCAAGCATAGACTGGATTGGAGCTGAAATTGTGCCTGTGTTGTTAATGGACACCCACATGTCAAATCTTTCCCTCCTGGGGACATAGCCCTTGTGAGTGAATTGTTCCCTAGAACTTATCAGACTCCTGGCACCAGAGCTGTCTGAGCTCCATGGCCCGTGCCGTCACATACAGTGAATGAGGTTCTCAGTGATAGATCTGGCCATTTGCACAGACAACAGGACTAAGATCACAGGAAGAGGTTGATAAACTCCTCTGGAGAGATGAAGGAGGTTGGGAAACCATTGCTGTCTTCCCTGTACTGGGAGAATCAACATTAATTTTGGTTTTTATCTTGCTTCATCTTTCTTGTTGCTCTTCAGTTGACCGAAAATGGAAGAAAGGCACAGAGGAGACATATTCCCCAGATGAATAAGAACACATCTGAAATCTATTGATGGTCTACTCCTGGTTTTGAGTAGAACCTTGGGCATTTGGCATTGTGTCTTTTTCCTAACAGGCCCATTTCTGGATAACCCACTGAGCAAAGTCACTGATGTCTTTAGACACCATTCATGCAGTTCTCTGATCCCTGCTCAACTGATTAGCTAAATTGTTATAGTGCTATTAAATAAATGTGGGGAGAGAAACACCACTCCCATAGTGCCACAGATTCCTTGCACAGCTGAATGCAGTGAGCTCCTTTTTGCTTGTTCACATGGTATGTTTTTGTTGTGTTGGCCATAGCAACTTATCAATTTCCAAAGGGATAGCTATGTTAGTCTAGTCCAGCAAAAAAAACAAAAAAAACCCAAAACAAAACCCAAAAACAAGTAGTCGTGAACTCGAATTAATATGCAAACTAAATTCTGTGAAAGCAGGACCGAATCGAGACCATGGGTTCTTTTCCCATTACAAAAGGTAATTTGACTTCAGACTTCCCATGGTTTGAACCTAACAACTGCTCTGATTTGCTGTTACTGTATGACCTGATCCTATGTTTTACACCCCCTTGCATTTATTTCAATTCCATTCTGTAAGTTCACCCATCTTTGAAGCATCAGACGAAGTGGGATTTTCTCCCATGAAAGCTCATGCGAAAAATAAATCTGTTAGTCTTAAAGTGCCACATGACTCCTTGGGTTTTTTTTTTTTTATAGCAACTTAGACTACCTTGTCTTTCAAGTGAAGAAGGAAAGACCTGAGAGGAGAGTGAATTGCCCTCAGTTTTATCATGCTGATATATACAGCTTTTTCTCTAAGTGGTTCCAATGACTGTACCTTAGATTGTTGAAGGGAAGTTCCCCTTACTAAACTGGAAGCATCAGAACTGATAATCACTGATGGAGGTGGTGAATTGCAAACATCCTTTCATGATGTTACAATGCTGTCTCCACCATAAAAGGGACAGAAGCACTTCTGTTGGGAGAATCAATTTCAAAAGCTTTTTATTTGTAGAGCCCTCCATGAATACAAATACATGGATACGTATCTGACCTGCATCCGCATGAAATGCTCCGTGGATATCCATGTTGTATCCACGGATGCAGATATAATGCAGATATCCACGGATATCCACATATTTGCAGAGCTCTAGCTCTGTGCAGATAAAAATATATGAATCCGTATCTGATCTGCATCCACAAGAAATGGTCCGCAGATATCCGTGTCATATCCACGGATGCACATATAATGCAGATATCCACAGATTTGCAGGGCTCTAGTTATTTGATCTTGGTAGCTAATTGCAGAGCTCTCATCCTGAGTTAAATATAGTGGTTTCTGTATATAGCTGAGGCCATGAGGACCATCAAACAGAGGAACAAATTTATTGTCTGGTTGGAGTTCTCTGTAATTCTGAATACAACTAACCAAATTTGCAGGAATTTTTCTTCTGGAAGGACGGCTTTTCCTCCTTGAACATCCAGAACCGCCTTAATTAAATTTTTTAGGAAGTGTGATTTTTTCCCCAATTCATTCTGAGCTACAGTTTCCGAGAAAGGGCGTATACAAAAGTCATATCCTTGAACAAACTTTCTTTTAGATGAATACCTTTTCCAGCTAGCTATCCAAATAATACATATACTGTCACTGGAAATGCACTGTCACCACAGATCTGCATTTTGTAAATACATGAGGGTCAATGGAAAGGCCAATGAGAAGAACTGATAATGATCTTCTTCCTAAGGAAACGAACATGTTTACAGTGTAAAGGCCTGATAGCAGTGCATATGCATTCTGCTCCAACCTAGTCATAGATAGATAGGGAGGGAACTATGGATGCTAAGGGCAATGTGGAATCTGAGCTTCCTGATGAAGCAGTTGAGCTTTCTAAGTTCTAAGATGGGTTGGAGATCTCCATCTTTCTTCAAAATCAAAATGTATATGGACCAGAATCACTTTAGAACATCCCTTCTGGCTTCTGCTTTCAAGAGTGAGCAAACCAATGTTCTTAGTAGAGTCACGAGGTGGCCCTGAATAGGAAGTGTTAATGGGAAGGATGGTGTTGAATTCACCACTTTGTATTATTTCTAGGATCCACTTGTCAGTGACTGTGATACCGCAGTTGCTGTAAAAATGAGAAAGTCAATCATCAGACAGGATAAGGAAGTTGAACTGTTTAAGACTGGCTTGTATCTCTTGCATCTTAAACCTGCAATCTAAGGTCTGGTGTGGCAGACAAGGGGGTTGCTTGTTTACCCTTTGGATGGTGCTTGAAGTTCTTTCTCCTCTGCTGCTATTGAGTAGTATATTGGTACTGATAGTAACATCTCTGAGTGAAACACAAAGATTAGCATGAAGAATGGTATTGCCAACTATGATATCGAAATACTTTTCCAAACCTTCTACTTGATGGTTGATAAACTCTTAGCAACCTAGCTGTTGGAAGGGATATTACTTAAAAATGGCCTGGGGCACTATCCTCAGCTGGTGGGTGGCCACTCTGTCCCCATCAGGGAGGTGGGACTGTTGCTCAGGAGCAGATGGTGGTGTGGTGTGGTGCATCACAAGACAGGCCAGCTGTGGCAGGGAGCATGATCCAGTGATGCTCTGGTGCTTCAGTTTGCCCCACCCTGGCAGTGTTCTCAGCCAGCAGGGACTCTCTCTGCCCAGTCCCTGTCCTGCACTCCATTGCAGGGGCACCCTGCTCCCTGGGCTAACAGGTGTCACGGCCACCCAGAGCACCACTGGCCCACACCACCCCCAAGCTGGGCCATCCCTCAGTGTGCTGTGCTGCAGCTCTGTCTGCCATCAAGCTCCAGCCCCATCCCACAGCTAGGGATGGAGTGGCTGCCCAGGTGGTCAGCCCCACCTTCCAGCCTACCCTGCCCTGCCCCCTGCTGGGGACAGCTTGGGGAGACGATGGCCCCAGCATGGAAGAGAACAGAGGAGGCTGCTCCTTGGGCTCAGGGCACCGGCCAATTGATGGGGTACGGGCCCCATGGGCTGTGCCCACCAATGCCACTGGATGTTGATCTAGCTTTCTTCAGCTTCTTTATATTTTTAATCCATCCTTCCACTGAACAAACCATCACTTTTGAAGGGAAGGTTACTCACCCTGTGCAGTAACTGAGGTTCTTTGTGATGGGGTCCCTATGAGTGCTCCACTTCAAGTGACTATCAAACAGTATTCCTTGGTGGAGGGAAGGAGCTTCAGAATTGTGTGAGAAATTGATGACAGTACAACAAAAACAACGAGAGTCCTGTGGCACCTTAGAGACTCACAGGTTTCTTCAGGCATAAGTTTAGGTGGATTCCAACCCACTTCATCAGATGCATCTGATGACAGCACAGTAAGTCCTACCAATGCACCCAGTCTTGAGCTAGGCAAATAAATGTGGAGCTCCATCTGCAGAGCAGGCTCTACTGTGAGGCAAGAGACAGACATGGCTTCCGGTGACAGTTTTTAGAAGATCAGGTTGGCTCCCACCTCTTCAACTCCTTCCTAGCAGCTCAGGCACTGTTAGTCAACCTGCAGCTTAAATCAGGTAGGCAGAGTGCACTTTAAATCCCTCCGCAGGCAGACGCTGGAGATTTATGCACTTTGGAAAGCCATTTTCAACCTCCATGAAGGAGATGGGGGGGGGGTGCCAAATCAAAATTTGGCTTGGGGCGCCACAAGCCCTTGAGCCGGCCGTGTCCATCTGGACAGTCTGTTTGGAAATGGTGGAACATTTAGATTGCTCTGAAGTTGAAATAAAAAGGCTTGGTGATTTTCTGAAGGTTTTGATCCTTTCAAGGTAGAATGCTGGTGCATATGTGAGATCCAGAGTATGTTATATTGAGTCTGATTTGCTCCCATGATATTTGGGATTAAACAGAGGAAGATGCATTGCTTGGTTCAGTTGGAAAGAGGAGAATACTTTAGATAAAAAATTAGGTCTTAGGGTTACCTTGTCCTTGAAAAGGATAGTATATGATGGCTGGTCCATGAGAGCCCTTAAATCTCCCATTCTTCAGGCAGCCATAAAAGTAACTAAGAATGCCACCTTCTTTGACCAGTGTGTTAGAGAGCATATGGCTAATGGTTTGAATAGGGCCCCAGTAAGGCAGCATAGCACTAAGTTCAAGTCCCAAGATGGGCTAGATGCTCATATTTCAGGGTAGTTCCAAAGAGGTAGCTGTGTTAATCTAGTTCAGCAAAACAAACAAAAAGTGACACTTTTAGCATCTGACAAAGTGGGATTTTCTCCCATGAAAGCTCACGTGAGAAATTTGTTAGTCTTTAAAAGTGCCATCAGACTTCTTGTTTACTTCAGGGTAGATATTTCTAATATCCCTATAAAAGCATTTGGTGATAGGATGGACAAATTCTGTCCACCTTGTAGTGAAAAACAGTAAAAGTGGCAAGGTGAATGCAAATAAACAACCTAAGGGATAAGTCAGAATTCTTTAGTTCTATTGTGTCTTCTAAAATCATATGTTAGGGAGAGAAAACAGGTCAGATTTGTTTGTTTTGGCATCAGATGATAAATCTTTTCCGTTTGTTCAGGTAGACATTATGTCTGGTTGTCCTTCAACTGTTCATTAATATATCTTTCACCCATTCTGAGCAGGTCATTTTGTCATGCTGGAGCCATGTCAGTGCCATAATCTCAGATGAAGCCTCTTCAGTTTTGGGTGGTAAACCTGTCCAGCATCTTGCAATAGAAGATTCAGCAAGAGCAGAAATGCGTATGATGTATGTACCGCTGTCCTCAACAGGTATGAATACCAAGTTTGTTTGAGCCATGCAGAGGCTATCAGGATGGCTTTGGCTTTGTTGTCTCTTGTTTTGTGTATTACTCTCAATAGCAGGGATATAGGGGGAATGCATATAGCAGAGACACATCCCATATGAGGAGAAAGGTGTCCCCAGGGATCAGAAGCCCATGAGTGGAATTGCAGGCATTTGTATTTCTAGGATGTTGAAGAGATCTATAGATGGATGACCCTTGTGTGTGAATATGCTTTCCCCACCATGGTCCTAAGAGAACTCTGTGCTCAGCATATCTCCCAGGACATCAAAACATTACAGCAGATATGAGGCAATATGTTGACTATGTGTCACTAGGTCCATAGATTCATGGCTTCAGTGTCTAGGGAGTGTGACATTGCTCTTCCCTGTCAATTTATATAAAACATGAAGGCAATGTTGTCCATTATTATCCCTATGGTCTCACTCCTGATCAATGGCAGGAAGTACAAGCACACGCTGAGAACTGTGTGCAGTTACAGGAGATTTATGTGTAACACTGTCTGTGGGGAGACCACCTGCCCTGAATTGTGTGGTGCTGTCCATGGGCTCTCCAGACTATCAAAGAGAATCACTAAAGGTGGAGTTTGTGTAAAAGCACACATTGTTGGGTTGTGTCCACCAGAGCAGCAAGTCTTTGATTTTGATCAGCATTAAAAGGCATCTGTTTAGACAGTTTCTGTGCATCACAAGTTGTGAGTCTTTCAGGGCATCAAGAAACGTGTCATTTTTTTCTGCAAAGAGCTATGGAGATCAAACAGGAGGTCCTCTATGGTAAATTATGCCTCCTTTGGGAAGGTGGAGCCATGAACCCTGGCACATAACTTTAGCAGTGGCCATGGAGTATGCTGCTATATCAGCCACATCTAAAGATGCCTGCGAGGTTGTCCTGAATAAGTGTTGGTCCTCCAAAATGATGGACTTGAATTGGTCTCTTTTGTCCTTTAGAATGATCTCAATAAATTCTCCAAGTTTGGAATAATTTGTATGGTCATATGTGGCTATTAGAGCCAGGAGCATCACTGCCCCGGGGAAAGACCCATGGCATGGGCATGAGCCCCGCCCCTGGCCCCAATTCTCCACCTGGGCTCGATCCAGCCTCAGGCTCCTGTTGCTGCCAGCCTGGCCCCAGATCCCCGGTCAGTGCCTGGGCTGCGAAAGGCAGGCGCAGCTGCAGGCGGCCCAGCTGAATTCCCGGCCAGGGACTGGGCTGGGCATGGCAGGCACCGCTGCCAGTGGCCGGGGCCCAGATCTCTGCCCAGGGATGGGGACAGGAGAGGCAGGGGCTCTCGGACATTCAGAGCACTGGCGCTGGGACTTGGGGCACATGCCCCATGCACCAGGCACCAGCAATGACCCTGATTAACACACTGTAACTGGCAATCTGGAATTGAAGAGTGACTGATGAATAGGCTTTGCAGCCAAAAAGATTTAATCTTTTCCACTCTTTGTCAGACAGGGTAGGATCTGAGTTGTTGTTGCCTGTCTCGCTGGTTGACAGCATTGACCACTAAGGAGTTTGGCGTAGAGCGAAAGACTAAGTCCATTAGAGGGGACTCAGCATTTTTTATTCACTCTCTTGCAAGTGGCTGATATTGTAGCCAAGGTCTTCCATATGCTGTTAGTTTACTCCATGAGTGCATCATTTATGGGAAGCACAATTTTCAGTAAGGAGGTTGTATGGAGAATATTCAGTAACTTGTGCTGGGATGCTGAGACTTCCTCTAGAGGGATATCTAGGCCATCTGTGATTCTTTTAAAAACTTTTTGAAATTGTCCACTGCTGTGGGTCGCAGTAGGATTTTGGCCTCATCCATGGATGAGGAAGAAATGTTGGTTGTTGGTGTTGTGTCCTGTACCATGGCCTCCTCTCATTCTTCAAACCATTCAAGTGGCTCTGAAAGTGCAGCCAGGGGTGGGGCATGGAATCTAAGCCTCTTCCTATATGGACTTGGGAGCCTAGGGAACTGTCTCCTGTATGTCTCCCCAGGGGTCCCAGTAGGGCCACTGAATGGGGAATGGCATAGGCAGTGGCATTAGGGCTGTCCTTGGGAGGGGGGGCAAGAGGGGCAATCACCCTGGACCCCGTGCCCCCCCCCCATGGCTGGCTGTTCCCCATCCTGGGGATGAGGGGCGAGCCAGTCAAAAGCAGAGGCCAGGTTCCATGCTCTTGGCCCCTCCCCGCCCCACTGCCTTCAGCTCAGTGCCAAAGGCCGCGGGGAGGGGGAGGAAGGCAGCGGTGCAGGCCCCGTGCTGCCTCCTGCCCCCTCCCTGCTACTTTCTGCTCAGAGAGCAGGGAGGGAAACCAGAATATGGAACTGACCTCCACCTTTGGCTGGCTCACCCTGCCTCCAGGATGGAGAACAGCCAGGCCGGGGAGCAGCAGGCCAGCCCACGGCTTGGGCTCTACTCTGCTGCCCCTCCCCTGGGCCAGCTGTTTTTCCCTGGAGACTGGGGGAGCCAGCTCAGAGGCAGGGCAGGTGAGCAGAGCACGACCCCTGGGCTGACCAGCCCCACACCCCCGTGTGGGGCATGGGGGGGCTGCAGAAGCTGAGTGACCCAGGGGTCTGCACTCCCCTAGGGATGGCCCTGAGTGGCATGCATAATGGGGTCAAAGTGTCAGGCCTGTGATGAGCTTTAGGCTGCACTGGGGGACCCAGTGCTGCAGTAGACTGGATGGGAGAGGAGTGGTGAGATGAAAAGACTTCCTTCTCCTCAGTATGTTCTTCCTTCCTAGAGAATAGAGAGGTCAATGTGCCAGAGAAATATTGGTGCTGAAGGGAGATAATTTGTGGCGTTGATGAAATATGCAGCTCTGCTTATTTAGGAAAAGGTACAATGCCGATGTTTTCAGAACCAAAGCAGACAGTGCCAATGACATTGTTACAGTCACGGTTATCGGCGCCAACATCTCAGTACTGTGTGCTATTGGGACAGGAGGTGACGACCTAGCCTGTGTGGAGAGGCTTGGTGCCACATGTCTGGGGGTGCACATCTGTGCACCTGTAGGTTATGATCTACATAACTTTCCTGTTCACTTTGGCAATGTAATTGTATGATTTAATGCTAACTATGCCAAGCAAGCTTCCCTTTTGAATGCTTTATCATGTTATTAGAGTGTCGCGTGTCCTGCATCATGTATGTATGTTGAGGTGAAGCATGGTGCATAGCTCAGATCCTCAGGACTCTATCTCTGAGGCTGGAGAATTACATGAAAAAGGAAATGCAAGTTTAGCTGCCCAGTTCAGGTAAAGGAGGATCACACAGTAGCACCAAGAGGGAGGGGCCATGGGGGATTAAAAGGAATGCAGCACTTTGAGGGGAGAAGCCACTGCCTTTTTGCCAAATTCCATCTTGAAACATCTACAAGAGGAGTTGATCCCTGTTTAGAAACAGGCAGGGTACAGCCACAGACCATCACAGCCAGACTTGGTTGGTGAGATGAGCATACTTGTAGTATAGCAGTGTTATTAGTTTAGTATGTGTGTTATATCTTTTATTTTCTCATGGTAACTCCTGGTCCTTTAGTAAATGATTGTGCATTGATTTGCTACATACTCCCTTAAAATCATATCCTAATCTATAACCTAATACTTGTTTTATCTAAAGTTGTGTGGATTTTAGAGAGTATGAGTCAAGGAGGATGGGCATGATCCATTTCAATGTTAAATGGATGGACACAAGTATATGGTGATTGGGGAAGGATTCCCAATCCCTGTAAGGCAGAAGTTCCTACTGTGGTGTCTGCAGCTGGTGTTGCTCGCTTGGTGACTGTTGCCTGAGTGACCAGAGGGTGTGCATTGGGGAGAGTGCTACATGCAAGAAACTGGTGTGGACTGACTCAGGAGTGAGTGGTCACCTGGCAACATGGGGTAAGTTGGAGTTCAGGAGTAGGAATGGGGGCTCACAGCAGCACACCAGATCAATTTTGGGAAGCAGCCTGTCACACCACATCTTAGGTGGTTCTGTCAGTGCTGTAGCAGAGGTGATTGGTTTCTATGGGTTCGCCTACACTATGGGCTTAAGTTGACTTAAGGAGGCTTAAGTCAACTTAAGCAAAGCCCTGGCCACATCTGGAGTTCCTTAAGTCAACTTAAGGACTTCCTTAAGTTGACTTAATAACTCCTGCCCTTGAAGTTGACTTTAAGGGTTAAGTCGACTTTATTAAGTTGACTTAACACAATGTGGCCATTAAAATTGACTTAATAAAGTTGACTTAGTGCAGTGGGGCCATTTAAGCCAACTTTATAAAGTTGACTTAAGCTAGGGGACCCATTTAGAGTCGACTTTATTAATGGGTCCCCTGGATTAAGTCAAATTTATAAAGTCGACCTAATGCAACATGGCCTCACTAAGTAGACTTAATAAGATCTACTTAAAGATGACTTTAACTAGACCTTATTAAGTCAACTTAACTGAGCCCTGTAGTGTAGACATAGCCTATTTGCTCCTCAACTCCAACCCTAACCATTTGGGGTGACTGGTTTTCACAGTATGCCTGGTATCAGAGGATCCTGATGCCTTGTAAGTACTGAGCTGTGGTGTGATCATTAACACGGGTGTAAAATGGGCTGGAAACCATTTCTTTTCTGGTAGGCCCTTAAGAGGAGACGTCAAAGTTCTTTTTCTCTGTCTTTTTGGAGGAGTGAGACTTCCAGTGTGAGACCAGTGAAGTCACAGAAGACCGTTGTGCAGAGAGAGTCTATGGACTGGGATCGGAGGCCAAACACAGAGACCTTGCCATTTATATAAGTTTAAGATGCATGTGTTTGTCCTTCCTGGTATGAGACTTTAAATTAGTGCAATGAGACCACTTTTGAGGAACATATGTCTCTCCTATGCACCAGACTCACCGAGAGTGTCCTTCTGAGACTGGGACCACTACTCAGCAGAAAAGGCAGCACTTGAAGCCTGATGAACCAGCTGGGACACTGTCAACATCTATGGGACTGCTTATGATTATCTTTCATATTAGTATTTCATATTTGCAATAATTTGTATGTGCTATGGCATGTTTGGTACCAATAGAAAGGCTGTAATCTGCTAGGAATGATTATATGGTTTATGTGTAGGTATCATATCTGTATTAGAAATTAGGAATATATTTGTTTTATTTGTACGCCAAGTTATTAGATTCTAAAGCATTCCCAGACTGGGTGGCTGTAAAACCACTGTCCTCTTAATGGCCCATTAAAGAAACATGCTGCTATAGTGGGCCTAAGGAGAAACCTGTTCAACCAGTCACCCAGACTGCCCATGTGGCTCAACTCCATTTTGATTTGGCAAGGACTCTGAGAGCATGGGGAAAGCAGAAGTAATAAAGAAGGCAGAGGCCCTATCTCCTTGTCTTCAGGCTGTCTGCAACCAAAACCCTCCCCTCTGGAACTATTCTTCTGGGACTGAACAAAGGCTTGAGACCCACCCAGGTGCTGGGTGTATACCAGAGGAACTGGACTAACAGTAAACTGCAAATTCTTCAAGGACCTGCTTTCTGTGGACTCTAAATCATTTGTATGTATGTGATTCATTTTGACCCTTTAACATCTCTCATTTTGCTTCTTATATTAAACCTTTAGCTGTAGTTACTAAAGGATTGACTGGCAGCGTGGAATTCTGGGTTAAGATCCAAGCTTATATTGTTCTGGGTGATGTGACTGACCCTTTGGGGTCAAGAGAACCTATTTCTTTAGAAGAACCAGTGGCTAGATGGGCACTAGAGGAGCTGATGTGCAATAAAGAGGGTTGTTTCTATTTTGTTATGCTTGGTGATGATCAGAGTGGCGAATCAGAATATGTTTTGTTACTGACTGGGAGACTGGTTTAAGCCCCACCTGTCAGTGATTTGTGGGTTTGGCCTCTGGCTTTGCAGCTTGCCCTGATTTTGGCACATTCAGAAGGTTATCCCAGGAGGCTCGGGTCACACCAGTCATGTCACATGTTATAGTAGTTTAACCCTAACAATGAGCACTGTCTAAAGAATAATCATACTTGGAGTATGGAAAGGAAAGGGGAAAGGGAAAAAAATTGTTTGGTTTTTTTTTTTAAGAGAATATATGAGAGGCAAAGGGATAACTGCATCTAATTAGGATACTAAACACTAAGTATAGCAATCTTATGGCTAGTGATGAGCTTCCTGGACTGCATATTACAGTCAAAGCTAGTTAAAGCCCAGACTTTTTGTAGGTCAGAAGGTCAGAAGGGACTAATATGATCATCTAGTGTGATCTCCTGTACAATGGAGGCCACAGAACCTCACCCACCCACTACTGTAATAGACCCCTAACCTAAGACTGAGTTATTAAAGTCCTCAAATCATAGTTTAAAGACTTTAAGGTACAGAGAATTCAGAAGGCAAAAAGAACCCCAGAGCCTTTGCCAATCTGCCCTGAGAAAGATTACTTTCTGACCCCAAACATGGTGATCAGTTAAACACTGAGCACATGAAAAAACTTAGCAGCTAGTGACATAAAAATTTTTCTTTAGTAACTCAGAACCTATCCTGTCCAACATCCCACTGGCACATCTACCACCAGTAGTCATAGATCAGTCAATTGCCAAACTAGTCTGTTGCATTATACCATTATACAGTCCAGCCCCAAGGTAAGTTTGTGGGGGCTGGGGGGGGACCGCCGGGAGCAGGGGGGAGAGCAGGAGCGGGGGGGTGTGGGAGCGAGGGGTGATGCTGATGCCGGGAGCGGGGGGGCTGTGCCCCGCCCCCCGTGGGGGGGGGGGAAGGAGCGCAGCGAGCAACAGGAATTGCTCAGCTGCCCTCTCCCCTTAGAGGGGACATTGGCACATGCCTACTTTTTGTGCCAAAGTCACTAATAAAAAGATTAAATAAGATCGATCTGAAGACTGATCCCTGAGGAACTCCACTAGTAGCCTTCCTCCAGCTTGACAGTTTACCTTGCAGTATGACTCCCTTTAACCTGTCCCTTATCCGTCTTCGAATTTTCATATTAATACCCATCTTTTCCAATTTAATTGGTAATTTCCAATATGAAACCATATTAAATGCCTTACTCAAATCGAAGTAAATTAGATCCATTGCATTGCCTTTATCTAAAAAAAAATTGTTGTCTTCTCAAAAAAGGAGATCAGGTTAGTCCAGCACAATCTACCTTTGGTAAACCATGTTGTGTTTTATTCTAATTACTGCAAACCTCAATGTCCTTAACTATTTTCTCTTTCAAATATTTTTCCAAGACCTTGCATACTACTGAGGTAAAACTAACAGGTCTACAGTTACCCAGATCACTTTTTATCCTTTTATTAAAAATAGGTACTGTGTTAGTAATTCTCCAGCCATACAGGAGAGCTCCCGAGTTTACAGATTCATTAAAAATCCTTGCTAATGGGCTTGCAATTTCATGTGCCAGTTCCTTTAATTTTCTTGGATGGAGATCATCCAGGCTCCCCAGTTTAGTCCCATTAATCCTTAGCCTCCACCCCATCCTCAGTGCTTAGTTGTCCCACTTCTTTCTGTGTTTTCTTTTATTTATATCAGAACCTTTTAATATTTGTTTTAATTCTTATATTATTATATAGCAGTTGTGGCCAAACTATGGCTTACAAGCTGCATGTGGCTCTTCAAAGAAAAAGTGCGGCTTGCGGAAGAGCACAGCAGAGAAGACGGCATGGTGGGAGACAGGGGGAGAAGCGTGCAATGGTCGCGTACAGCAGAGAAGCAGCAGCATGGTCAGGGCCAGCAGGGAAGCGGCATCAAGGTCGAGGACTGCAGGGAAGTGGCATCAAGGTCGGGGCCAATGGGGAAGCAGCCGCATCATTGGGGCCGGCGGGGAAGTGGCCATATCATCAGAGACATGGCGAAACCACAGCATGGTCTGAGCCAGCAGGAGAGTGGCAGCATCATCGGTGCCTGCAGGGAAGCAGCAGCAGCATCGGGGCCCACAGGGAAGTGGCAGCATTGTCGGGGCCCACAGGGAAGCGGCAGCATCATCGGGGCCCGCAGGAAAGCCATGGCATGGTCAGAGATGTGGGGAAAGTGCAGCAAAGCCTGAGTCGGCAGGGAAGCCATGGCATGGTTGGGGATGGAGATGGGGGAGCAGAAGCGTGGCATGGTCAGGGAGAGCAGAGAAGCCACAGTGTGGTAAAAGATGGCAGGGAAGGGGAGCACAGCATGGTCGGGGAAGCTGTGGCATGTTTAGATTTTCTCATAGGCCCTAATGCAGTTTATTCATCATTAAAATAAAGTCATGCTTTACAAGTCCTAAACATGATGTGGAATACTAAGAAATGAAAATACAAAGGAGAAAAAAGTTTAAAACTGAATGTAGGCTATTTTCAATTTTTGGCACAACTTACTGCTGTGAAGCATTGTATTCCACAATGAAATTTGTTAAATCAAAACATTGTGCAACACTTAGAGATCAGCACCTGAGAGAGCTTTTACGTACCGCATTGACAAGTTACTGCCCAGATTAAAAAAAAAATAAAAAATGGCCACTAGCCTGAAGTGTTCTACATCCAGCAACAGCTAAGTTTTTACTGTATAGGCCTAGTTTTCATGGTAATCTTAAGTAATTATTAGAATCTGACACTAGTAGGATCAATATTTGCCCTGTTTTTACAATAAAATTAAAGTGCACAATGAATTTTAAGCTTAGTAATTTTGGAGTACGTAAAAGTATGTGGCTATATGCCTCAGTGCAGCTCTCAAAGGTTTAATGATTGACTTGTGGGCTTCTGAGTTCCCTAAGTTTGGCCACGCCTGTTATATAGTACTCTATTACCATAGAACGTTTTACTATTTGTTTTAATTCTTATATTATTATATCATATTCTCCAAGTATAGAACTTTTACTATTGATTTTAATTCCTTTTGCAAGGTTCTACTCTACCTGACTTTTCACTTTTCCCACTTTATCTTCACATGTTCTGACCTCCAAGAGGTAGCTTTCCTTGCTGATCCCTCCCATCTTCCACTCCTTGTAAGCTCTCCGCTTCCTCTTAGTCATCCGTCTGAGATGCTTACTCATCCACTTTTGTCTGCAACTCTTGCCTGTGAATTTTTATCCCTTCCTTAGGATGCAGGGGAAAAATAGTTGCAGGATAGTTCCTGCAACAAATATCCAGTATTTCAAATACTGGATCACTTGCAGAGACAACTTTGGGCCTTACGATTCTAGATGCTTCCCACTTCTTAGGTAAGAGGAACCGCTACTTATTTCAAAAGGATTGGTGGCTTCAGTTTTAAAATTTGATAATTGCAGGACATCATCATCAGGATCATTTAAAAAAATCTTTGGAGAACAAAAAGTGTTCTCTAAGGGAATTTCATGACATAGACCCCACATCCACATTGGAGCACATCAGGCAGCATATTTCTTTGCTTTGTGCTTCATACCTGATTTGAGACACAATGTCTGTGAGGGCTCCTCCCTGCAGAAATTCCATCAGCACCCAGAGTTCCTCTCCCACCAAGTAGCTTTTGTACATTTCCACCACATTGACGTGCTGATAGTCTCTCATTATCACCACCTAAGAAAGCAGGAAATACTTCTCACTACAAGTGAGTACTGATACCACCCAGAACCATATGTCAAAACCTTCCCACAAAGTGGGCTCCACTTATGTTTCTGTCTCATTTGTGATGTAGACATACTGAAGCATTCCCATGCCCCTCTTATTCATATTACCAGCCTCTCTTCATTAAAAGGAAGATGGTCCTTCTCTTTCCTCCTTTTACTAACCTCCTCTCCTTACCATCTTCCCTCCATTAAAAATAAAGACAAGCCAATCACTTTCCTTGCTTCATTACAGAAAGCACAGTCCCCTGCTACCATCCTCACCTCATTAAAAAGAAGTTCCCGTCGCTGCTGCTTTCTCAAATCCATCATCTTTACTGCCACCTGTCGCCCAGAGTGCTTCTCACGAGCGATACAGACGATGCCTGTAGACCCCTCTCCAATTTTCACATAGTTCTCCAGCAATGTCCGGGGATCA
Source organism: Podocnemis expansa (assembly GCA_007922195.1). NCBI lineage: Eukaryota > Metazoa > Chordata > Testudines > Podocnemididae > Podocnemis > Podocnemis expansa. The sequence goes on along the minus strand of ML681963.1, from coordinate 82,185,830 downwards.
CCCTGGTCCACCACCATCCTGAGGGCAGCCTTGAATTGTTCATGAGTCACAATCACAGGGTCCTCGCTGGGCAGTTGTCCTTTAGCAGAAGAGTCTTGGGGCAGGTGAAGGTTGCTGGAGCTAGTCTGAGTGTGTCTGTTTCGGGGGGACCCTGCTGGTGATGGCCTGCCCTGTGGAAGGGTGGTTGCCTTCTCAGTTGTTGGGGACTTCTGTGGGGTACCAGCATCTGAAATCATCCTGGTAAAATCTGGTGCTGGCTGGTCAGGAGGAAGAGACTGGGCTTTGGCTGCAGGGCTGCGTGGTGAACCCCACTGCTGGGGCCTGAAGAAAGCATTAGACTGAAAAGAGTGGATTAAAAAAAAAGTGTTGATCAGATTAGTAAGAAACAGAAAGCTGCCGAGATCACAAGTATGCTGTGCCAATATGGTCCAGTGGATAGTGTACCAACTTGAGAGTCAGGAGAGCTGGATTCTGTTCTGACACTGAGCTGCTTGGGAGTCACATGGGTCTGTCATTTCAAGAGTAACTAGGGATTTGAATGTCCCTTTTGAGACACCTTCAATGGACTGACTTTAAAAGGATAAGAGCTAAGTACATTCTGAAAAAGTCAGGCCTCTAGAAAGTATCTCAAACAAACATCCGAACATGGAGGCACCCAAAATCACTATGTACTTTTGAAAATATGGTTTTAGCTGTACCTCATATTTTTGATCTGTAAAAAGGGAGGATAACATATTGTACACACTTTATAAATCACCTGAGCTTGCTGGATTGAAAAGTGCTATATAAATATTTGCTTAAAGTTGCAGTGAAACTTTTAAGTAGGCAGTATATAATACCCTAAATTGGAATCTGGCCAAGACCTCAGGCAACACCCTTTGTTTTGGGAAAAGTGCCATGGGATTTTTAATAGTGTAAATGGTAAGGGTCTCATTGAAAAGGTGACTCTTCCAACAGCACGGATCCATGTGACACCTTTACGGCATTGGTTCAGTTCTGACTCAAAAGAGATCTGAATCACCAACACTCTTTTCCAAAGTATTCAGAGTTTTTCCTGGAGAGCTGCCACTGAAATACGAAATAGGCCCATCCCTGTTAGGTTACGATAGCTAAGAAGATCACAGCTTGCTGTGGCTATGTCTTGAGAGTTCACACACTCTCTAGAGATCTATCCATTTTGTTAATGTGAGTGAAAGGATAAATCCTACCGAATTTTAGATGTCTAAGCATCAGTGCTTGCCCATGTGATGTTGACGAACTGAAATTCAACATGAAGTGTGGTCAGCTAAAGAATGAGAGAGCATATTCCAGTTGCACTCCACAGCATCAGCTTCACCCGAAAGGAATTTAAATCAAAACACTTAGCACTGCTAATAGACAGCAAATCAATCATTTATAATTGACAAGTAAACAAATTCAAGTGGCAACAAGCCTTTATGTGTCACTGTTTAGACTGAGCGTTAAAAGCTGCAAGGGAAGGACAGGTGCTAGTTAATCACTACAGAGAATCCTTCCCTTTTGAAGTCTTCCTAAAATTGCAGAGAAGGGCTAAAACAGACCTCATCTATAATAAACCTGAATTATAAAATAAGGATTTCTGTTATCAATAAAAACTACAGAAGTGTAACATCTCTACACACTACCTATTTTTCAGGAACTTGCTTGCAGGCACCCTGTATAAAAACCTGGCTCTGTACTCACAGGCGCACATAGAACACAAATACACACAAAAGTAACAGCCTGTTAGAAATGACTTCTGGCTTCCATAACAGCTCTACCCCTGCATTCCAGCACAGACATGCTCCTGACAGGAAAGCAGGTATTTCTGAAGTTTTGTTTTGTTGCACCAAAATAATTTGTTGGTTTTATTACAAGCTAAAGTGCACAAAAGGCTTTCACATGCATACAGGCTCATACATGTCTGTCTGTCTAACCCCACACACATTCATTTCCTCCTCTAGCCCTCTGTCAGCCTACATATACACACGTTCCTAGGTTGGTAATCATGGATGTTCTCTGGTCCCTCCATCTGGAGGATCACAGGCACACATTGTTCCATCCTTATATGTTGTTCCCCCCCTGCCTGTCTACGCATACCTCATTCTCATTTTTATCCAACTCTGTTCCCATGTCAATCTGTCTATGGTTACACATTTCCGTATGTGTTTGTTTTTCTTTCCCAACTTCGTAGACCTTGCTCTGTAGCAGGGGTCGGCAACCCCCGACACCCATGACAAAAATGGCATGGGGGCCAAGCCTGAGTGGTGCGCGGCACCACTCAGGCTCCCCCACTGGCCCAGCTCCCCTCAATGCTGTGTGGCCAGATGGCAATAGCCACATACTGTGGCCATGCTTCCCCGCTGGGGAGCGTGGCCAGCAGGGACAAAGAAGCTGCTGCTGGGCAGGGCTGGAGGGGAGCAGGGCAGGGTGGCCTGCCCACTTCTGGCTCCAACCCTGGAGCTGGAAGCCACCTGCTGGCAAGGGTGAAAGCCAGCCATGGCCAGGACCCCAGAAGCTGCCCGCCGGTAGGAGCTGACCCCGGCTGGGACCCCAGAGGCTGCCTGCAGGGGGTGTGACCCTGAATCAGAGGCCTGTCCCTGCCCCTGCCACCTGCTGAGGGGGCAGTGGGCAGGGCTGGCACAGGGGCTGCTGAAGGTTGCCAACCCCTGCTCTACAGTCTCACAGAAAAGGTAAGTGTATAGGAGGCCATAGATGACAACTCCTTACAAAGATTTAGGGCCAGAGGTTCAGTTGATGTCAACTGACTTTTTTCTGAGTGTTTTATTCATGGTTTTATACATATGAATCCTGCTTGAAGCATTTTCCACGATAATGCCGGGTTACTTTCCCCCTTTTTATTAAAAGTCACTCAATCCCTGTGCCTGCGAGAGGGAAGTACTGCCTCTAAAGATGCCCAAGGGATGGTGTGCATTTGTCCCAGATTACTGGCTGAAAGATTGAGCTGGTTTTGTGTGGCATTGCTGAAAGGAATCCCAAGATATTGAACCTGTCCCTTGTTGCTGCTTTCGCCACTGGCAGAAGGGTTACACATTCAAAACAAAGAGGGTCCCAGGGGAACGAGTAGCTACAAATTGCCCGATCCACATCAACAGTAGTGCTTAAACAGGTTAGGGTCCTAGAGTTTAAGGCCAGAATGCACCATTAAATCTTCCAGTCTGACCTCCTGTACATCACATGCCACCAACACGATTTAGCACCCACATGCTAAACCCAGCAACGGAAATGAGACCAAAGTAAGTTAGACCCACAAAAGATGAGACGACTATGGGCCAAGGGAAAGAACAGGAGAGACCAAAGTGCATCATTGCCCAGTGCTCCTGCAATGACAGGGAAATGATTAAATGACACATCCAGATTACATAATATATCCACTCACACCCTCCAGAGGAAAGGGAACCTCCCCCTCCCCCAATCACTGCCAATCTAACACAGGGGAAAACTGCTTCCCAACCACACGTATGGCCATCTGTTAGACCCTGAGCCTGTGACATCAGCCATCCAAGCACCTGAGACAGAGAAACTTTGGTGCCACCTCAGGATCCTGAGCCACCCCACCCAATGTCCCGTCTCCAGCTATGGCCAGGCCTTCCCTGATGTTTCAGGGGAAGGGGGGGGGGAACTCTTCTGGAATACATTGGGGGATGGGGATAAATCCCTTCCTAATCCCCTGTTGATGGTTTCTTGACACCCTGAACATGAACGTCAGGAACATAAAATACAAACGGGATGTAAGCTCCAGGGCTACTGAGCCCAACCCAATGCTCTTGCTGGAAAAGGTTTGTTTGCATCTGTGGGCCTAGTCTACACTTTCACTTACAACCTGTCTATATAAATAGTTAGGGCTTGACAAGCAGGGGTATAAACCTACCTTCTAGTGGTGTGGATGTGCACTAAATGTCCATGTGACCCCTATTGCCATGAACTTAAAAGTTCCCTAGTGTGCTTTTATCCATTCAAAGTGAAATACATTAAAGCATAGTAGGGAACATCCAGTGTGTGGTCGCAAGGTCTACACAGCCAGTACAGGGAACACTAGTGCTCTTGACCTGTCCCCCCTAATGTACCCCTTTCAATTTGTCTTGTGACAAAGTTTAACCCCAACTTTAACATCACTTAAAAACTACTTGCTTATGGAATCAAATATAAAAATACAGAAGCATCACAGTGCACTTTGCTTACTTTCCCATTTCTACCCAGCGCCAGAACTAGGTATTTAGGCACCTGGGATGTGCCCAGGGCAAGCAGCACAAAACGTGCCCTCAAATCGAGTGGTAAAATGAAGCCGCTTGACTGAAATCGCCCTTTAAAATATGGTGCCCGGGGCAAAGTCCCGGTTGCCCCACCCTATTTATGGCTCTGTTGTTACCATGTAACTGTAAAATAAATCAATTGAAATATAAATATTTTACATAACAGTATATAGAGTAGTATAAACAGTAACTGTCTGTATGAAATTTTAGTTGGTACTGATTTTGCTAGTGCTTATTTTGTTGTAAAACTAAGCAAAAATCTAGGTGAGTTGATGCCCCCTGGCCTTCAAGACATGTATGTTCGCCCAGGGGTTGTATGAATTAGACAAGTCCCAAGGAAAGGTTTGCCAGGATAGTTATACCAACACAGCTGTACTGGAAAGCCCTTCTTGTAGAGATAGTTCCTAGTAGAGTGCTTTTGCCAGTACTATATAAAGTTCTGTCCAAAGCAAACCAAGATATAGCAGCATATGCATTTTTAGGTTACTAGTATACTTAATGTAATATTTTTATTTTTTTGTAGTATTTTGAGCTGTGCCTACCAGCCTGTTTCGTGAGGAATACCATCATTTGCTTTTGCATTGACTCAACTCTCCTTCCACTTTTATTCTGTATTCTTGACCAGGACTTTTTTGACTCTAACACTTAGGTGGAGGTGTGTTGTTTGCCTTCAGAATTGCTTGAATTTGGAAGTAAACCACAAAGCAATAAAGTCACCAATATATTTAGGTTTAAGTAGCAAATAAATGTACCTTTATCTGCAAGGTGGGGCCTGACTTATTTGAGTCACTAGACGAGGGGAATACGCTTCGTAACAGCCTCCGTTTTAAGCTGTTTTCTCTTGATTTGGGGCAAGAGCTGCCCTCTCCAGAAGGCCTGAGATTCACTTGTGCCACCAGGCAAGGCTGAGGCCAGCATTCTGAACTTCTTCTTTCAGCCTTGTCACTCTTCCCAACCAGAACAGGAATGTGCTGTTGGTGCTGAGAAACTGAAGTGAGTTGGACGCAGCGCCTACCCTCACCTTGGAATTCTGAGGGCCCAAGGGACTGGGCTTTCATTACCATACCATTGGGATGAGATTGCCCATCCATCCTAGGTTTATAATCTGGCCACATAGTCTGCCTTCGGGCTGCTTTGCTTCCACCATTGCAGTTGAGGTAGTTTTCACATCTGTCTTCCCAGTCAACCTCACAGCTCTGAAGATACATGTCTGGGAGCTGGTCCTCTCCCAAAAGTCCAAGTGACTGTGCTCTCCTCCTGCTGGTGGGACTCTTTCCCCTCAGCGTATTAGAACTGATGATGGAAAGCTTCTGAATATCATTGAGGATCCCGGAGATATAGCCCTCCACTTCAGTGCTGCTGCCCCTCACCACAGTCTGTCAAACACACAGAAACAAAAGGCAAAGTTAGATCTTAAACCCTCAGGCCTCAGGATATGAAGAACAGAGATTAAACTAGGTGTCTGGCTAGTTAGCGAAGTTCTCGGACAAGGGAATGTTTGACTTCTCCATGTTTTTGCTTTCTTTTGATGAACTGTACATTGACTGCTGTGATAAAGAATGGCATTAGCTAAAGCAGGAGTCTCAAACTCAAATCACCATGAGGGCCTAATGAGGTCTAGTAGAGGGCCGCATGAGAACAAATACATTAGCCCAAGGGCCGCACCACTGAAACCTTTTAATACAACTCTGTTGCAAATATCAGTAACAATCGTGTCATTGTGGGCCGCGTGAAATGGCTTTAGGGGCCGCATGCGGCCCACGGACCATGTGTTTGAGACCCCTGAGCTAAAGTAATAGAGCAGGCAGGCACTATGTTCCTCACACTGCTCTTCTAATGCACCTCAGATCAGACCAGCAGCACTCCTACTAGTTCCAGGAGGAGGCATCTACTTCAATCCTGACTTCTTGATTCCTGCTGCTAATCTGTGCTCCCATTCCATTTTGTAACCACACCTCACTCCTGAATTGCAGCCAAAGAAACTGTGAACACACATACCTTTTTAAGACACCCTTGTTGGAAAGATATTGTATTGGACTAGCAAGGAGTCCGGAGAGTTGGGTGTGTAAAAATTCTGATTTTGAGTACATTGGACAAAAGTTTCCTCTTTATTTATTTGGGTCTATTTCCAAAACTGGAATCTAATCTCAGTGTTTCTTAATCTCTACCTACTAATCTCTCTCCTGTTCCAGTACAAAGTCCCCCACTTCCCCTACAGCTTTGTCAATACATTTTCAAATCCTGCCTTTCTTAGTCTACTTTTAATTGTGGTTCTTTGCAATTTTTGCTACTATTGCTTAATCCTGACCTGTAAAGCCCATGCTCTTCTATCTCAAAGTTTCTCCTCTGCTCTGCAATTAAAAATGGTGAATACACTCTTGGAAACAAAAGAATCACAGCAGTTCACAACTGCCTTGGAGGCAAATGATGAAGAATAAGGCTATCCATCCAAGCAACCACCAGGACTGTAGGAGTAGCATGCCCTGTACACTCAATATGCTATAAAGCAGCCTAGCCATCTTGTTTATTTTGGAAGTGAAAAGCTTAAGGGCATTTCAGTGCTTAGAACTCAAAACATCTGTTTCTCCACAAGAAGACATAGTATATTATTTCTCCTACCCCTGGCACAAATCTCAATCTGCATGGAAAAATCCCCCCTCCCCCACGGGAGTGAGAGGCAGTCTCCTATTTTCTGTCTCAACTTTGGGGCTTCTCCAGACATGCTGAATTAATTACATTGGTCTAGATCTTCTGTTGGTATAAACTGACTTTGCTCCACTGGAGCAACACTGATTTGCACCAGTTGAGAATCAGGGTAATGGTGAATTAAGGAAGGAAATGCTGGGGAGAAAAATCCAATCACATAATGGTAAGCTGAGACCACTCAAACTCATTTTGTTGTGTGTCCAGTATCTCAGACACAGGCAAATTTCTCTCTCACTCCTGCTGTGGTAATACATCATCTCACGGGTGTATACATGCTGCTCTATCAACCACCACCTCGACTGGGACATCAACTGCAAACTGGTTCCACAACCTTTACACAAAGGTGATGAAAAGGAAAATGCCAGGAGAAAAAGGTCAGAAATCCAGCCCTAGGACCTATTCAATAGGTGAGTAAGCCTTTTTGTCTGTGCTAGTTCACTCCTAAACCTCAATAGCTTGTGTTTATAATTTATAGCTTACCTCAGCAATGCATGCTCGGATAATAGCAATAGTTTCTAAATGAGCCACCAGCTTAACCTGTGGTTGGCGTAACCTCACCTCCTCCTCTCTACTGGAATATAGGCATGGCAGTGCAAACTCCTCTTCCATGCTTGCAAATGAAGCAGTGAGATAGGGATGCATGACCAGGCCCTATTTCAGATTTACAGGTTCACTAATTTGCTCAGTGAAATCTAGATTCATATTCCTTATGGAACTACCCCTAAAGGGTAGTCAAACGACTGATTAGTTCACTGCAGTTATCCTTGAGGTTCTACTGCTGACTGTGGTTTTTTTTGTTTGTTTGGTTCGTTGGTTTTTGGTTTTGTTTTTTTAAGGAAAGAGAGGTTTCTCTTCTTCCACAGAAGATAAATCTTGGTCAAAATGCATACCTTGGCATCTCCTGGATGCTTTACAGATCACCCTGTAAAACTAATAAAGCATTTTTGTTCTGAAGAACACAGGAAATGTCACTTCACTTGGAGAACACTGCATATGACAGAATGGGAAGGATTAACTTTCCCCTCTCACCTTCATAGGTTGGAGCTGCATCCTGGTGATCCTTGAGGGGTCTACAACTGGCTTTGGACGTTTCAAGGTATCTAGAATGTTTTGCCACTGAGGGGGCAGGCCAATGAATTTACCCTCCTTTGGATCAAAGGAAGTATGGACCCTATGCTGGAAGTTTTGTGGAGTGGAGATCTCAGGTCGTTTCTTCTTCTTTTTGCGGAACATGATGCCTGGAACAGAGACCAAATATGTTAGAGGTAGCCGCTTATATGCGCTAACATGACAGTCTTGAAGTAAAGATGAATCTTTAATTCCTGGAGACTCTAGGACAACCTGTTGAGCTGGCAATCTTAACTATAATTATAGCAGAATTCTAATTTCCAGTCTAAACCCTCTTTTATGATTGTTCATACAAATTCTTTTTTGCTTGAGTTTTTCTAACATTGGTTTTCACCAAAATGGCTAAACTCACACAAGGATTCATAAATCACCAATGATGCAGCTATCCTGTTGGGAGTAATGTGGAAAAATGGAGATAGGCATTTTTATTATTTCTTATTTAAGTCTAATCAGCATAAGGTTAAATAACAAATGAAAAAGAGCTGAGCCATATCTGTAGGTGCCATCATTGTCACCACAAAGGGAAGCAGCACAGGCAATGTGTTATGTATCCTAATTTTCTTATATTGGAGAAGGTCAAAGAGAATACGTTTGGAAAATTTAAGCAATGTAGGTTGAGCCAAATTTTATATGCAAGTAACTTTAAAAGTTGACACAGGCCTGAACCAAAAGCTCAGTTTTATTTATATTTTTAATGGGGCCTTTTTTGGACATGGGGAGGTAGGTATTAAATCCAAAGATGGATTTGATTTTTGTGAATGGTCCCTGCTTTTATAACAGGCTGAGAATAAAACTTCAAGTCCAATACGTTCAAACTTTGAAGTGTTCAAAGCTAGATCTTGAATTTGCAGCTCATTACTACCTCAATTCAAAGTAGTAGAAAAGTCACAGGAGATTTTACTGAGTCTAGAATAATTAGTGGAAACGAACGTAAGAATGCCTATAGTGGGTCATACCAATGATCCATCTAGCCCACTAGCCTGTCTTCTGACAGTGGCCAATGCAGATACTTCAGAGGGAAGGCACAGAATAGATAATCATCAAGTGATCCATCTTGTTGCCCATTCTCAGCTTCTGGCAAACAAAGAGCATGGTTTTGCATTCCTACCTATCCTGGCTAATAGCCATTGATGGACCTATCCTCCATGAACTTACCTAGTTCTTTTTTTGAACCCTGCTATAGTCTTGGCCTTCACAACATTCACTGGCAAAGAGTTCCACAGACCTTGGCTCTATGGTTTTGCAGTTATAAATGTCTAAAGTTAGCAGTTTCACATATCCGACCTCGAATGTTTTCTAGTTGTGGTTTTAAGGACATGTTTAGTAGGGACACCATATCTCTTGCTAACCCTGCTCTAGGCTTTAAGTTCCATAAATCAAGTGTCTCCAGCTCAAGAATGTTGCAAACTGTCAAGAATGCCACTGTTATAATGGCTCCATTGGAAATGGCAGCTGGTGAAAAATCACAAGAACAGGCAAGGCTGGGAAGTCTTCAGCAGAGACTTACCATTTTAGGTAGCTCAGTCTAGTAAAGTGCTTCAACACAGGTAGAGTGCTAATGCTCTGTAGTGTAGGTGAAAGCCAAGCAGCCCTAGTTTAAGCAATTTATAATTGTCACTGAAGAAAATCCCTAGTTTTTGTTCCCTTCCTCTAAACTCTGTCTCCTTGTCTATCTGTCCTTAAATTCTGAGTTCTTTGGGGCAGCGATGTGCCTTCCTGGAAAAGGCCTACTGCATGATACAGGGTGTCATAAACAAATAATAAATAGGTGAAGTTTTTGCTGGGCTCCTCAACAAAGTTCCTGAGGGTTACTAAACCAAGCACAAACCTGAGCCTAAACTTTCTCCCCAAGCTTCACTATCACTCAGGTTTTCCTCAAGACTTCCTCTATTCCCATGTACTGTTCTTTTTCCTTCAGAAAGACACTCCAGCCATTCCGGTATCCATTTAAAGTCACCAAGCATGAATACAAGTAATTACTCTCTTCCTTTATGCAAACTACCAACACCTGAGGTTAGGGTGACTCAGCAGAGGAATACTTCATTCTTATGCAGGATTCTAGAAACTGACACACATTATGGTTTGCTAAGCCAAAAAATTCCAGATGTAGTTATTTTACTATTTCTTCATATTTCTAAGTTAAATGAAAAAATAGGTTTGATGGCAGAAAAATCAAACTCTCAAAAGGAAGACAGTCCTACAGGTTAAAGTTATTCCCAGAAGTTGATTATGTTGTATATGTAGAATTTCTTTATCTATTTCTCTTGGTCAGTTTGGTCCTTCATATATTATTGTTTGTTGATAATACATGTAAGATATACATAGGATAGGCAGCTACCATCTTTTTCCTGTGTGTTTGTATAGTGCCTAGCACAACTGGGTCTTGTACCACAACTTGGCTGCCTAGATGGTACTGCATTAATAAATAAATAATAAAACACTGGGGAAGACACTAGAGATCTCAGATTTTCCTACATTTGGGTTTCAATTTCCCAAAATTAATATTACAGTTGTCCACCCAACATTAATGTATTGTCTGTACAGAACTACTGGTGTTCAGAGGCACTTCCTAGTCTCTCCCTCTATCTGACAGCTGATTTTGGTGTCCCACCAAATTCTTACACTTCAGAGAGATATCTCTCCCCTTTCCTACTACCTCAGCTTCAGGTTATTTTACTAGATAAATATTTCATGGGTTCAAAGACAACAGTGAATATATTGAAGATAATTTGTTTCACACTAGAGAGACATTCATTTCTGATGTTATTTGCATTATGTTCCACACACTTCAATCTCATGCTCTCTAATGATATAATGGTGGCACATAGTCCGAGTTGTTACATTTAGAACTCTAGTTTAAAGCAGCGTATGGTGGTTAAAAAGTCATTATTTACCATTATGCTACATTCCCTACACAGGGCCTGGATCCTGCAAAAAATGTATACACACACTTAACTGTACTACCATTGAAACTCCAAGGAGGGGAAGGAATCAGTCAGCTGACAATAATAAAGTTAATTGTGGGCATTAAGCATTTGCAGGATGGGGCCTTACAGTGTATATCACACATATGGGCTTTTCGAGTGCAAACTCTGTGTTGCTGAACTGCATCAAAATGCCCACAAGAAACCCCAGACTTGTTATTCCATCTGAAGGAAAGAAAAACAATGTAAAGGCCAGACAAATAAAAACCAATTTAGAGCACAAGCGTGAGGTGACATTTCCACATCTGAGAGGGTGCACAGCCAGAACCATCTTTGCTTTGAAAGTAGGTCCAGTGGCACCCAGGACGCAAGCTCTACTGATGGGTTCACTGGGACAGAGATCATCTTTGTTCTATATCTGTACCGAGCCCAGCACAGTGGGGTTCTGGTCCATGACTGGTGATGCTAAATGCCACTGCAATTCAGTTAATAAATCATGATCCATAATCGTGGATGCAACCCCTGAAGGAGAAGAACTGTGGAAGATTTCCTTGGAAAGGGAAGTGACCTGCTAGCTAATTGTGTTGGTGCTGTTCAAAGGACAGGTGGAGATACTGGGGAGACTCTATAGCACCTGATGTAAATCAGGAAACAGAAAGCACTGGATAAAGTGCTGTAAATCTCAGCTCTCTGCCATGACCACAAGAAGCGTCTCAGTAATTATTATTTAAAACCTCTTCACTGAGCCACCAGGATGGAAACATTCCTAAACTGAGTAACCAGGTTATCTTACTGTTTTAACCCTTGTCCTACCTCTTTCCCTCCCTCCACATACACTCTCTTTGTAAATTTCAAAAGGGGTAGCCGTGTTAGTCTAGTCCAGTAAAAAAACAACAAGGAACTGTGTGGCACTTTAAGACTAACAGATTTAGTTTTTGCATGAGCTTTCGTGGGAGAAGATCCCACTTCCTCAGCTCTCCATAATTATACTGTACAATCTTCAGAGCAGAGATCATGACTTTCTATTGGTTTACAGGAAAAAAAAAAAAAAAAAACCCAGCAAGGAGTCTTGTGGCTTCTTGCTGTGGTGGTTTTTTTTTTTTTTTTTGGCTTCACTAGACTAACACGGCTGTCCCTTTGGATATTAGTTTAGGAAAGCCCCTAGCATGCTTTGGAGTGTGGTAAAAATAAATCCATAATAATACTTAGTAGCATCCCTGTATGATTGGATTTATATGTGAATTATTTAATTAGAATTGTTTCCTTTTTGATTCAGGGCCAAATTTTCAGCCAGGCTTCAAAAGATAGACCTACCCTAGCATATCACTTAGCATGTACATCAGCAAAGTATTGGAGCAATCACAGTAGATTACTGCACTTGCAACTCACTTTTTAGGAAGCACTTACCCTGTCTCTATACACAAAAGCACATCACATATCCAGACAGACATACCCAGTAAGTTCATGGTCACATTTACAGTGATTGGCTGAAAATTTGGCATTTGTGTCTTTTTGACTACCAGGAAGAGTATTCTATTGATAAAATACATCAAACCCTATACACATCCCTGTGCCTCTGGGTTTCTAACACTATTTGCTTTATATTGCTTTAATTACAAATACAGTTTGAGAGTGGACAGGTGGTTGCTGGATGGGTCACTATCAGAATAAAAAATCCTATACTAAAAATAGGTACATAAAAATCCCAGCTGCTTTAATAATCTTTTAGGTTTTGCATTTTATACTGTTTGGGCAGTGAAATGAGAGTGGCCAGAAACACCAGTGGTTTTCCTGCTCTGGCTATAATATATGAATTTCCTACATGAGTGGAGAATATTTAAATAAGAAAAACTAAGCATGCCCTTGATCATATGAAAACAAATTAACAAGAATATTTTTATTCATATAAGATTTAGATTCTATAACTAAACACAAAACCTTCATGTTAGCCTTAAACTATTACACTGCATCCCCTTACTCTATCATACATATCCTGTGACACTAACAGGATGGAAACTTACTAAACTTTAGTCTTTTCATTCACTGTTCACAGTGGTACTGTAAAAAATGTCAAACATAAATAATAAAAGTCACTGCCATGAGACAAAAGGAGCTGAAGATTTACATTCTCTTACAGATCCATTTCTTTTTCCTGGGAAACCAGGGCAGGTATTTTAAAGCATGATACAGCTTTTCATATATAATACAATTCCAAAACCTGTCACATCTGCCTGTGAGGACAAAAACCACAAGCAGCAGATTCAGAGCAGTGGGAGGGATCAGATGGAAAGAAGGGGCAAGGAGAGAGAAGGGATAGGCTGTGATGAAAGGAAGGAGGGGATGAGCTTGGAAGAAAGGAAATCAGAATTGGAAGAGGGGATACAAGTAACTGGTTTGAGAGACATCAGAGAATAAAAGAAGGGCATAGAAAATGACTGGCAAAAGAGAAAAAAGAAGTAAATGGTAGCAGAAATTGTTCTTTATCACACAGTATTTCAATTACTAAAAATTTGCTCTTCTGCTTTGATATTTCACCAGCTTTCCTGATAAAATTATAGATTCACTGGTGCATAGAGCAGGTTTGTATAAGCTATGTCTGTGTCATTCTCTGTGTGTGTGTGTGTGTGTGTGTGTGTGTGTGTGTGTGTGTACGCACGCGCACACGCGCATACACACACACTCTCAATGTGAATGAGAGAGGTATGTAGCAGAGTGACTAACACTCACTTGATTCCTTTTTATTTAAAACAGCTTCTTAAAATGGAAACATTGCTTTGGCTGAGTGATGCTGCATTGTGGACATTATCATTCCATTCCCAAGCCCTGATGGTCCATGTCTTCCCTGGCCCAAGAGCACTGCACTGTTAGATAATGGATGGGAGAAAGTATCAGTCCAGTGACTCCAAGGCTGTGTTCTCACACAGCTGATTATTTCGATATGGTTGTTTCGCAACAACCGTATATCAAAATAACGCTTATTTCGAAACAACTTATTTCGAATTAACAAAATGTTAATTCGAAATAAGGGAAAAAGGCAGGAAACAAAATAGCAGGTTCATACTGTGAACTTGCTATTTCACTTCCGCAGGGGGCTGAAGGCACCCCCCGCGTTCAGTGCTGCCCAGCGCTGCTCCCCGC